>JBBELK010000674.1:0-342944 GCA_037783545.1 Henricia sp. BOLD:AAB3569
TATAGATGGCTTTCCTGTGACGTCATGCCTTCCGTCAATTTGTGTGCCATTTGACAATCAGGGGCGGATCGGGGGGGGGGGGGGGGGGGGGGGGGGGGGGGGGGGCGCAGGCGCACACACACACCCCGCCCCCCACCCCTTTAAAAACAAAATTCCACTTTTTGTGCACACTTTTCCTGCTTAAAGTGGTTAAATATTGCCTCAGATCGCACAACAGAGCATCTAGAATCCATCTAGAAGCCGTTAGGGCTTCGCACTATGCGCTTGCTATTTCATTGTCATCAGCATTTCATGCTTAAACATTTCAAGTGTGCCATAAAGTGACCAACTGAAAACTCCATAACAATTGATAACTTACATTTTGAGGTCTCGAAATCGGATTCCCAAAGACAAAAAATATATTTTTATTTTTTATTTTTTTTTAATCTACTGAGATGTAAGGTTTCTGCAGGGTTCATTTTCCGTCAGATTTGTAATGCTGTACTTTGTTCCAAGAACAGGTTTTAACAAAATCTGTATTTCATCTAATTACATGTACATGTAGTCTATTTGAAGTGTGGCGGAACAAAAGGAGAGGGCGCAATTTTATTAAAGACAATTTCTTTTTAAAAACTTGATTTCCCTGTTGTAGAAGTACAACATACATTTGTACATGTGTAATTATGTTAAAGACACGGAAACACTCTGAGAGCTCGGGGTATTTCCACTCTGCTAATCGCGTTAAAATCCCCCAAGGAAATCCCAGCAAAGCCTTGAAGTTATGTAAGCGGCTGTTATGCTTTACGAACGTGCACATCCCACCAGGGTTGTAGTCGAGTCTCTCACAAGTCCAGAGCCGATAAAATCAAAAGTCCGTGACAAGTCCAGTAAAAAGAAGCAAAGGATGAACACGCACAAAATAATGCCTTTGTTGGAGTTCATTTGAATAGCTTGTGACTTGAATTAAGACTCGGGGACTTGTGATGGACTTGTGATGGACTCGACTACAACCCTTCATCCCACACATTAGTCATTTGGATGTAATTTAATCAAATTGGTCATTTTATGCTGAAAAGAAACAATTTCTATACTTTTCTGGAAATTTGATTAAGTTTTTGTTTTTTATGACTTCCTTCCAACCGAAAATTCCAGCGACATTTTTATTTACTGCGCAGTTTTTCAAATTAATAAGAGGGATGCAAAATGAAAAACTAATGGGTCTTCGTATGAATGTCATTGAAAACATTTTGTTTCATCTTTACTTCTTAAATTGAGTTAGTGGGATTATTTGAGACCATTTTCAGGTATTTATCAAAGAAAAACAGGGAAATTGCAATCCCTAATTTGAACGTGGAAGAAAAAAAGGTCGATGTAATCACTGCACTGCTTAATGTAACCAGATAAATTAGTTTAATACTAAACTTCAGTGGATTTTGTACAATATCCTATACGGATTGAGGGCGCGAAATTTCAGAATGGTAATGAGAAAAAAGAAGCGGTCAAAAAATGTGATCTGGTTACGCTCCTTAAAAAGAAATTGTAACAAAATCATAAACTCATGTACATACATGTATTTTTACATTCATGGTCTTTATTCAGTCCAAATTGAAAGGCCGTATTTGTCTCCTTTTCCTTGCGACAGACGGGCGAAATGCAAGTCAAGAACCCCCTCTTTACTGAGGACAGGCATCCCGAGCCCGCCCCAGCAACCGAGGAGAAACAATAATGGTGATGCGCTTGGGATGACGTCACACACACACACACACACGGGGCACCAGCCGGTACCATGGCAACCACTGCAGGCGAAATGCACTCTGCTTACATGAACACACACTCCATCATTAGCAGCAGGATTGGACAGCCGACTTACATGTATGGTATAGGACAGGACTGCATGTGTCTCACACGTCGTCGGCTAAATATTTAATTAGGTCTCTGCAAAACTGACATGAATCATTTTTGTTTTTCACGTCACTAGATAACAAAATTTATGTCCTGTACCGGTACATACGTAAAACGCAGAAAAAAACCTCTAGTAAGCAAAGAGTTTGTTTTCACCGTCTGAAATTCTCTGCGTTTAATGTCAATCGTCAGACGCCAGAAGCAGGAAATTTATTTGAAAGTGGAATACTTTCAGATGATTTTTGTCTACACAGGCAACCTTAGTCCGGTACCAACAAGTTTTTTTTTCCTTTTTTTTTTTAAAGAAGTTATTCACGGGTACCAATCTTGACATTTTTTGTAAGTCAAAAATTTCAGATTTTTTAAAATGGCCAAATTGAATTTTGGTGAAATCGGTCCCAAAATTGTTTTTTTCTGAGGTGAAATTTTGTTAAGTCAAACTCGGATAACTAAAATATTATGGTGACTTGATGCAAAAATTCCATTCTACCAAAGAGTACAACAGTGATGTTAACTATTTTTACGCTCGACTCAATTTCAGCGTATTCCCTTGTTGTTTACTAATTTGTGTTTTGGTTGCTATGGTTGCGATATTTTCCGTCTTGGGAAGTGAATAATGTTTTTTTGTTTTTTGTTGACTGGCACAAACTACTTACATGTACATACACGCTGTGTACACGCACTGTGTTTACCAAAAGTATTGCAACGAGGAAAAAAAAGGTGATACATGTAGAAGACTCCCAGATATTATTCACCTAGAGAAGGTGCGTTTAATGGAGTACACTGCCAAACCAAGGCCTTCGTTACTGAAAATTTATTTAATAAAATTTAAAATTTATGAAAATTTGTTACCTGAAGCCGACACTTGAAAAATTAATTTCCATATTTAATCGACGAGAGAGTTAAATTTTAAACGAAGTTTCGTGGGTTTTGATCTGCACAAAAGTATAGGTTTCGATTTTTAAAATCCGTTTTCATCATGCCAATTTTTTAAGTTAAGGTCATCGTCCTAATTTCATTGACAGATTAATCGCTTTTTAAGTTTGTCATGGGCCTTTGCATCATGTACAGTTCATGTGAAGGCAAGGTCCAGAAATAATGAAATGCAACGGGCCAATAAATGCTTAATTTCTTTATCAAAGGAAAGATTGTTAATGACAAAGCAATTCAAAGTATTTGTCAGTTAAGTACGTATTGATGTAAATAATCCCACTCACAGTACTTCCAAATTAAACTTAAATATTTAACATAATTATTGTCCTTAAAGGGGTGTGTCACCGTTTGCGCATTGTATACAATCCTTGAAAAACTTGACAAAATACACAGCCGAATGGATGCTTTGGTCAACCGCCAATTCATAGTTCCGAAATTGCCTAATTAACCCTGCCCATCTAGTTACTGTTGCTATGCCTCACAAGCCATCGCAAAAATGGCACACTCAGCGCTTGGAGCATGAAAAACACAGATTCATTGCAGAAAACTTAAAGGTATTTATGTTTCAGGGTCGATAGTTATCTTTAATAGCACACAATGAGTAAAGGACCAGTAGTAATACAGGGATGTCATATATTCATAAAATACGCACTATCTTACCTTTGAACAGCGAATCGCTCAACATTGAAAACAAAATTCACTCGGAGCTGCTGCATACAAGCAGTATGCGTGGTACGGCCGAGTACTGCTTACATGCACGTGCATATGTTTGTGAGCAATATGCTAATGCACTGAGTGAGCGCTGTCTGCGTAGCTCTGTTGTAATTGGTCATAAATAGTCACGCGGATTCGGTTTGATTGATAGGTTGGAACTATGAATTACCATGGCAACCCAAATAACTCTGTCTTGTTTAAAGTCGTACATGTACATCACATGAATCATGACATAATAGTTAAGTTCTGCATATCGTTAGCATTATGCGTATACCTAACACATTGGTATGTATCAAAATCAAATATACATGTATAGGCCTCCTGGCACACACATTTCAAATTACTGCAATATTTGGCACATGTGCACACTGGGATACAACCCTTTCACAGCAGTTACGGTTAAGGGCAATTTAATAATGAGATGTCCTTACAAATGAGATGTCCTTTTTTTCATGGTGTACATGTATCATGGAGTTAAATTCTGCATATTTGCTTTCTGTCAAACTTCTATTTTGTTACTAAAAAAACTCTTAACCATTGGTACATGAAAAGCTTGTTTATTTTTATTTGGTTCAAATATTTTCAGATCTCTATTAGGCCTAGCGTACATCGACATTGCAACTGGAAGCAACTAGTGGCAACTGATGTTTCCGGTAACTGGAAGCAACTCGCGGCAACTGGGAGCAACTGATCAGTTGCTCAAAAACGTTGATGTACGCGCACTTGCAACTACATGTACATGTACTGTCAACTGGGAAAATCCCAGTTGCTGCGAGTTGCCCATGTTCTACTTTCTGGCAACTAGTTGTACCCAGTTGCGGTCAGGTGTGTCGATATGTACACGTACTTGCAACTAGTTGCCGTGAGTTGCGCGCGTGCATCTAATCACGTGCGCGCACATCGACAGCAACTGAAAGCAACAGTTGCTTCCAGTAAGGTCAATGTACATGTACTCTAGGCTTTACCGAGTTGCTGGATGGATGCTCCCAGTTGCCGCTAATTGTCGATCGACAGCAACTGATCAGTTGAGTGGCTTCCAGTTGCAATGTTGATGTACGCTAGGCTTTAAAATGCATCATTTATCATCTACATTCCACTTTATTAGTCCTCTTAATTTTCTTTTCTTCTGTTAAATCAAATTTGCTTGCAACATATTACTCTCTTAGGTATTGTATACACGTATATGGATCTTTCCATGGTAAGGGGTACATTTTACCAGCACGTTTTGAGCTTTAATCTGGAACTGCTTTTAAGCTGTTCTAAGGAGATAACTTTGTAAAGGGTGGCAAACGGTGTGACAATGTAGTTATTAGCCCATTAGCACTCACTGGAAACAAGTAGTGTGTCTTATTACTCCCAGAGCTTTTGGGTAATTGTCCTTGTGAAGGTCAATAACTGAACTTATCCAATAGTAGCCGCTCTTACTGAACACATTATTTGAAGGAGAATGAGTCAAGCTATGAATACATGCCTATCAATTAAGGGTGTGTTTGCAGAAACTTGAATTTCACCGAGTTCAACATGGAAGAAATACAGGGCGGTTTGGGGTGCTTTGAGGAGAAAGCTGCAGGGCGTTAAGTCCTGCTTACAAATTCATACATGTTACGTACGTTATTCAGCAGGTTGTAAATAGACATACTATTTTTTTCCCCTCAACTTAAAAATATTCCATTTTGCAAAAAGATAAAAATTGGCAGGGAAAATATTTTGATTGCTAAATATACCCCTTTACCATGTTTGTTTTTTTCTTTTTGATCGTACATGTACATGTACATTCTTTCAAACCTGGCACGAACTGCAATTAAGTTGTGTTGCTTATTAAGTACGCTTCACTTGAAATTCCAGCAGAATTTATAAACTTACGTTGAGCTAGCTGGGGCTCTTTCTGTGCAATTTAGTAATATAATTTGTGTCTATTGATGAATACGTGCCTTTACGGTTCCCCCACAATTCACTGTGCGCTGTACATGTACATGGCGCAGTGCATGATGAGACACAAATCTAGTACGCTTTGCCTCGGCGTTCAATCTTCTCGTGTAGAAACAAATGAGAATTGGCAGGTGAGTGGAGCTATCGGCCGCTTCGAACTCGTAAAACACGGCTACAGATACAGATTCAACCCACTGTATATATCTGTTTTGGGATTATATCGGCGTCTAGGGGTGGAATAATTTAGATGACTGTCAAAAACCTGTTGTCACGGTAATCTGTGATGCCAAGCCAGTGCGTGTCGCGAGTGCCGTGGGGCAGTCATCTCAATTATTACACCCCTAGATGCCGATTAAATCCCAATATACAGTGGGTTGAATCTGTATAATACCAGCGAACATTTGTGTCAAAAGCACAAATTCGCCGCGTTTTACGAGTTTGAAGCGGCCGATAGCTCCAATCACCTACCAATTCTCATTCGATTCTACGCGAGAAGATTGAACGCCGAGGCAAAGCGTACAAGATATGCATCCCATCATGCACTGCCCCATGTACCGCGCACAATGAATTGTGGGGGAACCGTAAAGGCATGTATTGTAAACTGTTAAATATGGGTAAAATTATATTTTTGTGTTTCAACATATTGTTATGTATGTATATTACATGCTGATTATGACAGGTAATTTTATAGTCTTGCTCAACAGAAGGTGAAACCCGCCATTTGAAAATATTGTTAAAGTCTGTAAAATATGGTTGAAATTATTATTTAAATATGTGGTAAAGTTACATGTACAACTCAATTCCAGTACGGATTCCTCCTGTTATTCATTCCTGGTGTTTGTATTCATTTTGAACCACAATAGCAGTTATTGTGAATATTCTAATGATATTCTGATAACAAATAAAATTACAAGTGGAAATAAGCAGTAAAGAGGTAATTACTACATGCAGGAAAATATATAATGTAAAATGAATATGTTGTGTATAGATAAAAGTAGTATGTATATAAGTATGAATGTTTAATGTATTATTATAACTATATATACACACAGTGATTTGGTTTAAACCAAAGGCATACATTATACTAATTGCATGATTTGCATACATGAATATGTATACATTCTGCAGCTGTTTGTAATTTGCATTTTGTTACGCCTTGGGTTTTAACTTTACACAATTGTAATGACACTGTTTATTCAACGTGTACATATAACGTAGGTGGTCATTAAAAATATATGTTGAAAATGCTATATTTATTCAGTATTTAATATTTCTGGCATGAAGTGTATGCCAGCAAGGTAGAGGGAAAGTCGTTCTAATATAACGTGTTAAAGTCATGCGAGGACTTGAGTTGTCGATAATTCAACAGTACATGTAATTTAAATGCCAGTAATAGAGGTTTTACTGTACACTGTCAAAATCGAGTCTTTAAAAAAAACGGCATTTATGCATGACCCAACATGGTGTGAGAAAAATCAAGAACCGGCAGCAATGATATAGTCGGGACCTTTCTAAAATGCTATATTTTTTATTATTATAATTATTATTCATCTTTTTTTTCTTCAAAGTTTGAATACTTCCACATTACACCATATTATGAAGCCGTTTTCTGTTTTGAGACCTCTGTGCAGCAAATCGGTTTTAAATTGCTTTACAAAACATACATGTACTATTGGTAATTTGCCCATTCCACATTATTGATAAAAGCATGAATCATGCAATTAGTCCCAATCAGTAAGGAACAACTCCAATATACCGTGATTCGAGACCACCAGTTGGATTTCCTAAACTCATGGACATTGTCATCGTTTGATCCATCCGATTAAAAATCCGGATTGAATTCTATACCATCCCTTTATTTCATGTACCCAAGAAACAAAAGACACTGTGCTAAACAAGTGCAACTCGTACATTATTGTCGTACAAACAACAAGAAATATTACCAACTGAAAAGCGGATACGAACGTCGCAAAGAATGGCAACTGTAGTGATACCTTGTTGTATTGCACTTGTCAATTGTAACCCGCGCCCTGGGGGACCCTGGCTATAGCGGGGCACTAGCGGGGACCTACCCAAGGGTTTCCAAGAAAAAGGCGCCCCGCTACCCTGGACATTACCCCGGGACTGACCCGAGACTTCCAAAGGGGTTGCCCCGCAAGCCGGGGCGATACCCAGGGATTTCCAAAAACAGATGCCCCGCCGGCCGGGGCATATGCAGGTACATCCACATTGGGCCCGGCGTTACAGGGCCTGGACTGTGCGGGGACTTCCAACTTATGCCCAGCGGTCAGGGGCGGGGACTTACCCATGGGTTCCAAGAAAACAGTGTCCCCGCCCCGTGGCACTTGACTAGAAACTTACCAGGGACTACCCGGGGGTTTCCAAATTTCAATATGGAAGTTCCCGGCTAAGTCCCCGCTAGTCCAGGGTCCCCCGGGGCGCGGGTTACAATTGACAAGTGCATATGGACAACGCCATTTTGTCCGGAAACTGGGCAAAGAATTATGTCTTTGCATACAATGTACAACTTTTTGGCAATACACAAAAAAGTCGGACAAAATGGCGGCGCCCATTGGCCATTCTCTGTGAAGTTCGTATCCGCTCTTCGGTGGGTCATATTTCTTGTTCTTTATATTAAAAAAATAATGTACGAGTTGCACTTGTTTAGCACAGTCATCGTTTTTTCTCGGGTATGAAAAAAAGTTTCTCCTTGTAAGCGCTTAGAAAAGTCACCAAAAGCGAAATACAACAGAGCACTATCAAGTGAAAAGTCACCGTTTGTGTGTTGTCATGGTTATTGGGTCAACACCAACACAGTGAACTGTTTTCCTGCACTGTAGCATTGGATGTTTCAGATTACCAGCGAATGTTTAGACCCAATTATCATGGCAACTGACGTCACACTTTAATCGTCTATTGTTTAGGAGGACATCATCATAACACAGTTGGTAGAGCAGCTGGTATAGCAAACCAGAGGTCCCGGTGTCACGGTCTCAGATATTCCGCGTGCTCAGATGTTCCGATGACGTCACGGAACATTTCAGCACGTTGCGTGCACGTTCTCAGATGTTCCGCGTGCTCAGATGTCCCGGTGTAAAAGGTAAAACTGTCCCCTTGTAAATGTGTCCGCGTGCTTACTGGCCTTATCGTACATGTGTTTCTCTCTTCTGACTCTCAGAAAGCCCTGCTGCGTAAGACGCCTTGCTTAAGTAATCAATTATTTTTCTTTTTTTCTATAAATACGGCGAAACCACATGAACGCTCCGCCATGTCCGCGGCTGCCATCTTGCAAAAATGTCACTACATCTGCGCGCATCAAGGTACGTGCATGGCGCGAATTCTACTGATCAACTCAGCACTTCACCTAAACTGGTATAATTACATATGCTGTGCGCATGACGTTCCGTGACGTAAGCTACCATATTTGGTCATCGGAACATCTGAGCACGCGGAACATCTGAGAGCGGGACACCTGGTTCAGTTCCATAATATTCTTTGCTCCTTATAATAATTAAGGTTTTTGAAACAAAACAAGTTGACCCTGTTCTTATCAGGGAAATTGCTTTGTTTGGTGAATTTTTTATAGTCACTTAATTAACAAATATGACAGCTGAGCAATTTTTAGTGTAAAAACAGACTGTGAAAAATGTCCTTATTAAGTCACTCTTGGTACATTTTCATCACCATCTTTATACTGATTAAGATTTTATACGCATAACCACAAAAATGTGCAGAAACTTTTAGGCTACTTGTAGTTCAGGCAGTTCAAGTTTGTAGAAAACCCCAAGTGTATGGGGGAAAAAATCATTTGACAAAACCTGTACCATTCATTAAAATGTGTTGAAATGGGGCGGTGTATTGACTTGTACATGTGTGCAATTTTATTGTACAAAACTGTGCCTGCAATATCATGAATAATGTTGAGATTGTATTGAGAACACAGCAGTTACTATAACACATTTTATTAACCGACTAATAAAATGCGCCAAAATTGACAGTAAAAATCTCTTGAAAAAGAAAGAAAAACTAACCCTCGCTCACACACAATTAAATATTTGCAGATGCTCTAAAACAAGTGGCCAAAACAATTTGAGCTTGATTAAAACATGGAGTATTCATAATTAAAAAGACACAGAACCTTTGCACCAGGACTGGTCAAAACACATCCCTTTGAAAGTCTATAATTCATTAAAACGTAGACATTAAGACATGGCTTAAATTAACATAATGTACACTGGCTACAACTCCATAGTAATATTGTTGTGTGCATGTATGACATACAGTACTAGAAATGTGAGATTGCTGCATGTGTAAAACTTAATTGATAAACTAATTTGAATAATTATAAGCATGCATTCAAATTTTAGATTGATGGAGTCCAATGCATGTTACTGACGGATACAAAAATGTAGGTAGTCAACAACCAGGGTAAAAATTGTTGTACTCCAAATGTGTCAGTAGGAGTCTATGTGCAATGAAATACAAAGTACTGTAAAAAGCTGCAATAGCACATAGTGTGTTATCACCGTTGTCTTAATTTGTGTATGCTGTTTGGAATAAACATGTATAGAACGCATCTGTGAGAACAACATGGCCTCCGTCTTGCTTGTCTTTTAGTATTGCCCTCATTTGGGGCTATAACCCGTAGGGACAGAATCATTCTGTCTATATATCCACAATATGCTAAACCGTAACGGTCTCCATCCCGCACTCAAGTTCACCCAATGAGATGGATCAATCTGTCTCTCTTCCGTTCCTAGACGTTCTGGTTGAGAAAACACCCACCGGCTTTACCACTTCTGTACATTGAACGTAGGTCGTTCAATGTACTGGTGTCAAGATCAGCAAACATATGTTCCCCGTGTAAGCTATATACACGACGAAATAAACCATATCAAGTCAATCCTCCGCGAAAACGGCTATGCCGAATCAGTAATAATAAGCAAGTCGTGTATATCCCTCTCGCTCGCAAACTGCTCTAAACCGCGAACAAATGTCCCGTGTATACCGTGCATGGAGAGGAAAAGTTTCACAAACTTTCGAACAAGAAGTGACGAATGCGAAAGCCGAGACGCGCGCCTGACTACATCGTTCATCCGCGTGTAATATTCAATGCGCACAAGTTACTTTCGGCAGTCCGTAAAGACGTACTACCTACCACACAACTTAACAAATAAATGTTATTTATGATTTTCGGTGCCGATGTGCAATGGGCTCGGTACGTAGGGCGTACGTCTCAAAGACTGGCGGATCGCATTAACAGTATATTCACTATGGAGCTGAGGTTCAAATAAAGGAATTATAATAAGAGCCCAATGACCAGGAGTAATAATGTGATGCGCCATGGTATACGTGATATGTGCGCTATATATTTTCCACGTTGTTATGGCTGCATATAGAAGACGTGCGGATGCTGTGGTCGGCTCATTCCACGCACATTAAATCAGGTTGATGGCTGACAAAATTGGGTTTTTTAAGAGGCCTGATAAATTAACCCAAGAATTCCTCCAGAAACAGAAACATTTCCAAATCCAAAAGTGAATAAATCGCCATTTACAGGATAGGTACAAATAAAGTATATGACCAAATAAATTCATTACTGTGAAATTTACTTTTTTTAAACGGGTCCCCATGGACCTGGAGAAAATTATTGGAGCAGAACAGTCTTGAAAGCAATTTTTCCAAAGTGATCAGTTGATCAATGCCTTGTTATCCACAAGTTCACTGTATTCAACAAACTTCTGTTTAGATCAATAACTGAAGAGCACAGTACAGAGTGTCCCAAAGCCGTCCAGGCCAAAACAGACAACCTCAGAATCTAGGTTTCCTCAGAACCTGATAGGGAATCTTCTTACATGAAAATCATCATTTCATTTCATTAAAACGAGGCCGAAATAGAGTAGGACCAGTGACTGCCTATAGACCGTACCGAAAAACTGCCATCTTGTGGGGCACCTTTTGTTATTATATTAAACCGTTCAACAGTGGTTGCACAATTTTGTGCAACCATGCACTCAACTGTTCACTGCCCCACGAAATGGCGGCTATTTGCACAACCGCCGACGTTGAGGGCTGCGTAGGAATCTACGCAGTCTCGAGTATACCAACCCGTCGGGTGGACGTGTGTGTGATCGCTCGGGATAATCAATGGTTTTGAATTATCATCCATTAGCTGATATATTTCGAGGAAAATGAAAGTGCAGCAGTGTGTTACCTAGCGTCGAGTTTGGGATGTTTTGTAAGGCGAAATCAGGTAACCAGAGTAATTTAGAGGCATTTAAACATTTGCGAGGTGTGGGCAGCACCGCGCACCAGTATCATGCATTACGCAGCTTCAAGCAATCGCCGTTACCGCACGCATGGTTGGCACTACGTTGGGTAAAGCCTATACGTACGTACATAGTCAAATTGGCTCTTTCTCAACAATGGTAGAGCGCGCTCCAGTAATTCCTTTTGAATTTTCGCGTGCCTTAAGCAATGCACCCCTCATTGGGCTTGCGTGTGTATTATATAGGCTATTGTGCCAATGCTGTGTGCGGGTTATGCTGCCTCGTCGTGTTTTATGTACCGGACAAGTTTCCAACTACATGTACTCGTTTGCTGAATGTGCTGAAGATGGACATGATTTACGCCTTAGTTGAGGTACGAATTGCTTCAATGCTTTATATGTCATAAGATATTATTCAGTTTTGGTAAAACATCTGTCAGGCCCATAAATATGGCGAATTAGGCCTAGTAGCCTCAGGCTCGTATTTTATAGGTATCACCCGTGTGGCGACGGGGGCCCAGCCATTCGACAGGTATACAGCCAAATATTTTGTACGTATACAAATGCATACGACTCTTTAATTAAGTTTGGGCTACTAAGCCCACCATGCACAAGTACGCATTATAACAATTAACACACGCGTCTCCGAAACAGTGCTTTTCTCCGCCTTTTTATGGAGCCAGGCGGCCAAGGTACAGCGTGGGTCGGAGAAGGCATGGGCAGGTGAAATGCTTTCGATAATTAGCGTTTACACAAACAGTTTCCGAAATTTCAATTTTCTTTGTTGCTTTTTTCGTGCTCCCTATAGGAAAAGGCGGATGCCAAGGATGGTTGGCAAGACATCGACCAATTGCAAGGTCTGAAAGACCGCTGGAGGGAGAATTTGTTCACCTTGGCGTCCTATGGATCCATATGGAGGACAACGCCGAAATCTGGAGCGAATGCTCCAACGGGTAAACAAGGCTCAGGGTGCAATGCTAGCATGTTTATAAACGGGGCACGCCCTTGAATCGTGGGAATTAAAATACCAGTTTGGCATGTTCGTTAGATGATAGAGGGCGGGCCTCTTTCAAGATTCGTAGTTCGGAAAGTGCCCTCACAATTCTTGTTTTGTTATTGCTCGAGCATGTATAGCGAGCGCAATATAACAATAAAAAAGGAGTCAGCCTAGCATTTGGGAAATCTGGTTCTGGCCTTTTGTTTCAAGGTACCTGTGTTAGCGCCCTCATAGGTAACGGAACAGGCCCTAAGTGGCAAGTGAATGGACTCTTGCTTACTAAATGTATGAAGTGGAGGACGGGCCCCCAAACGCGCAGTTTAAGCGCATCTTTTGTTAGGCAATTTACGAAGCACGGGTTGGGCTTCCGAGTATCAAGGCCTAGATCGTATTTCTATGGACCAGGACTGGTCCCTGAGTACATGTGGGCTATTTCACAGTGGGTGGTCATTTGAGTAGATTACAGTTTAACCCATCCTGGATAACTTTATCAGTGCATATACATGTTATGAGTGATTTTATATGACGGGTAATATGAAGGACAAGCTACAGAACTATTTTTACATAATTCTACGAGTTATTCGTTTTTAATTTCTCTATTTACATGCACTTTTAACACCATTTTGGAGTCTCATTTCAAGTTTTGCATTAGTTTAAGTGCAATCATTTGTTGATGATGCATTATTGTGGTGATCATTTGGTGATCAATCATGGATATATAGTGTTCAACAATATTGTGAAACTTGGGTTGGTGTAATTCGGTCAACAAAAAAACAAACAAACAAACAAACAAATAAAATATGGTAATGTCCTCTCCAGGTCAAGGTATTCCACACAATGGAATAGTTTGGAGATATGTACTCACAAAGATGTTTGTATCATCACATGACACATTTGATGGAGTAAATATGACAATTTGATCGTGCAAGAGATTTGAGTAAATTTTATCAAGATCATATTCAGGGTTGTGGAAAATCCGTTAAACATTTGTCCTCTCCAGGACAGCATTCAATTGTAATATAACATGTCAACCATGATTGAAATATTTCGTTGTTAGGTTTGTAAAATTAATAGTACCATTCCTTCTAACAGGACAGTGCATGGCATTACCATTTCAACATTTAGTCTGGCCATTATATTGTGATATTCTGTGTTTAACAAAATGTCCTCTCCAGACAACCAATTACAAATTATTATTTCAGTGGAAAAAATAAACACGTTAATCATAATGCCACGCTCTGATATTTTTTGAATTATTAGTATACATCCTGAAGTTTTTAGATCAACAAACTTTTGTGAGTTGGACAAGTTTGAAATTTTACCCCGATTTGCCAGTGAGACTGAAAGTGTACACTTATTGTGAAATAGCCCATGTCTTAATTTCCAGTTCCTTCGAGGAGGCAGAGCATGGGCCTCTGAATGCTATGCTGTTGTTCGTGAGCACGTCAATTATACTGAATGATAGATATGTGTCGCCATTAGGCAGCAAGCATAGATGCACTGGGGGTTTGGCTTGACAATACTTAAAGTTTCGTCATAACCCCAGTCAGAATCTGTATAGGCCGAGGACGGGCCTCTAAAGGGCAAGTTCAAAGTACCCATAGATTACATGTGTACTTGCCGAGATCGGGCCTCTGAATACTAAGTGGTAATAGATATTCCACATGTACTCGGTACTAGACAGAGGACGGACCGAGTAAATATTGCCCACGTACTCTATATACTAGATAGAGGGCGGGCCTCCCAATGCCAAGTTTAATATGCTCATAGCTTGCATGTGTACTAGGCAGAGGAGGGCCTCTAAATGCCAAGTTGAGATGCCAAGTTCTGATGTGACGCTAATTTTGGCATGGGTACCCTTTACTAGACAGCCGACTTCTGAATTAGCGTATCCCTATTAATATGCGCTCTTATTTGGTATTGGTACATAAGGGCGTGTATGCCAAATTTTAATGTGCCCATGTTTTCTATGTGTATAGATACAGGTACTAGGCACAGACGGGTCCCTGTATGTCAAGTGTAATATACCCATAAATGGCGTGTGTGCTAGAGGACGGGCCTCGGGACACCAAGCTTAAAGTTGCATTGCCCGTGTTTCGGTGAAAGGATTAAAAATAAAAATTAATTTACACAAGCGAACGAATTTATAAAGCTTACGTGTCTCTGTAACGAAAAATATCAAAAACTTAAGTTTCCGACGTCGGGAGTTGGAGATGCAGGCCTTTTTCTTGAAACGTGCTTTTCATGTTGTGCATGTGCGCGTGCGCTCGTATGTACATGGTGTGTGTGCAATTTGCACATGTGCGCGCACATGTGCATTTGCGTCATGGCCCATTTGGTCGTTTCTTGTTTTTGATCGACTGGCGTTGGTCCTTGACGGATTTTTTTTTTTTTTTTTTTTTTTTTTTTTTTTTTACGTTCTTGGTGCCAAGTGGGGGCTGATAACTTTTTCTATTCGGGAAAGTTACCTATTTTACCCTAAAAAAAAAAGAAAAAACAAAAAAAAACAAAAAACAAAAAAAAACAAACAAAAAATCCGTACGTTCTTGGTGCCAAGTGGGGGCTGATAACTTTTTCTATTCGGGAAAGTTACCTATTTTACCCTAAAAAAAAAAGAAAAAAAAACAAACAAACAAACAAAAAAAAAAAAAAAAAAAAAAAAAAAAATCCGTACGTTCTTGGTGCCAAGTGGGGGCTGATAACTTTTTCTATTCGGGAAAGTTACCTATTTTACCCTAAAAAAAAAAAAAAAAAAAAAAAAAAAAAAAGGGCTGTGCAACTTTGATGAGCATTTATATTGCAGGTGCGATACACAGAGGGCAGGCTTCTGTATGAATGTACCCTTGATTTGCATGTGTACTCGGTACCAGGCTGAGGGCGTGCCTCTGAATGCCAGGCTTATGGTACATGTGCAATGTAACCATATTTTGCGTATTACAATCGGGTCATGGTCTTAGATGAGAGACATTCTATGATTTGAAGCAAAAAAGCCCCTTTTCCCCTTGTCCAATCAAAATGTTTCATATATGAGTGGGACGGGAATTTTATGTAGTTTATTCATAAGTGCGAGTTGAATCTGTGTGTCACAGAGAACGACCGTGCCGTTCAATTCAGTGAGACAACCTACTGAAAAATGATCAGTAATCGTGTTGACCTCCATTGACTTTGCCGATTTTGAGGTTCAACACCCGTTCTTTGAGTGAAAAAAGCCCCTTTTCCCCGTGCATCATATATTTCATGAAATAATAACCAAACTAAAGGTAATACTGTGTACTTTGAAATGCATAGCGAGTTGGGGAGAAACATAGACGTACTTTTTTTATGTACTCACAAAAGTTCGCAGTGAGGGGCTGTTTTCCGTGTCATTTTCCTGCGCTGAGCGTAGGGTCACGGAGCTCAGCGAGCAGATGCGCGCAAGTTCATGGTGCAAATGTACTTGGCAGAGGACGGGCCTCTGAATGCTATGTTTATGGTGCAATGTACTTGCCAGAGGACGGGCCTCTGAATGCTATGTTTATGGTACAAATGTACTTGGCAGAGGACGGGCCTCTGAATGCTATGTTTATGGTGCAATGAACTTGGCAGAGGACGGGCCTCTGAGTGCTATGTTTATAGTGCAATATACTTGGCAGAGGACGGGCCTCTGAATGCTATGTTTAAGGTACAAATGTACTTGCCAGAGGACGGGCCTCTAAACGCTATGTTTATGGTGCAATGTACTTGGCAGAGGACGGGCCTCTGAATGCTATGTTTGTGGTACAAATGTACTTGGCAGAGGACGGGCCTCTGAGTGCTATGTTTATAGTGCAATGTACTTGGCAGAGGACGGGCCTCTGAATGCTATGTTTAAGGTACAAATGTACTTGCCAGAGGACGGGCCTCTGAACGCTATGTTTATGGTGCAATGTACTTGGCAGAGGACGGGCCTCTGAATGCTATGTTTGTGGTACAAATGTACTTGGCAGAGGACGGGCCTCTGAGTGCTATGTTTATAGTGCAATGTACTTGGCAGAGGACGGGCCTCTGAATGCTATGTTTAAGGTACAAATGTACTTGCCAGAGGACGGGCCTCTGAACGCTATGTTTATGGTGCAATGTACTTGGCAGAGGACGGGCCTCTGAATGCTATGTTTGTGGTACAAATGTACTTGGCAGAGGACGGGCCTCTGAATGCTATGTTTATGGTGCAATGTACTTGGCAGAGGACGGGCCTCTGAATGCTATGTTTATGGTACAAATGTACTTGGCAGAGGACGGGCCTCTGAGTGCTATGTTTATGGTGCAATGTACTTGGCAGAGGACGGGCCTCTGAATGCTATGTTTAAAGTACAAATGTACTTGGCAGAGGACGGGCCTCTGAATGCCGTGTTTGTGGTACAATGTACTTCTATTTTGCACATATGCGCGCTATACTTGGCAGAGGACGGGCCTCTGAATGCCATGTTTGTGGTACAATGTGCTTCTATTTCGCATACTCTGTATTTGGCAGAGGACGGGCCTCTGAATGCCATGTTTGGGGTACAGTGTACTTCTATTTCGCATATATGTACTCTGTACCTGGCAGAG
This sequence comes from Henricia sp. BOLD:AAB3569, assembly GCA_037783545.1. Taxonomy (NCBI): domain Eukaryota; kingdom Metazoa; phylum Echinodermata; class Asteroidea; order Spinulosida; family Echinasteridae; genus Henricia; species Henricia sp. BOLD:AAB3569. Next base: position 17,289 of record JBBELK010000674.1, read on the forward strand.
GGCGGGCCTCTGTATGCCATGTTGATGGGCCTTCGCTAGCACGCCTATTTTAATGTGGTCCAGGGGCACCTCTTTGTGCCATTTTGTGAATCCCAAAGTTCAAGTACCCCGTTCGCAAAGTTTTGCTAAAAAAAAAAAAAAAAACCAGTACCATTGAGTACCAGTGGTATTTGAAAATGCTGGAGAGTCATCTGTGTGAGAGAGATTTTGATCAATCTTTGATCCCATCGCTACGCACGCAGCGAAGCGGAAACGAGGCACCTCCCAGTGGGTAATTTTCAATGGCAAACCAAGTGGCTTGCCAGTCCCTTTTACACCCACCCCGCCTGAAGTTCTCTCTGGTAGACTACAGGTAGATTTATAGGCGCTCGGATTCAGAGATCCAACTATTTTGTAGCCGGCACATTAAGCAATGATCCTGGTGCTTTGGGACGATATCTTAGCAGAGTCACCCAATAGGGACGAAGTTCATGGTTGGCTTCATCATGGAATTAGTCTGTATAATTTTTTCCAGTCGTTTCATGGCAGATACAGGGGCAGGAATTGCTGTTTATAATTGCCCACCGAAAGGTATTTTAAATGCGCTCATTTGTCAAGATTATGTCGCCCTTTTCATAGACACAATCACCAGGCGGTGGATAGAGGGCTCTATATACGTTGTGGGTAGGGTCAAGGAAGTACAGCCGCCGAAATGTGTGACTGCCTTGACAGTCTGCTTCTATATCAATGAAGGGACCTAATCTTTGGCGCAAGGACACACCCTTCAGTGTGGTACCTTTAGGCAATGTTGTCAGACCCATAACCAAAGGCGATATTTTCTCAAGTACCGACAACAGCCAGGGATACAAGCAAATCTTCTTGACCAAGGAGTCCAGAACCTTTTCCGGCTTCGAGTGGGTTTGGTTTAAAAAAACAAAAACAAAAAAAAACAGTGCATAAGTTTACTCATCCATTGGCTTTTGTCTTCCTGCATGGCTTAAGAACAGAGGTATACATACAGAAATATGGATAGACGACCGTTTCATTGGCAAGTGCCATCCCAGCGATGGAGGGCCAAAGTATACGAAGGTTTAAAACACTTCACTCGTGTTTGTTTTATTGCGGTGTGAACAGGACATGCATGGGGACGGTTCCTACATCAGAGCTCTAAGGGCCGTTTACGTCGTACGCTACATACAGTTAAAGCTCGGCTTGTTCAGCAACTTAAAGAAAAGTCATCGGCAGCCATCGAACAGCATGGTGCATCTCGGGTTCGGCATCTGCTCCAAACCCTATCATTTCCGATTCCTGAGCATAAAAAGGTATCATTCGCTGAGGTACGAGAGACAATTTTGCGGAAGGATAAAATGCTCTAAAAACAGATGCAACGTTTTGTGGGCAAAGGCCAAAGTTTTGCTCTGGTGTTTGTTTGTTTCTGAGGGAATGCTCCTCCTTCATATCTACACTTGATATGATCTCGTGCCTACGCCTCTGTCACCACAAGTGCGGGAGGAGATTCTATTTTGGAGGTTTGTCGATAGCTTCTCGCAGCTGATCCCTTGAAGTCAAGGCCGCCACCTTGCTATCGCATTGCACTGTCGGCAGACGCATCTGGCTATAAATAGGGCGGTACCCTAGTCTTACCAGACGATGGCAAACAGGAGCAAGGGCAGGAGGAGACTAACTTTCGTAGATCAGCTGAAGAGGGACGCAACACAACAAGAAACAACTGAGCTTAGGACGCTGATGCTGGACCGAGATGCGTGGAAGACGACCATCAGAGTTTCCCGAGAAGGCGTCGGCTGAAGACAACCTCTCGCTCAACTAAGTGTAAGTTTCTGAGATTACTGGTCCGCAGACATTTTGGGACACACGGGTATATGTCGCAAGGAGGCCCTTGATCTATATTTTGTGTGGCTCTCAGTCTTTGATTCGCTATGGAACTTGATGGTGGATGTGGTTGGAGATTCCAGAAATGTAGTGGATGCTTGGACTGGCCTCCGAGCTAGGTCTAAACCGCTTTCAAAAATGTTGAAGTTTAATTTTTTGTTTTGCCCTCTCCTTGGAGGCAAATTTTTCGCTCAAGTTGACCTAGGTCCCATCTGGTAATCCCACAGGTTTTCACCTCTGATTTGATGTCACTTTCGTCAAATGTCCCGGCGCGCAGGAACGGGTCTCCACTCAAGTTCTTCCTTTCGCCTGTCAGAGGCAGGTCAAGCAGGGTTTTTTAGAATGTCCCGAATTTTTCAAGGGCTGGGGTTTGAGCTCCGGGCCTTCCAGTGCTACTTCCCACGTATTGTCACCCCCCGAATGGATATCGCTTACGTTAAGCGCCACCATGTTCTCCTTGTGTCCGACTCAATGTTCAGAGGGTTCAAAGGATTCGGCTGGCCCAAGGCATTGAGCGTGAAAATGTTAGCCAACGGAGGCACAAAAATGGCCCCGTTATGTAGACATCTGGTGGTATCTTGCAGGGCTTTTCAGCCGGAGGTGGCAGTTCTGCGCGGAGGCATAAATGATTTCAGCCGATTGACCGACCCTTCGCAGGGTGTACTTGACGTGGTAGGGGTTTTTCGCGCTGTTGCCCAACTGATCAGGGAAAAAATTCCCAATATGCATATTTGTTCTTTCCTCAAGGTGCCAAACCAAGATGGTGGACATCAATCGCTCAGTCTCCGTAGTCAACTCATTATTGAAAGAGGTCTATCATGAATGCTAGCTGGCAGTTTTTTCTCGAACGATTACATCGTGGAGCAGGATCTTGCGGACATTGTGCACCTATCGATGATGGGATATCTAAGCTCCAGCGCAGGCTGCGGCTGTTTTCAGATCCGTTTCGGGCTTGCCCTCGGGAATTCCGATACAATGCTAAATTTCTTCTTCAATCATGCCCTCCCCTTCACGAGAGCGTTTTGGTATCTTTTTGAAGATGATCAGTGCGGCAACCAGGCTGACAAAACTAGGAAACGAGTTGGATACGCAGGGATATGGAGTGCAAAAGAGCGGACTTATTTGCAGCATATAGACCGATTTCTGCGGAAGCATCAAAGCAAATGATGCTGTACTGAAGGGGAGGATCTGGAGTCAGTGACACCACTTGACATCCTATGCTTTTTGATCGATCGTGACTCAGAAGGTCGCACGCAGATTCACGGCTTAGGGTGAAAAAATTTGGGTAAGCACGGGATCTGCAGCCGATTTCACGAATCCTTACGCACTGCGTAAGTCCGCTTGCGCAACATTTTATTGCGTAGGCTGCGCAACATTCCTGTGAAAATTACACGCAAGCTATAGGGCTTGCGCCATTTTGCAAAAGTTGCGCAAGCTGCGCACTCTTTCGTGAAATCGGCTGCCGCTCTTGTGGGTGCCCGCTTATATTAGCGGCATGCACCGTGGACTCTTATGTTGGGCAGATAAGGGCATACTTTAACTCATTCGGTAAGACCGAAGTCTGGCGAGTGGGATAAAAGTTCGCAAACCCTTGCATCTCTCACCAAGTTCGTAGATACATGAATGCAATGCAGCTGGAGCAGGCTGAGTCTCACATTACTTCAAAGCAGGCAATTCCATTGTTTTCTGATAAGTTACGATGGTCGGTGAAAGAGATCACTGACCGATCCTGGAGACTTGGCAAAGGCGAAGGTCTTTTCCCCTAGCGCTACGTGGTACAACGAGACTTGGCCCTTTTCCTCTGCCTATAATGGGCCGGAGACAGAGCTGGTGACCTAGGAGGAATCAGAACCTGAAAAATAACAAGGATCGAAGGAGGCGATTTTTTATTCAGCCACACTATTGGCAAGACGGTAAGTGAGGGTGACTCATCATTGATAATGATTCCAAAGTCGCAGGACCAAGGAAAGATGGATCCAGTCGGCGCAGTTCAAAGTCTGGTTGATCTTTCGCCCCTTGGCGGCCAATCGCAGAGTCCTCGTAAACAAACCCTTCGCCTGTTAACGGACCGAATTCACGGCTGAAGATGTATTTTGCCGCAACAGACAACCCTGAAAACCAGCTTTTGAGAGCGCACAACAGCCGTGCCATGGGTAGCAACCACACTGCGGCTCCTGGATGCATCGGACGAGCAGGTGATGGACCACTGCCAATGGGCGTCGCGGAAGACGTACAAGCACTATACCCAGGTTGAGAGAGTGATGAGGCGTCAGAGCACGGTCCAGGTATTACGCGACGCCGTCTCCACAGCTGAACAAAGTCCAATGGCAGATATCGTCGGACAATTCTATAGGCGTCTGAACTCGGGCCTCGGGGCCCGCGTAGCTTTCCCGCCATCTACATGCAGCTGATATGTCTAAAAATGCCATCACCTACTAACAAAACTACCCATTTTGTTTTTTAATCAATTTTATAGGCAGCGACAGCTTGAGAAAAGAAAAGAGAAGAAAATAAAATGAAAGAAAGGCAGCAAGACAACTAGTCCAGTTTTTCTTTCCTTTCTATCTGATACAGTCTCCCGCTTTCGTTTGAGGTTTGGGTAAGGATTGGGGTGTATTTGGGCAGGTTTGGGGGTTCTCGGCGGCCTAAGAGGGCAGGTTTTGGCGAAATCCATCTAACCCATATCTAAACCCTATAGATGCCGGAGTCGGACGGAAACAAAGGCGTTGTGCAAATAGGTTACTATTTGCACAACCGCCGACGTTGAGGGCTGCGTAGGAATCTACGCAGTCTCGAGTATACCAAGGTGGCAGGTGGGGAGTATTTGGACGAGAAGGAACGAGTCGGCAGAGGACGGTATACGGTTGTATGTCTCAACGGTGGTAAGATAATAGTTTGGCCTCGGCGGCCAGCTTCTGGTGAGTATTATTATATATATACCTTTTTTTCCCCCGCCCACCCGACCTCCTTCCTCATTGCTGAGCTTTCCTATGGCTTCGGTTTCTATGCTCAATCCATCTAACCCATATCTAAACCCTATAGATGCCGGAGTCGGACGGAAACAAAGGCGTTGTGCAAATAGGTTACTATTCGATTCGGCCTATTGACTTATCCTAAACTAAGAGGCCAGTTCTTTTCAAATAATCAGATCAGGTTCATGAACTAGTACGGTGTGACTTTGCACAAACAATTACTTGTTTGACTATCTTAGTTAACGATTTTGATGAAATAACTTGAAAGGAGATTCCCTCCAGGACCTGAGGAAATCTTGATTCTAAGGTTGCTAGGTTTGACCTGGACATTTTTTTGGACACCCTGTACTTCCCTATGCCTACTGTCCGTGACAAACGACACTTCAGTTTTCTGCCCATCTCCCACCCTTACTTCCCTATGCCTACTGTCCGTGACACACGACACTTCAGTTTTCTGCCCATCTCCCACCCTTATAAAAAGTTCCAAAATGTATCGATCAATCACACGACTCCATGCATCCCATAACGGACTTGATCCTCCGAATGATGATTGATTTACCTCCGATGGATCAAGCATCTTCGTGTCCCAAAACATGCACCGTATTCAATAATTCACCGGCACTTAGTAAATCTTTCATGGACTAATAGACAGAGCCATCTGTTCTCGGAGACGGTGACCTTTTCAAGATCCGATGGTTGAGCAAGATTAGCTTATTTTGTCAATTTCAGAAATAAATGGATTGGGCCCATACGGCCGATGTTGTTTTACTTTTTTTTTTAACTGACAATTGTTAAATGTTTGTTCTTAATTTAATGGCTGTTAAAAAAAACCAACTCCAGATGACATTAAAAAATTACCTTATTGCAAATATCACGCCGTTGAACTTTATCCTGAGGACTGCAAGTGGGCAGACTTTAAAGGCTCGTTTATTCGATCATACCTACATTTGTTGTAAAACACTATCCAACAAACGCATGACAAAGTATATATATATCTTTGCCTAATCCAGTAAGCTCCGCCCATTTAGAAATTGCCTAGCAACATGCAACACATGTGAGGCACGTGTGCAGTGGAGTCGCGTGGCCATGCCGTGTGTCATGACGTCAGCGTCCGCGCCCTTGTCAGCGCGTATTAAAAAACACGCACACGCACACGTTCATGCACGCTCGAAAGCAAAATGTGCACTTAAAGGCACAGGCTCGTCAGCAATGCGCGCCCGCCAAATGTGTGCCACGCAACACGCAGCTAGCTCCATAGCAAAGGCATGGAGCTGCGTGTTTCGAGCACGAATTTGGCGGGCGCCCATTGCTGACGAGCCTTGCCTTTAAGTATCCGGCCGTGTGCGTGCACGTACAACACGCCTGCAATACGCGTAACGCGCGTGATCGAACAAAAACATCTCGACACACATCTAGAACGCAGTGAATTAATGCACAACATAGCAGAACGACAAGCTAATTTTGGTGAGTTTTTCCCCGTTTACACAAAAACACATTTATGAAGGGATTAAGTAGGTTAGGATAGTCTAACTATAAGAAAAGCTAATTTCTAAGAAAAATTGAAATTTTGGCGAAAGATTTGAGCAGTCGAGGTCAAATTCAAAGAATATCATCTATGGGTTCTAAGCAACAGTCCATGCAACTTTGAAGAAAATCTGAATCATAAAATATTTGTTTGCCAAGAATTATATATTTTTCTCAAAAGTTCACATTTCCTGCACTTTAAAGAAAATCTTATTTGTAAATTTGTTGGAAAAAAATTAACATTTCAGCAATTTTTCTCAAAAGTTTGCCAGTTACTTTTCCTCAAAATCTGAAATGTTCAACATTTCATATTTCATTCCCTGGGTGAGTAGTCAAGGTCAAATTCAAGGAATATCATCTAAGGGTTTTAAGCAACATTTCCTGCAATTCTGAAGCAAATCTCAATCATAACATTTTTGGCCAAAAATATAAATTTTGGTCAAAATTGTTTTTTTCGAAAATGTTTCAGAAATGACTCCTAACAAAAATTTACCTCGTCTGGAACTTATTTCAGCAGTTTTCAAGCCAGTTTATAAAAAAAATTGACATTTTGGCCAAAGGGGTTATTCCAGCAATTTTTCTCAAATGGCAAAAAATTGACTTTTTTGAAAATGTCTCAGACATGCACTACTGACAAAAATTTACCTCATTTGGAACCTATTTCGGCAGTTTCCAAGCTAATTTCTCAGAAAATGGCAACATTGATTACCGCTCTAAACATAGACAAAAATGTGACAAAGTGACTGTAGTTAAATGTTACAATGTTGTCACAGTCTGCTCAGAACAACCAAGCTTGGATTTTTATAGATAAAGGTATTTGTATGAAAATAATTATGGTTTTGTTTGTCATTTTATTTCTTTCCCAAAGCTAATCCTAAAAACACTTGCACGTTAAGAACCAAACTACTACATCCGAAGACATCTTAGTAAATTTGATTTTTGAATAAAATATCATCTCAAATGTTTTACACATTCAGCTGGTTAATGGTAAACTCTTTCAGGTTTCCCTATGAACCCAATTGTTCGGTTCATAGGGAACCAACAATTTCGTTCATCGGGAAAACTTAAGGGAGAATACCACCGAGTCTGCGCCATATAACTCAACTACGTGTATAATAGTGGTAGAGCACCTACCTGGCGAGTCAGAGGTCTCAGGTTTAATCCCAATAAAGCACTCACAATTTTTTTCTCATCCCAAGTTTGGTTGTTTTATTTCAATGGTGATTTGACACTACCAATTGTAGTGCATATAGGTAATCGTATAAAATTAGACGGGTTTGATATGAGAATATACCGCACGAGTCATGAAAATACGGAACGAGCCGAAGGCATTTACAGTGCATGTATACGCGCGCATTAGCCCCGCGAGCAGTGCTTCGGGAAAACCCTCAGCTCTGTCGTCTAATGTACTCAAAATCTGTGGCAAACTTACGAAAATGAAATTTGTCCCATGGCTCTGATATTTGCTCAATAGGTGCACTCACCCTAGTTTGCAAATATTCCGAAGAGTAGTACGCATCGATCCGATGTCTAGTTTTGGTGAAATCGTGGGGAAAGTTTGACGATGAAATACCGACTTTCACAAAAAAATCAAATGCGCGAGAGCGGAGAGGTCAACACTAGACTGGTTCCACATCCTCAATTTACTTCCCTTCGTCGTACAGATGAAGGGAATTAAATATGAGGACAGCGAACCAGTCTAGATTGTGTTGACCTCTCCGCTCTCGCGCATAAAATTATGGTGAAAGTCGGTATTTCATCGCACGGGAGGGTCTCAAACTTTCCCCACGATTTCACCGAAACTAGACATCGGATCGATGCGTACTCTTCGGAATCTTTGCAAACTGGGGTGGCATGAGTGCACCTATTGAGCAAATATCAGAGCCATGGGACAAATTTCATTTTTGTGAGTTTGCCACAGATTTTGAGTACATTAGACGACAGGGCTGAGGGTTTTCCCGAAGCACTGCTCGCGGGGCTACGCGCGTATGTGCTTAATTTGGTGTGCAATAATGGATGCGCATCGGATTGGGGCTCTGTGCTGCACAGTATCAGAAACGCACGGTATCTGCAAAAGCTTCATTTTATATAATAATACATAATATTTTTTATTAATCTGTTTTACAACATGATCAAACTATGTGAAGTGTCCACGGGCCAATTTGATAAGATGTTCCATTCTTAAGCAAGATTTTATGTTAACGTACATGTAGGATGAAAATTTGCTTTCACACAAATGTTTTTGATAATGCTGGCGTATGCAACATTCAACATGCAACATTATTGTCTGCCTCATTCTTATGCACTTATCATCTGTCTCGGCCACTTCTCCACAAAGTTTCAAAAATATAATCATATGTATAACATGTAGTGTACTTTATTTCCCATGCACACTTAGTTTCCACTTGACCAGACTAAATTTTTGTTGCTATGTGGTGCACATGCCAGGTGTGAAGTACAGAATCAATATCGTGTTCATCATTGGACAGAATGGCATAAAGCAACCAGACTGCTGGTTGCTGGGCATTAGCGTGCACTACGTAGCAACAACAGCATATTTTATGTCTTTCTATAAACTGCACCTCCATTTAAAAGTGAAGAATTTGTGGCGCCGGTGTGACAGTCGATCTGGTCCGGGTTGATTTGGGTCCGCCCGGACTGGATAGTACTGGAAATTTTCAGGTGATACGGTCCGACCAAGTGTTTTTAGACGGTGTGATCGAGTCCGGGCGCAGTATTTTCGGTCCGGTTATTTCAGTCGAATAAAGACTTAACAAGTAAAAAAAAAAAACTTCTGCAATGTTATTTTACTCCAACTATTTAGAGCCGATTTTTAAAATAAAGATAGCTTGTACTGTCGGTCTAATCTGCAGTCATCGCCTGGTTTATTTTTTCTCCGGCACAAAACTGGTTACGCATATAAATATTGCAATATGCGTGCTGCGCTACTACCATGTACTAGCTGCTAGCGCATACGTACGTAGCCAGCTGCACGTGTTTACGTTTGCAATGCGCAATCATGACCTGACTAAACCTAGCCGCGGATTAGGCCCAAGATCCAGCCGCGGTCTCAGCCGCGGTTTCAGCCGCGGTCTTAAATTCCCGCCTAAAATCTGAATCAAATGCAGTAAAAGGTGGTCAACTCTTATTTTTTTATAACACGAGTTCTTATAGGTACTCTGGCAACGAAATTGTTAAAATTCTCATAGAAATGTATTTCTCTTCACGGTGTTACCTAACTGGTCATCTAACGGGCAGATCAAATTTTGGAGGGTGCCAATTCGGTCCACTAATTAGTAGTTAATTAAAGGGCTAATGAGGAGTCTCCATTTTACACTTTAAAAGTGCCGAAAACGGTGTACTGCTGACAAAATTGTCCCTTTAAAAGTAAATGTACACCACATAGTTTCAAAAATTTGCTTTTTTATTGCATAATCCATAACTTGGGGTTGCGGGTTCGAAACCGGCCGCGGTACCTGTGCCATTGGGCAAGGCACTCAACCACACTTGCTCCATCCTTCGGAAGGGATATGAAGCCGTTGGTCCAGTGTGTTAGGTAATGGTGACGCACTCTAAAGATCCCAGAGCATTCTTTCGTGAAGAGCAAGGGGATTCACCGGTGTCTCTGGTCATTTCTAATTCTAATTCTTCATGGGTTTCCTCACGCTTGCGAGTGACAGTGCAATGAGCACTATTGATGAATCATTATTCCTTAGTATGACTACCAGAAAGAAATAATAATAATAATAATAATAATAACAACATCGCCCACCAATATTCGCTCGTACCTCTATGCACAACCCTTGCAAGGCGCTTGGACGGGCTAATCTGTTTGCGCCCTAGCCTTCATTTGACAAAATTGTATAGGACACGTGACCACGAGGTTACGTCTTTTTATTGTAAACACACGTACATCAGCCCGTCCCCAGCCCTGTAATTATTGTATGTAATGAAAGTAGTACCGGTAAGAATTACGTGTGCGGTCCATTGTGCAGATAGTGCAGACAGATACCCGGACACGATCACACAGCCGGACCGTATCGCCTGTGTAGAGCCCGGACCCGATCAGCTGGACCCGGACTCATTTATCTCTCCTAGGTGATCGAGTCCGGCCGGACTCGATCTCCTAGGTGATCGAGTCCGGCCGGACTCGATCTCCTAGGTGATCGAATCCGGCCGGACTCGATCGACGGCCGGACCAGATCGACTGTCACACCGGCCATTATGCAAACATTAGTAGGCCTACCCTATTTCACTCACCAACTGCTTAAATAGAAAGTAAATTTTTGAAAAAAATGAAATTACATGTATAAATCTGTGTTACAAAAATATAATAGTCAAATTTCAAAACGTTAAACTTGTTTAGATAAGAAATACTGTATATAGATTTCATTGGTATGGTATGGTTTATTTCATACATCTTGCCTGTATTGATTTAATACAATCATTACAAGCTGCGTTATATGAACATGTCATGAATGTATATGAAAATTAATTTGTTGATGACATAACACAACACAATAAGGGCATATTTGTTAATGGAAGATGTATGGGATGCTATATATAAAGCCAATCAGGCTTATACAAGACCTAGCACCCCGTTACAATTTACAAGGTAATTTTAAATTAAGGCGAGGTGCAAAATTAACAAGAATAAATAAAACATAACTTTATACAAAATTATTGTCAAAACGTCTAAAGGACATTATGTACCGTATATAGCTACACTTCAAGGTTTTTATGTGTACACTTATTCAGCTATTGAAATATTTAGTACCTTGAAAGAAGATACTCAGTTTTAAAATATTTGTTTATTTTTTGGTAAATACTACGCATGTATGGAATTGTTTTAATTTATTCCACAGTAGTGGTGTCTAACCGTAGATTTACATATACTTGTTCTAACAGGATTTATGTAAAACATGGAGGACAATCTTGTATAATGGGTGTGGATTGCACTATTTAAATTAAAAATATTCTTAACAGTGCAGGGTAATATGTCTTTATTATACTATACATTTAAAGTTTTTAAAAACATCTGTCTTTGGTACATCTGTCTTTGGTACATTTGCAGCCCGAAGGCTGAATTGCATGAAACATTCAAGTGTTTTCCACCTAAACATCGAGATACATAGGGTATGGTGCCATTAGCAGCCAACAGCTAGTAGAGACACCGGGGATGGCGGGGAATCCCCCGACTCTTTAGGAAAGGGTGTTCTGGGATCTTTTAAAGGAGCGTGACCAGATTTTTTCCATAAATTGGCTTTCATTCTAACCAGGGTTGTAATGACTCGGACTCGAGACTCGGGTCGACTCAAGTCCCAATTTTCACTGACTTGACTTGAAACTCGAACCTCAAATGACTTGACTGAGACTTTTTGACTTGAGTCTGTCAAACTTGAATAAATCAGATCTTTTATGCATTTGTTGTAATTTTGGGTACCAAATTGTACATGTATTTCAGCACAACAGAAACATAAATGTAAGTTTCAGCATTTAGACACATTCATGAGCTTGAAAGAATTTACTACTTGACTTGACCCGACTTGACAAATATGCCCGACTTGACTTGGGACTCGAAGGCAGTTTGACTTGACTTGGGACTCGAGCAGAGGGAGATGATCGTTACAACCCTGATTCTATTAATCTAACAATATATAAAATACATCACCAAAATATTATCCATGGGAAGAAAACAGGAAATTTGCAATCTCCAATTTGGATCTCCAATATACCGATCCAGTTAGCTCCGCCCATTTAGAAATTGCCCAGCAACATGCTACACATGTGAGGCACGTGTGCAGGGCCCAATTTCATAGAGCTGCTTAAGCGCTAGCTGAAAACGTGTGCTTACTGTAGCAGAAACGCTGTGCTAACGTTAAGGTTATTTCACGGCCGCGGCGTGCTTAAGCATGCGTGCGCTTGGAAACCGCCATTTTAATTGTTGCGTCACTATTTAAGCAACATTTGGCTCTGCGGTTAAGGCAGGTTTTCAGTTGCTTACCGTTAACGATGTCTATGAAATAGCCTGATGTTTGGTTAACGAGAAAAGGCCTGTTAAACAGCCCTATGAAATTGGGCCCTGGTCAGCGCGTATTGAAACACGCATACGCACACCCAACTGCACGCTCGAAGCAAAATGCATTGTGCACTTAAGGCGGATACACACTATCGCGGAAAAATCACACTTTCGCGCTGCGCTTACCGCATTGCATGAGCTCCCAATCGCCGATTATTCCAAAATAGAAAATTCCACTCTGGTAACTTGGGGCTTCTCTGATACCTCAATGGCTGCGCGTTGCAAAAGGTCAGCGCACCGCGGTCAAAGTTCAACAAATTTGAACTTTGACCCAGCTCAAAAGTTTTGCGCGTCGCGATAGGCCGCGCACAAGCGGCAAACCAGTTTGTGTACAAACCAATGGAACAGTGTGATTTTTCCGCGATAGTGTGAACTCCCCTGTAAGTATTCGGTCGTGCACGTACAACCATTTTGACACACATCTAGAACGCAGTGAATGCACAACATAGCAAAACGACAAACTAATTTTGGTGAGTTTTTCCCGTCTAAACAAAAACACATTTATTAAGAGATTAAAAGTAGGTTTGGATAGTCTTATACAATCCGTTTTAAACCGGTTAGGGTCTAGCTCTGCGCTGATAAAAAATTATGTTTATGGTGTTTTTGCGTCACTCGTGCTGCATTTCGCCGTAGCTCTGTGCACAAAATTTTTAGGACTCGGGTAGCCAAAATGGCGATCTACTTTTTGGCTACCTGAACCTGAGGCTGTGATTGGTCAATTCCAAAATGAGCGGAGCTTACTGGATCGGTCTATTCACTGCACTCATATGTAACCGAATAAATTAGTTTTTTACTAAACTTCAGTGGATTTTTGATGATAATGGTAATGAAAAAAGTACGACATGATGACATGGTACATGTATTAAAGTCTCAACACCAATGGGGAAAATGGAAGGAAGGAAAAGAAGGGGCATGCACGGTATCCGCACACTTTGCTGCGGGCGCTCAACTCCCGACTACTTGGCTTTTGAGCCTGCAATTATTACCCGGCGATAGAGCCGACTACTGCTCAGGTTTGCAGTTTCCTTCCCCTGTGCAAGCACCAGGGGCCAATTTTATGGCGCTGCTAAGCAAACAAATTTGCTTAACACAGGATTTCTTTGCCTTATAAATGGATTACAAGCCAAAAATATTCGCCAACTTGTGTTCTTCGCAAGGGTAGGAGAATACATGTCAATACACATCACTTACGATTTTGGCTGGCAATCCATTTTTACAAAATAAAGAAAACAAATCCTGTGCCAAGCAAATTTTTGTGCTTAGCAGCGCCATGAAATTGGCCCCTGGTACCCATCAACAACTGGGTGGCCGGGGCCCGCTACACCAGCTGCACTGGTGGCAATGTACAGATAAGTTTTCAGACCTCTGGAAAAGCCTGTGACCGCTTCGAAGTTCAAACCCACGACCATTCAATTGCAAGCCCGACGCTCCACCACTGCGCCACAATGGGGGAGCTAAAAAATGCGATCTGGTCACGCTCCTTTAATGTGTTACAAAACACACTGGACCATTCTTTCATACTGTACAATTGTATATTGTATAAATTTAGTGGGCGTTTTTTATTGCCCTTCTCCTTAAAATGACTTTTAAGACATAGCACTATAAGAACTCGCGTGTAAAATCAACAAAATCTTGCTCCATCTTCCTTCCGACCCTGAAGAAGTCGAAAACAATCGGAAGAGCTCCATGGAATCCGTCCTTGTAATTGATCCATTTTACAGGGACCCCAGCCTCCCGCAGACGTTGAACATAAAACACGCCGTCATCTCGAAAGCAATCGTAGTGCGCTGTGGCTATGTACGTCGTAGGCAGACCCTGTAAGCTATCCGCCACGAGGGGAGACAAGCGCGGATCGAGTACTAAGTGACCGTATTTTTCCCACATTCTGGGGTCTGCCTCTGCCTGTTCGCTCTTTTTTTTAACCTTGATGACATCATCACGAAGATTTTCGGGCACAAGATCATCCGCGACATACTGTAGGTAACGAGGATTCTGTTCGCGATGTTCTGGGGTGATGATGTTATTGGAAATAAGCCAATCGCGGAATACTGGACGATCACGGTCGTTGCCGAAGATGTACAGAGACAGGTAGTTAGTAGCCTCGTAACGCGTCAGCATGCCACCGTGTGTGTTGAAGGCACTGTCATACTTTTCAAAGGATGAAGTTCCTGTAAATGATATAAAACGACTGGACTCAAGAGGGATTACAATGCATTTCTGTTTTCTTCATGTCCCATTTTTCGAATATAAAATTCTAAGAATTACCATCTTGAAAAAAAAGAAACCAAGATTCAACTACTAATTACTGGAAAATCTGGAAAATGGCAAAATCAACTTGGGTGGAAAATGTTTTTGCGATTTTGTGATTTTCAGTGCATTGTTTCACTCCAAATTCCCTTCATGTCCTATTTTCCAAAGCGACGCATGTCAAATTTACATGGAAAAAATTCAGTGTAAATCAAGCCATAAAAAAAAAAGGACACATTTAAAGTACCGAGTAATTTGCAATTTTAAACAATCACGTCCCCAAAATACTATCCAAGGGAGGAAAACTGGAAATTTGCAATCTGCAATTTGAATGTGGAAGCATTACTGCACTGCTTTATGGAATCGGTTTAATACATTAGCTTACAAAACATTGGTGGTTTTTTGACGATATCCTTGAAAATATGGATTGAGAATGTAACATTTCAGAATGGTGATGATCGAGCAAAAATCTAGAGCTACATAGTACTGGTGGTGAACAAGATTGTCTGCTTCAAAATTAGATCTGTGTTAGCTGTTACAGTCAGTTACTCGATTTTTGAATATTTGAGATATTTGAGAAATTCGTCGGCCTTTTAACGAAGTGGCGAATCTGTCAAAAAAACTTTTTTTTTGCAATTTCTGTTTTGGGTATAATTTGACTTTATTTGGTGCCCTTAACATTTCTGCAAGTTTCAAGACTTGAAAATTTGTAATTTTGTAATTACTGACTTTGCCTAAAACCATGTAACTAACGGGTATGCAAATTTACATTTTCACGAAGTGTTTTCGCGATATGTATGCCACTCATTGAAAAATATGGTACATGTATGTGCATGAATTGCTTTTTCAATCTATGTATAATGACGTCATCGTGGCGTCATTATAATGTCACAAACCTGATAAAAGACAACATACCTGTGAAATTGTATTTGTTTCCGCTGTTGGGTTCTGCAGATATGGGTGCATGTAATATTCCACATAATGTGGTCAACAAAGTTTGACACCACAGACATGTGTACGGACCCAGGGCCACGTTACCAGTATATACCAACAAAACATTTTTGACAAACGTCCCCACAGGCATCTGTTTAAAATATGTTTTGAATAATTGTTATCTTGTTGCTAGAGGGTGCTATTACGGTTACTACCGGAAGTGAGCAAGGTCAAAGGTCATTGCCATATTTTTTTAAGATACGCCACCCTAGTCTAACTCCAACACTGTTTACTCCATCCAAACATCTTTTACCACTTTCAAATGGCAAGCCAAAACCTGTTTGACCAATAGGAAATCAGGTCAAAGGTCAAGGTCTGTGTTCGCATTTGAAAGACCTTTGTATTTGCCAAAGGAATCAAGAGCATACCGGTAGGTCAAACGGTTGATTTTTTAAAAAG
The DNA here is from genome assembly GCA_037783545.1 of Henricia sp. BOLD:AAB3569. Lineage (NCBI taxonomy): Eukaryota > Metazoa > Echinodermata > Asteroidea > Spinulosida > Echinasteridae > Henricia > Henricia sp. BOLD:AAB3569. The sequence goes on from JBBELK010000674.1 coordinate 33,372, forward strand.
GAATTTTTGAATATATATGGAAAATATTAAATTTCAAGTGCTTGTATTAAATTTCAAATGCTTGATGTCACGATGACATCATTCTTAGGGGTCCATCTCTGTTACTTAAAAAAAAAATATTATTGTACAGTTTTTATTTGTTTGTGGATAGGGCCTATATACCTTTTACTGATGTGCTATAACATTGAATGCTATAGAAAAAATGATTTTCCTCCTCGATTTATTCTGGTTGCTGTTTTAATTGTATTTTTCTTTCATACCGGGTATATGGATTTTTGTGTGTGGAGAGAAATAAAATTGTGCTAAGAACGCGTGTGCGTAATGTCTGTGGCATTTTGGGCGTAGAAGTCAGGAGAAAAAGAAGAAGAAAAGGGGAATCAGAACAAAAACAAAGAGCTAAAAAGCCAATGACAAATGATATCGTATCAAAATCTCAACACCCATATGAAAAATGGGGGCATCACAAATGTGATCATGTCCTTTGATCTCGGTTTCCTTAATTCTTTTCTCTCGGACGCTTTACATATATCCATTGTGTACTTACTAAGGTTTAGCATTTGCAGACAAGGATATAAGAGAACTTGAAGTTTTGGGTTTGGAACAGTTGGATCATCGTGAATATGTTTAACCACTGCAGCCGTCAGCTCACCTCCGGCACTGTCTCCTGCCACCGCGATACGATTCGGGTCTACGTTTAGCTTCGGTCCGTTCAAGAGAAGCCATTTTATAGCCGTTAAGCAGTCGTTAAAAGCAGCTGGAAAAACATGAACTGGAGCGAGTCGATAACTAAAAAGAAACAAAGTAAAAGAATCAAAAACGGAAAAAAAATTATTTTCAAGTAGGAATCATAGTTTGTTTGGCAATTCTTTGATGAACAAAAATGCCACTACGACAATTAGTTTTCATTAAAGAAGAAGGTACAAGAGAACATGTCAGTGATTACTGCTTTGCATAATGCATATCATTTGCATATAATTTTCCTGCCGTCAAATACCACATCTTAGATTTTCCTTTGCCAAATCTCCAATACTACATGTATACATGTAGGCAGAGTGGTCCACCCTGCCTCAGCGGCTCTTATGGAAGATGGTGCAGTCAATCGTGCTCTGAGGTGTTCATACATACATGTAGTAGGGGCCCATCATTTGTGTTTCCATTTTCTTACCATGTATCCATTTCAATTTGTGCACACCGAGAACATGCATGACTAAGTAGTCCTACTGGTACACTCCCATAAAAGTGTGTAAAACCAAATGCTTGGCATAGGTACAGGATAAAACACTTTGATAAGCGTCCCCACGCCATTCTTGCATTTTGCTCTGATGAGTGCAAGTCAAAAAGCTTTAGCATGTCTTTGTCGTTACTTAATTCTATTTTCTGACTTCGTATTTTGTAAAGAAATATATTTTTTGCAACTTACTCCACAGACACAACAACAATTTTGAGGGATTCACACAACCGTCTTGTGAAGGGATGAAAAGAAGCTGCCAAAAAGAAACAAAGTGACAAAGTATTACTACAAACAAGTTATAAAAGCAGACGTACCGGTACACTAATCACATTAAGTTAGGATATTGTGGGGTGTACACAGATATTTTATTATGGGTATGCATTCCACTTGAATGATTTTGTATATGATTAGACAGTTGTATCTGCATGACAGACACACCTTGTCGCAGGAGAAGAAGCAGTCATTTGAAAAAATTGACAACATACCAATATCCCTAATTTATTGTGAGTAGTGTAAAATGTTATTCTTTACAGCAATGAAATTATTAAAGGCACAGGCTCGACGGCAATGCGCGCGCCAAATTCGTGCCAAGAAATACGCAGCTCCATAGCAAAGTATGGAGCTGCATATTTCGTGGCACGAATTTGGCATGTGCACATTGCTGACGAGCCTATGCCTTTAAAGGATCGTGACCCCCCAGTGTTGAGATTTTGATACCATATCATTCGCATTCTCAATCCACTTATGTTTTGTAAACTAATTTATCTAGTTGAATAAAGAAGTGCAGTAATATTACACTAACCTTTTTACTTCCACATCCAAACTAGAGATTCTCCCAAATCTACTGGGATTTTCTATTCTATATAAGAAAATACTCACCTCCGATACCTACAAATGCATTCCTATGCGCATGCGCACCAAAAGACCACTACGTCACCACCACACTGCACGTCCCGCGAAAACAGAGAATACTCTCACCTTTTTTCCATCTGAAATTGTTTGAGCTCAAGGATATTGGGTGGGAAGGTATCGGAGGTGAGTATTTTCTTATATACACTGTAGAATAAAAAATCCAAGTAGATTTGGGAAATTCTATTACAGAAAATACGTCACCTCCGATACCTACAAATGCAGATTAGCACCGAAAACTGAACAAGGAGGGAAGGAACATGCAGTGTGGTGTCCAGAGGTCTTAACAGTGACTAATATAACATAATCAAAAGTCATAGTCAAGACATACCCGTATGAGATGTCACGAACCGGTTTAGGTTGATGAACTGACTGCTGAACGGGATCTCTGGGTTGATGACCGTGCAGCTGATTTCAGGACCTGTCTGCCCATTCTGCCCTCAGTTTGCAAAACATCCTTCAGGTAGCATGTAAACGTTGAGGGATTTTTCCAACATGCTGCTTGCATGATCTCGGAAATGGCCACACCCTGAAAGAGCCCATGATGTTGACATGCTGCGGGTCTGGTGTGCTTTTACTGAAGCCCGAGGTGTATACATCTCGTCTGGCTTGCTCTCTGCTTTCTTTATTGCCTGAGGTGTATAGCGAGCCTCGTGTGGCAAGTGAGCCGGTTTGACAGCCTGAATAGAGGTGCATAGCGACCCTCGTCTGGCTTGCTTGAATCTTCCTGAGCAAGGCTCCTAATAAGGTGTGGGCTTCTGGAGGTCTGGGCGGGTCCTGTTTGGTATGGGTCATCTAATGACCTTGCACCTGTACCTGTACCTGTATGGGAAGAGGGCAGAGACCCTGTACCTGTATGTGAAGAAGGGAGAGAAATAACGGCTTCCACGATCCACCTCTCAATAGTAGCCTGAGATGCTGGATTGTGCGGACGAATTGTCGTGATGAAGAGCTGTTTATATAGTATTGCCTCGCAAATTCTCAGTGCGTGAGATGTAGAACTTCAAGGCCCTAACTGGGCACCATAACTTGTCCTCCTGGATGCTCGAGAAGGAAGACAAACTTGGCACGAATATGTCTGGCGGTGAAAAATCCGGGGATTGGTTCTTCGTCAGGAAGCCAATACGTGGGATTAAATGTACGCCACCTGGTTCCCAATGCAGGTGACCCTTTTCCATCGAGAGTGAATGGAGCTCACTCCTGCGACGGGCTGTGGATGCAGCCAGCAGAAAGACTGTTTTGACAGTCAGATGGTGCAGAGACGAGTCCCCAGCTGGTTCGAAGGGAGCTTTGGTGAGCTTATACAGAACATCACCGAGGTCCCAAGAAGGCAATAATTTCTTAGATGGTGGTCTTTCCACGAACATGCCCTTGATCAGGTGGAAGATCGCCGAATTATTAGACAAGTTAATTAGTCCCGTCCTCAAGCCCTCATGAATGACTCCAATGGCTGATCTGTACATGTAGCCTCGAATCGTCGTAATTTGCAGGCCAGACTTAAACCGACAGAGGAAGAAATCCCAAGATTTGTTACAGATGCAAGAGTGCGATTGACAGCCTCTCTGGTACACCATTTGATGTACATGTAGTCTTAGAGGCGGTTATCGTAAGTTCGTTTAGTTGAAGGACGCCTCCTCTTTGGCTGCCAAGTTTGCAGCGTCTGTAGAAAGGCCTGCAATTCTAAGGGACAACTTGATAGCATCTAGGCACAGAGATGGAGGCTCCTCGGATCTGGGTGCAGTATCTTCGACTTGGGTTGGAAGAGGAGATCTGGACGATCTGGTAGGGCGATTGGGCGATGGTTGAGTGGATCCAGAATTCGAGGAAACCATGGTTGTCTTGGCCAAAAAGGTGCTATTAGAATAATCTTGCATTTTTTCTTGCTGGATTTTTGTTAAAATCCGAGACACTAGAGAGATTGGAGGAAAGGCATATCCGAGGATTCCTTTCCAGCTGAAGCTCAGAACATCCGTCTCCCAGGCAAGAGGGTGCTTGTGACGTGAACAGAAAGTTGGCAACTGATTGTTCAGGTGGGATGCGAACAGATCTATGTGGGGAGTTCCCAGGATGTTGAATATATGTTGAACTGTTGAACGATGAAGGGTCCACTCTGTCGGAAGAGCTCGACCTCGTGACAGTGCGTCGGCAATGGTGTTGCTCTTTCCCGCCAGATGACTTGACTGGATGGAAATCTGTCGAAGAATGCACCAACTGAGGAGTTGCCATGTGAGCATACAAAGGGAAGGAGAGTGAGTCCCTCCTTGTCGATTCAGGTAAGACACAACTGTGGAATTGTCTGATTTCACATGTATCACCTGGCCTACAAGCCTGCTTTCTGCTATGTACAAAGCTTTGCAAACAGCAAGGAGTTCTTAATGATTAAGGTGGAGGAGACTCCCGTAAGGTAGAGGTCGTCCAGATGAGCACTCCATCCTTGTGTAGAGGCATCTGTCGTGATCGTAATCGAAGGAGGTGGTCGAGGAAAGGTTGTGCCGCACAATAGATTCTGGCGTAAAATCCACCAGCGAAGATGGGATTTTATCAAAGGATTCAAATGCACCATCTTTGAGATAGGATCCCTCCTTGGTCGGTAGTGATGGAAGAGATACTTGACTGGATGGAAATCTGTCGAAGAAGCTGGATAGGGCGCATGTGCATTCTGCACCATGGAACTATCTCGGTTAGGCTTGCCATAAACCCCAAGAGGCGTAATCCAGGCTCGGGCTGGGAGCAAGTTGGATGCTAGGAATATCTTGACGCATTCCTCCAGAGTTGTACAACGGTCTATGGAGGGAGTACATGTAGCTTTCCCTGTTATGTTCAGGGTTGCCCCTAAGAAGTTGGGGGTTTGCGTGGGAATCGGAGATGACTTCAGCCGGTTGATAATGAACCCGAGGTCTTGTGTCAATTTGGCTGTTGTTGATAGGGCTTGGAGTGATTCTGATTGAGAAGGAGCCACAATGAGCCAGTCGTCCAGATAAACGTACAGACGTACATGTATGTGTTGTCTGCGTAGTGCTGTAGCTAAAACCTTGGTTATTCTGGTGAATACCCGTGGTGCTGTGGACAGCCCAAATGGGAGGCATCGAAACTGGTATATGTTGTGCCTCGGTAAATTAATTGCAGGTACTTCTGATGTTCCTTGTGAATGGGGACATGGAGGTAAGCGTCATTCAGGTCCAAAGATGTTGCCCACCAGCCGAGAGGAACAGACTGAAGGATTGTGGCCAAGGTTTCCATACGAAATTGTTTTGGGCGAATGAAGGCGTTGAGAGGCCTGAGATTGATAATAGGGCCCCAACCACTCGGTTTCTTTGGAGTGAGGAAAAACACTGAAGTAAACCCCAGGGTTAAGGGCGGCTAAATGATGCTGATTGCTTCCTTGTCCTTCAGAGCTGTTATCTCGTCTTCCACGGCTTTTCGGCGTGAAGGATCTTTTGGAAGGGGTGTGAGGCACCGAGGTAACATCTCCAGAACAGGTGGCGAACTGGTAAATTCCAGACGATATCCTGATGAAAGGGTTTGAAGAACCCATGTGTCTGTTGTGATCTGCGCCCATTTGTGATGATAATGAAGAAGACGGCTCCCCCACCGGACCTGGGCCTGGTATGGGCCAGTAGTCACTGGCTCTTCCTCCTGGGTGGATTTTGACCCCCGAAGGAACGTGTGTACTTTGAGCGTGGTGTTCTGGTCGAGCCTGTAAATCGCCGCCGATAGGTTGGGGTGGTAAACGAGACTTTTTTTTGGTGTTAAAACTGCTAGGAGCGACGAAAAGTGCCGTGCCTTGCCTGCCCGGGAAGATTCTGGATCTGCCATAGGTCTTACTGTTTACAAAAGACGACAGAGTTGGAGGTCTTGAAGAGTGATGTCAAAAATCAATCCTCTCTTCCGTCTTCAGTCGTTTCGCCTCTTTTAGCATGACTTCTTCAAATTTGTTGTTGAATACCGGTAAGTCAGGGCCAGACAATGGAAGTTGTTCCATCTCTTCTCTTGATCCCAGCGAAGGCCAGAAGATGTTGTCTAGCACTAGGGATCGACGTAAGGATGAGATAAGCGCCGAACCAGCTGCGAACTCTCGAAGAGAGGAGGCTAAACAGTCATCAAGAAACTTGAACATGACTGGGAGTAGATCCGGTTCTACTATGTTAGGATCTTCTGAGGTTCGGGCCAACACGTCGGAGAGGAGGAGGGAGAAACTCGACACTTTAGCTCCATGACGTAAACGGTGGTCCAACTTCTCAAGGGAGTTGTTGATGTCGTTGATTTGTTTGTCTTGGAATATGTGTTTCTTAGGAAGCGAGCCTGGCTTCTCTAAGCGCAGCTTATCTTTAACTTGCGTTGAAATACTTGGAACTGAAAAGAAATGCAGTGTCTTCATCATTAGTTTTGAAGAGAGAATACTCCTGAAGAGAGATTCTTGATGATTTCTTCAAAACTTGGGTAAAACTGTTATCCATAATGTCAGCACAGAAACTGTCCACAGGTATTGTGCATTTGGGCAATAAAGCGCCTGTCGAGGAATCCCTACGATAGGAGGGTCGAGAGATTTCCACTGGTGGAGGAGGAAACTCTAAGGTCCGACTAACTTCCGGGATTATCAATTTGCCTCGTTGGAACATGCATGGAGGTGTTACCGTACGTATTCAAAATCCAGGTCAGAAGAGCTAGACGCAGGCGAGTGTGCATATATATGCCTGGTTATGATGGATTGATGGTGAACCAGAGCTGCTGTGCGACTGGGACCGAAGGTCGCGATGACGTCTAACCGGAGAGCGTGCAACACCTCTGGATGAATAGTGATGATGTTTATCTCGTAAAATATGCTCAGTGTCGTAACGGAATTCTCCATGTCGTGGGGATTGGGACCGATGTCTGGAGGATCGTGAGCGATGTTCCAAGTCTCAATCGTGTAGTGAACGATGTGAAGACTGAGCTGGAATTATGTTTTGATTTTCCCTGGAACAGGAAATGTATGACGAAATTGGATTATGACGGCTGCCTGTTGCCAGTCTTGAGGAAAATTACATGACCTCGCGTCGGAAGAAATCATGTGATGAGAGCTCCGACATGTTGGTTGAAAAGATGAAGTGTAGAAACGTGGATCATGTGGAAAATATGAAAATCCAGAGGGGCGAGAATCTAGCCCAAATGCAGGTATTTGAGTTTCGCCGGGTGTAAGGTGAACGAACGTCACGTCAGGCTCGGTACTCGATGGGATATATGAGGCCAGAGGCACATTCCCTGAAGCTCCGCCATGACCGCTGGAGTGTTGCGGTCAGATTACTTGGAACAGAGCAGGAACTAGGCTTGGTATTTACACTGGAAGACATCAGAAAATGTCCTGTAATGCCCCGGTAGGATTAGCGGTCGACTGTGCTGCGTTGCCTTGCTTGGAGTGCTCGTCCTGCCACGCTTCGAAAAACTTCGAAACACAGTCTGCAAGGGTGGCACGAAAAATGTATATCAAAGTCCAAAGGACATAAAGATCCACTGCAAGATCGGCATTTCGTCTTCCTGAAGGACTTTCGTTACAGAGGTGTCGGAAATGCACGGTCTATAGCCTTCCTTGTAACATCGGAATGGAACTGTTTTGAAATACGTGTGCACTCGGTGCAGCGCACTGGAAAAAAAGGGGAGAGTATATATAGTCTCTGTTTTCGCGGGACGTACAGTGTGGTGGTGATGTAATGGTAATGTATTCAGCGAATTATGGTGCGCATGCGCATAGGAATGCATTTGTAGGTATCGACGTATTTTATGTAATAGAATGTAAATTTCCTGTTTTCTTCCCATGGATAGTATTTTGGGGAGGTATTTTACATGACTGTTTAAAGGAACACGTTGCCTTCAGATTTCACGAAATCTCACATTTGAGGGTGTTCCTTATACTTATTAAGAGTTAATTGTTCTTGCAATAAAACACATTTAATGTGTTATAATTAGTGAATGGTAATTTAAAAAAAAACAAACACTGACCTCTGACCCCCACTACATGTCCCGCGAAATGTATACGTATTTCAAGCCGTCAATACGATCGTCCGGGTAGTGGGCAAAATGCAGCGACGAACAGGAGTTAGGCTGGCGCCGTAGCCAGTGGTCAGGTAAACCTATCAGATGAACACAAGGTACCATACCATTCTCCGCCTCCCGAGACATGTGTGAAATGTAAACACAGACACACACACACCGACTGGCTGTCAAAAAATTGATCGTCAAGAGAACACAGCAGACGCGTCAAAAAAGAAAAAACGAAAACCTCGCCAATCAGGGTAAAAATATTGTCATGGGACAAACCGATAGAAAGGACTTGGATGATTTATACCCAATGGTTATTGTAGACACGAATTAAAAAAAACTGATGATAATACGAAATTTAAAAAAAATATAATTGTTCAAAAGTATTTCAACAGCTGCGACTGGAAATAAGACTAATATAATTTCTCCGCCATTTATGGGAGTCAAGATTTTGACTCCCATAAATGGCGGAGCGTGCTGCTTCGAGAAATTAGGCAAAATTGAAGCATTTCTAAGGCACGTTTGTGTGGATCATTATATTCTACTTTTTAAACATCTTTCAGATCGTGCTCATTATACTTCAAACGCTTGTAATAGCCCAAAAACGCCTAATAAAGCGCAACCCGAAGGCAACGTGTTCCTTTAACATTAAAACAAAATCAATTTTTTGCAAAAAGCTTAACACGCTCCTAGAAAATGGATGTACATGTAGTTCGAACCTAACAATCACACATAAAATACCTTAAATCCTATACATGGGAAGAAAACAGGAAATTTGCAATCTCCAAATTAGGTGTGGACGCCAAAAGGTTTGTGTAATTACTACACTGCTTTATCGAACAAAATTTTTTAATGAGTTTAAAAAGTACGTATTAAGAACACAAAATTTCAGAATGGTAATTAGAAAACTATGACAATTGTATGGTATCAACATTTCAACACCCATGGGAAAAATGGGTCGGTCAAAAATGTGATCTGAACATGCTCCTTTACAGCGGCGGCACCAGACCTGTGAATCTGGGGGTGCAAGAGGGGGCAAACAAAAATCTATAATGTAATTTTGTAAAGTGTATTGGGCTTTTTTGATGGTCCCAGCTAATTATGATGGATGAATTTGAGTTTATTATTTAAAGTGCAAACAACATTGTAACAAATTGGGTGCAATGGTTTGGGAATAAACTCAATTTCCGCCATCGGGGAAAAAACTGGGGGTGCAAACTGGGGGGCAAAAAAAATAACCAGGGGGGGGGGCATTTGCACCCCCCCGTGCCCCCCTGTAGCGCCGTCGCTGCTCCTTTTACTGCATTTTAAGGTATTTACTCACCAGAACTTCCATACACAAATCCTCCACCATGCAGGTAAACCAACGCAGGAAGTAACCCCGCTTCACGAGGAGATTTCGGTCGGTGGATGCGAACAGGGATTCCATCGAAGTTGCCGAGTGTTGTTAAGACCTGTTCATCATCCATAACACAGCTTGGAAGCCACCAGTCCGTGAAAGTAGCCATGTTTTCCTCCAGTGTTTTGCCAAAGACTCGAAACACGGATAAAATCCATGCCTGCTTGTCAAAAAAGTGCAGGGTTCAAACGAAAAAATTGCCATAATGCACATTTGCAGCATTCGAATTAGCACTGGTCTGTTGACCAAATGACAGTTGAAATCGTCTAGGGCCAGCTGGAAAGCCTCCCCTAATAGTCCGGCTGTCCAGTTGCAATAAAACAGACCCATGTCCTAAAAAAACTCCCACAGCCATAATACTGCTTTCAATACGGTCCTTGGCCGGCCAGGTTCCAATTTATTCCCCTAGAGCAAAAGACTGCACTTGCATTTTATGTATGTATGTCTCTGGGGTTGGAGACTTGATGACTAGTTCTTATTTCAAGTCGTAAATCAATCATTTCCCAAGTCTCGGCGCAAGTCATTTTCTCCAGAGTCAAGTGCACCACATAGCAACTAAAATTTAGTAAATGTACATAGTTTGTACAGACAAACTTTGTACATTTGTATGTGTGTATGTGCGCTGTCGCTTTGCATGCATCAACTTACAATACTTCGGTTGACCTTGAACAACACAAACACCATCCGGAAGGTCCATTTCTGCTCTAGCTCAGCAGGCACCGGGGTGTACAGCTCACGGAAGATTTTGATAGAAGCGAGGATGATGGCGGATGTGACAATCACATAGAAGACTGTCATGCTTCTTTTTGAGCTTCACCTATAACAACTAAAAACACCGACAAGAATAAGTGTTTGGTACTGCAAAATCGGAAAATAGTATTAAGTAACGACAAATTCATGCTAAAGCACTCATCAGAGCAAAACGCAAGAATAAAAAAACACAAGAAAACAAAACAAAAAAGGTAAGTATATGGGTTTGTCCATGAAGTTGGGTCACGCGTTTTTGTGACATATCATATCTCAAAAACTGTGTCTCATTCTAGCCCAGCTACTTCAGTCAATATTTAATTTCAGAAAGAAAAGCATATCCCACTACAGTAAAAGTACTTGTATTATATGGTGTACCAAACCACAGACTCGATCAGTCAAATGTCTTGACAGTGTTAAACATATGTGGTGTCCACGTAGCGTCGGTAAAACAAGAATCTCATATTCAGTGAGAGATTGCCCAAAGAAAACATGAATGAATATAGCCGGGCACTATACCATATCCGTTGCAACAACAATTTGAAGTTGTAAATACATATTCAGTATATAATTAACACAGACTATATACCGATGCTACGTGGACACCGTGCCAACTTCATGGACAAACCCATATGTTACAAGAAGATGAAGATGTACATGTAGCCTAGCACTCCAGGTACTGCAAGTGTACGTTTGTAATAACGAATTAGTAATCCGTAATTACGAATTAAGTAATTCATAATTCTGAAATAAATAATTCGTAATTATAAAATAGTAATTCGTAAACGAAATAAATATTTTGTAGTAACAAAATATTATTTTGTAATAACGCAATACATGTAGGGGAGAGTGGGGTTAGTTGAAACATTTTTTACAAAATCGTCTATAAAACACTAACATAATTTATTATTTGGGCTACAAATGAAGCCTATAAAAGGACTCGTTGATGGTTTCTCATATAATCCACCTTGAACATGACCATGTCAGCTGTTAAGACTTACCCCACCTATGGGGTAAGTTGAAACATGGTATGGGGTACGTTGAAACACGGTATGTTGTCGTTTAAAAACTGTACCCTAATTAGCAAGGCAGACACTTAAGCTGTAAATTGGGGCACTAATTAACCCTTTGGGGTACAGGGGAGTCATTAACAACTGCACAAAACAAGAGCACCAACAAAATGTATGCATGAAGCAGTTAAGATCGCTTTTTGCTCACTTAGTTATAATGCAGTGAAACTTTTATATAGGCCTATATATTAGCCACCTTTGCGACCGTAAAAAAACTGGCCACTATTAACAGGTGGCCTTTTTGAAGAGGTTACTTAAACAGCTAGAATCACCCCCGTCCACATTTTTAAAGTTTTTCTGTTTATCATGGAGGTGTATGACTCTACAACACCATCACAACTTGTTTTTCACCAAAAATCGACAGGCTTTTGTTTAAAACGTAAAGCAGTTCCGACCCTCTTCACCCGAAATTCTGAACTCGAGGTCACTTGGCTTGTTTATCAACAGGGTTTTGACGTCATCCTGAGAAACATACAAAACGGCCTGTGCAGTATTGAATAGAAAATACACGAAGTGAATGTTTATCATGCCTGTTTTGTCCTTGTAATTCAAAATAATATGACATATGTAATATGACAACACTCTACTATTACGGTGAAATTGTGGCTCACAATGAAGCTCTTTTGAAGTAAATACTGGTGCATTGCGATAGGTGTTTTTGTCACGGAACGGAACGGCATTCACAGCGGTCTGTGTATAGCATAGGACGGTTCACTGCGGGGGAAGTTCCCACGTGTTTGAACATCGCCCGGTACAAGTTAGAATGAGCGACTCATTTTTCTCTCTCTTAAATAGAAAAAAAAATCTTTCTGCTCTTTTTTTTTTCATAGTGTCTGGTAAAACATACAACTACGCAGCTACTGGGCATATCTCTGGCTTTTTGGACCAACAAAATTCTTCAAAAAACACCATCTAACAGAGACGGTTTTCCAAGTTTTTTGCGTGTAAACGTATGGAGCTACATGTAACAATCGTGTTGACTTCTCTTTCTCAGGATTGCGTCACGGGGTCACGCGCATATCATGAATACCTAATGAGCGTTTCAGAAATCGCGAAAATCTCATTTTCGAAAAGCGCACTTTTGCTTGCAATTTATCCACTTAAAACCGACAATTAAAAAAATAATAAAAATCCACGTCGGCAAGAGGGATGTTTGGACTATCGAAAAAAGCCTAAATGCTGGATTTTCGTCAAGGGGGATTCTTCCTCTTTAAGCATTATACAAATGGCATTTGGGACCAAAGATGGGTGGCCACTATAAACAGGTTTTACTGTACAACTGTTTTTAACTTTCTAACTTTAAAATGTTAAAATTAACAATAAAACATTCTAATTTATTTAGATTTAACTTTACATTTTGAAGTTTTGATCTTCTTTAACTTTTTTACATCCATTCCTCAGCCATACACTTCACAGATGCAAAATATGCATGGCCTATACATTTAAACTAGATACAGAACTATAAGCCAAATAAATGTGTAATTAAAAGTAAAATATCTTTAAAATTTCCCTTTAAATTTTCCCCTTTTAAAAAAGTGAACGGCAAAATGTTAGTTAGGTTAGTTGAAATATGTTTCAACAAACACCCTTATTTTTTTCCAACTAAACCTGCTGGCCTGTTTGACATTTGCAAGCTTACTAAGCAAAACAGGGACTACAATTTGACATTTCGTTAACCTCATTTTGTAGCTTTGCACTAGGCCCTATAGCTTAAAATACTTTTTAAAAAGTCCAGTGAATATATGAACATCATTAGCATAATATGTAAACTGAATGGTGAAAAAATTACTCGGAAGATCAAATCACGAAATACGCAGCTATGCCCTATGCCATGGAGCTGTGTATTTCATGGCACGAATTTGGTGCGCGCGCATTGCTGACGAGCCTGTGGCTGTGCCTTAATTAATACCTTTAAATTAATAAAAAAGGCACAGGCTGGTTAGCAATGCGCGCGCGCCAAATTCGTGCCACGAAATACGCAGCTCCATAGCAAAGGCATGGAGCTGCGTATTCCGTGGCACCGAATTTGGCACGCGCGCATTGCTGACGAGCCTGTGCCTTTAATACATGTAACTATAGGCCTAGTTATATCACCAAACCGGCATTGTAAACCTATCATCAGAATTTTTGGGGGTTAAACCATGGTTGAACTTTCTTGAACCATGGAGGAAGAAACATTCTTCCTCCAGTCATCATGCCAGTCCGGTCCATGCTTGAACTTGAAAGCTCAGTGTAATTTTATTGCAGGTAAATTACGGGTCGAGGTCGTTCTCTTCTTCTTCCAGTACTGTGCATAAAAGGACACCCCTCAAACATTAAAACCAGTGTTAACGTTTTATTTTAGCAGGAAAAGGAAATAAAGCCAGAAATTCCAAAAGGGGAATCCATCCTATGTCCATGGTGATCCATCGATATATATATACACTGGACAATGCAATAGCAGTTGGCTACACGAAGACTGCTCCCCTGTCCATGCGATCGCTTGCATTCCACTTAACACATGTAGACAATGATGTAGACTAGTGAAGACAGTATGACCAGTCTAGGCAAGGCATTGTATTTGGTGGGGTACAATGGCGGACGGTGGCTTCAATTTTAGACGTCGTTGCATATATCGATGTGGTGACCTCATCCCATGATCACTGTGTACTGTGTAACACTAGCAAGTCTAGGATTCAAACCATAGTTACTACCTTGAGTCCACATAGTTTGAGCCTGGTGCCCTGCTATGCTGGGCCTAGCATGCTATGCTTAGCTTACACGTCGGAATCCGTATCATACCGGTACATGATCAGCAAGCGGCGAGGTGAGTTCTCCCGAAGTCAGCATTTTTTCTTAAATTCCTGGTTACTTAGTCCTCACATATTTAAATAATTTCGATTCTCGGATTACTAACTACAGTGTATACTATTGGCCGATTGCCAAGACAAAGTGTTCCTTTTTTGTTGTTTGGAACCATTTTTTGAGGCAGGAAAGTTCGTCTTGAACGGCTCGATTCCCGACAGTCATGACAGTGCACTGCGCATGACAGCTCGTCGTGCACCATATGGCTGCGTTCGGGCATGTACTCGTGTTAACACGAGTTATACTCCTGCGCGCGTGAACGGCAAGAATAACGACACTCGGGTCAATGAGAGTATGCTCTCACTACTCCCCAACAAGGGCTGCTTTCGAGCGCGGCACCAGGTGCTCCATGGTGCTCCATGGTGCTCGCCAGAAAGCGTGTGTAAGCATGTGTGTGACGTAACGTTTCCACCACCTGGGAGCACCAGGGACGAGCGCTCGAAAGCAGCCATGGCTGATCGAGCGCGGCACCAGGTGCTCCATGGTGTGCTCGTATTCCTGTCAAGTGTCATGTGATTTGTACGAAGATGGTGGAATATGGGTTGGATTTTTTGTGAATTTGCCCAACGTGTCAACTCAATAACTGAAACAATAACTCACTAAGGTTTGTTTTAGACGGCATCAAAGGTTCTCACGACTTACGGCCTGTATTTCCTCAGTTTCTTGTGAGCAATGAAATGGCATTTTTTTGGTGCAGTGATGGCAAGAGACGGCCATCTTCACTGATTGCCATTCGCGCACGCGGACTGCGGATTTGCCGTTCGCGTGATGTGACCCGAGTGCAATGCGCACGCATTACTCCCGAGTAACGAGAACTGCACGCCCGAACGCAGCCTATGCGTCTAGGCCCTACGTATGTCGCGTCTGTCATGTCTGTTGAGTGTTGAGACAACTTGACCATTGTTATTTGGTATGTTCAACCATGGGGAAGAAGGTTCAACTGAAACAAAAGACGGAGTAACTATAGAATACAGGGCCCACGCGACAGCACCTTTTCAAAGTTGAATGGACATGATGGAGACGTCGTAGACGATGTGATTGAACTTCTAGCAGAGACGGCGATACGGGAGACGGGAGATTAGCGCCCTCTGGTGGTCGAAAGCACCACTGTGCCGTTAATTCGTTAACGGAATGGTTATCGGGCTCTATTTTCCTATATAAAAAATCTCCGAAGTACAAAGTGTCCGAGAAGGGACACTGTCTCTGGAGACGGCTGTGAATGTTTTGAATGCGAGGGGGGGTATCCCGTCGGTAATTAAAAGAAAAGCGCCCTCTCTGGACACCGAAAAACTGTGAATAAAAACGTCACTGTTTCCGGTCTTTATTTACCTTTTTGAAAAAATCCCTCTCGTGCCGCCATTTTTTCTTGTCAAGAGGGTCTCTGGAGACGCAGAGACGGGAGACGGCTGTGAATGATTTGAATTCGAGCGGGGGGTATCCCGTCGATAAATGAAAGAAAAGCGCCCTCTGGACACCTAAGTACTTGGAATAAAAACGTCACTGTTTCCGGTCTTTATTTACATGTACCTTTTTGAAAACATCCCTCTCGTGCCGCCATTTTTCTAGGCAAGAGGGTTTCTGGAGACGCGGAGACGGGAGACGGCTGTGAATGTTTTGAATGCGAGGGGGACTATCCCGTCGGTAATTAAAAGAAAAGTGCCCTCTCTGGACACCGAAAAACTGTGAATAAAAACGTCACTGTTTCCGGTCTTTATTTACCTTTTTGAAAACATCCCTCTCGTGCCGCCATTTTTTTTGCCAAGAGGGTCTCTGGAGACGCGGAGACGGGAGACTGCTGTGAATGTTTTGAATTCGAGGGGGGTATCCCGTCGGTAACTAAAAGAAAAGCGCCCTCTCGACACCGAAGTACTTTGAATAAAAACGTCACTGTTTCCGGTCTTTATTTACCTTTTTGAAAACATCCCTCTCGTGCCGCCATGATATTTCGAGGATTATAAAGAGGGCGCAATATATGAATGTGCAAGTGCGCGACTTCGTCTCCGTCTCCGGCGACGGGATCGTTTCCGAGCGCCCCGCTTGAACAGTTCATTCCAAAGAGGGCGCAATATAGGCTTGAACAGTTCATTCTAAAGAGGGCGCAATATATATGAATGTGTAAGTGCGTGACGTGCGTGACTCGATTATTCTGGGCAAGAGGGTTTCTGATGATGCGGAGACGGGAGTGAATGTTTTGATTTCATTATAAAGAGGGCGCAATATATGAATGAGATTGAAGTATATTCTATAGTTGTACCCAAAGGACAAGTCGTCCGTTTAGACAAGTTACCTTTTAACTTGACATTCCCATATCGGTATTTTTTTCGTATAGGCTACATTGAACAAAGAATTGAATGAAATTACCTTCTGGAATCAACAAATCATCAAATTCTAAGCTATAGGCCCGGCTACATCCTACTTGCACTTAATTCTGTCGCAAATGTTGCATTTCTGAGATAAATAAATAATAAAATTACTGCATAAATGATAAAGTAATGCACAAAATGACGCGGCGAGCGGTCTGTGCGTAAGCGCGACAACAGAGGGCGCTGCACGCACGCCTGAATGGTTGTTGTGTGCACTAACTGAAGGCAATTTTTGAAGGAGAAAATGTGATTTTTCTAGTTGCGACAAAAGTGCAAGTGGGAAGTACATGTATATCTTAAAATTACATTATCTGTTGATTCCAGGAGGTAATTTCCTTAAAATCTTTGTTCAATGTATACAAAAAAAATACCCCCATATCTGCTATGGCTTAATGTTACTTTCAGTAGAACTATTTGTTTTCCTATCAAAACATGGCTCCAAATGGAATCAATCTTTAACAAAGTCTTTTTACAAGAAATTGGGTATTTTTATCGTATAGGCTACATGTACATTGAACAAAGATTTGAAGAAAATTACATGTACTGGTAGGGTAGAAGGGGGTATATTCGACCAGGATGTGCACATATTCTTCTGTCAATGAACAGAATAAGTCTAATTTTAATGCGTATTTAACAACTATTTATTCATCTTGAATTTTATGTATCACAACCTTGTGTTGTCATCTGGGTATTTGACCTTTGACCCCTAGTTTATTGGTTTAGTTACGAGGTGGCAGTATTCAATCGGGGGGGCTGAAAATGTTAATGGGTCAAAAAAATTGGGTACTTTGGCATCATTTTGGATAAATGAGTGCATGTTATTGCACTTTTGTCGCAAATGTTGCTTTTCTGTAGAAAAATCACATTTTCTTCTTCAAAAATTGCATTCAGTTTGTGCACAAGATATTATCATTCATGCGCGCGCAGCGCCCTCTGTTGTCACGCTTACTCACAGACCGCTCGTGCCGTAATTTTGTGCATTATTTTATGCAGTAATTTCATCATTTATTTATCTCAGAAATAAAACATTTCTGAAAGAAGTGCAAGTGTATCTTAAAATTTGATGATCTGTTGATTCCAGGAGGTTATTTCCTTCAAATCTTTGTTCATGTATACCGGTACATAAACAATACCGGAAATTGCTATTTTTGGGTAAAAACGAAATCTCTACACGTTCTACATACCGCACTGGCCGTAATACTCTCAAAACTGGCGTACACACGTCCTTGAAAACCAAATTTTCCAAAAAAAATTCTGGACCTCGTGTCACTCGATCAATTCCCTGTTTTAAGATGGCGCGCCTGCGATCGACACGGCGAAAGAGGGCGCTATTCAATTAAGTCAGGCCGTCTGTTCGCGACACGTCCAGTGTGCGTATTCGTTCGTTCCTGCTGTTCGGGCCAGTGTCGTGTATGGCCCTTGTCTACAAGTACGCCAGTTTTGAGAGTATTACAGCCAGGGCGGTATGTAGAAAGTGTAGAGATTTTGATTTTACCAAAAAAATTGCAATTTTCTGTAAAAAGACTTGGTTAAAGATTCCGTTTGAAGCCACGTTTTTGATAGAAAAAAAAATTGTTCTACTGAAAGTATAGGTATTTTAAACATATCATTTCAGTAAACAACAAGCCTATACTTTTAGTATCAGGGCTCGATTTCATAGAGCTGTTTAAGCGCTAGCTGAAAACGTGTGCTTACTGTTGCGTCACTATCTTAAGCAAAATTTGGCTCTGCGGTTAAGGCAGGTTTTCAGTTGCTTACCGTTAACGATGTCTATGAAATAGCCCGACGCTCGGTTAACGGGAAATGGGCTGTTAAACAGCTCTATAAAATTGGGCCCTGGAAGCATGCGACAACACAGCGCCACCTGCGGTTTGAAAAGAACATCGTGGGGAAAGCCCTGCGCGGTAACCTGGCGCATACGTGTATATGCACAGCTGGTCCGTACTGCATTAGTATGCACCAGACGACAAGGACGAACAAAAACAGCGAGAAATGTACAGGCAACACCAAACGCAAAAGTGTTTAACTTTATTGCTGTATTAATATCAACAGAAAACATTTACTGAATGAAAAACAGTAAGCATGATGTAGCACGATGTACACCAGGCATGCCAGGGGTCAAAATTAACACTGGTCCCGTGGTCCGAGACCAGTAAAAAATCAGAAGGACCACTAGATCTGTCAAAAACATCTTGTGACTCATGGAAAACATTCCCTGATGCCTAATCCACAGTAAACATTTCTTACTTAAAGGTGTTATGCCGTGGAGAGAGGAATTATTATTATTTTTGCATGTTTCTATTCTTTGATATATTAACTATCGATTTCTTATCTCGTTTTGAAAATTTAGGCTTATTTCCAACCCATGATTTTCCTCTTTTCTGGAAACTGTCGAAATCCCGCCGCTGCGGGCAGCAAACAGATTTGGCAAAATTCGTGATGTCATTTTACGGAGACGTTTATAGCCAAAAAAGGCTCGCGCACGATATCACTCCGCGCCAATACAATAGTCTGGTGTCGCACACATTGTGTAAGAAGAAACCTGTGTTTGATCTTGGTCCCACCGCTATGGTCGGTATGCTCGCCCGCGTGCGTGCGTGATCAAGTGCTTTGTGAAGTACACGCCGAACGAACGGCCCGCCAGCCGGTATGGTTTCAGCGAGTGCGCGCTGAACATTCTCGTAAACTTGTTACATTGCATTATTGACACAGTCACATCACAAGATGCCCCCAAAACACTGCTGGATAAATGTTCTAGTGTTGGGATTAAATTTAACATACACGTGTATCAAATGAAGAGGAAAGAACAGGTCTAAGTTTGTCCATCAAACGGATATTTTAGGGTTTAGTTTTCGTCTCAACAACGTACGTTCATGGTAAGTTTTACGATGAATATAAATTCCACATTTACATGGTCTAAAAATTTAGGCAATCGGCTCAAACAAACATGGTACATTTACCATGAAAACTTCCAAGGACAAAATAAGTATTGACGAAAAAGGGTTGAGGAAGAAAGAGAAAGCCGAGGCAGTACCGTTCCAGTTTCCTGTTGTCGACTTCGGTCGTCGATTCGAACACCGGACTCGCGTTGTTCTCGGATTTCTTCCTTGGTTAACATGGTTAATTCTGGCTCAAACTGATACGGTTCGACCGTAGGAAATTCACTGGATGATTCTTCATCGCTGTCGTCATGAAATGAATGCGATGAGCAACAAAAAACATCGCTATCTCCATCGGAAAAAACGTCAACACTGGAGTCAATTGTCAACATGTTGTTTCAAAACGCCACGTTGTGGAATAACAAGAAACAGCCGTCGGCCGGACGCGTCCGTAAAATGACGTCACGATTCCGTTGATTTTCCAATGTCAAACTTTTAGGCCCGACGGCTGTTGTTCAGATTTTGCTTCGAGTTTGGGCTGAAAAGTGGGCTAAAAACTGCTATTGTAAAAAAACATTCGCACAGTCTAATTATTCCAGTTTTCCTGGCATAATTATATGTATTTAATGGTTTAATGTGTAATTTTGGTAAATTCCTCTCTCCACGGCATAACATCTTTAATGCAAAGAATTCCTGGTTACCACAAACAATTCCTGATCGCTTTAGACATTTTCAGATAACTACATTTCTTTCTCCAATCTCTCAGTACTATAGTGTTGGATCAAAAAGCAATCCCATCAATCCTGCACTCAATGACCTTAAACCAGAAAGCGTTGCAGTATCTCGGTGACATTTTAAAAAGCACCAGTGGACCACCAAATTTTCCGAAGGACCAGTAGAGTTCTTTAATCTACTGGTCCTTCTGACCAGCATGAAATTCAGGTTATAATTTCGACCCCTGAACATTAGCCCGTTGGACTACCACTACCAGCACAATGTACATGTTGTCCGTACATGTAGCTAGTAGTAGTCCTCCAGCAAAAACCACTAGTCTCGGACTTCACTAGTGCTAATTTCGGCCCCTGCATGGGCTGGGATATTGTCACCCAACCTCAGTCTTACCGGTCAGGTGAATCTTCTGACAATTTCTCTTGATATTTCAGAGTGAAAATGAACCGAGTGAACTGCCCCCAGCATCCCGAGGCTAATCTGATTGAGGACTACCATGCTGGGGACATGATCTGCCCAGAGTGTGGTCTGGTGGTAGTCGATAGGTACGCTAATATGTCATTTAGCCTACATGTATCTAACAAGAATAGTATTGTGCTTTTAAAAAGTTAATATTGTCCGTTGGGTACATTACCATGCACGGACACCCAGGATTTTCTTTGTTATGACATAAACCATGTACAAATTTTAGTTTGATGATAAAAACACAAAATTAGGAGCAAAAGTATCATAAACATGATGAAGGAAAAACTTATAATTTTTTAGAGTTGTCCTATACATGTAGGTTTAGTGTATGGGGTCCCAGTGGGTGTCCGTGCATGGTAATCTTTCCGTCCGTGGTTCACAGCAAATTCAGTTTTTTTCTCCGAACGAATTTTTAAAGTATTTAATTTAATTTAACCAAAAAACATTGATGTACCGGTAAATATCATACATCCTCGCCACTACATGGTTCTAAATAAAATGACGTGATAACACAGAAAGTGTAAATATAGTGAGGAAACATGAAATTAGCAGTGAGAAAAATTGTCCTTTGAAAACACTTGGAATTTTTATGTCATGCTCCGTAGACAATAGTGCATGGAGTCTCAACTGGCGAGGGTATATGGTATTTTTGGCAAAACATCATACTTTGTATTTTAGACATCGGCAACCCTGTGAAAAACGCCATTTTTATACGGCAGATTTTGCGCCTTGCTTAGACTTGCCCAGGTTTTATGGCTTTCCGTGTTTGGTCTGTGGTGCACGGCGTGCAGCGCGCCCTCTGGACTGGTGGCCTGTCAATTTTCTTTTCTTCTGTCTCGGAAGACTTTCTGAGACGAAAGAAACAGAAGAGTGGAGATTGGACAGACTGCCGCTCCGAAGGGCGTGCTGTGTATATTATATAAGTGTATATTAAAGCATGGCGGGCCCGCCATGCTTAAATAATCGCCGCCATGCTTAAAAACTTCGCCGCCATGCTTAAAAACTTCGCCGCCATGCTTAAAAAGTCACTGCCATGCTTAAAGAGTCACTGCCATGCTACGATAAATCACTCAGTTTAATAACCAAAAAAAGGTTTAAATTAAACTACCCCATTTTTTGCATACTTTTCCTTCCACATACACGTGCATACATGTATTTTCATGTATATTATTGGCATTGGCAGACCGCCAATAATTTGAAATATTGACAGTAATTGTTCAATAACTAAACATTGGTAGGATTTGTTTGTCTATTTTGAAAGCGAATAACTTTTGTTTCTAAAAAAAAAAATATCAATTAAAATTACTTTTTATTATCTCAAGGTGCCACACCCAACACGCACAGACAATACATCTTTAAACGTCTCGAAAATGGGAAACTTTATTATGAGGACAGTGCTCACTGAAGACCTTATCTACATGAGCCAACATTTGTTGGCCAACAAGGACTAACATTTGTCGACAATGTCAGCCAATGTCCGGCAACGTCCAACACCATCCGACATCTTGGAACATATACTATACAAATATTGACTGCAATGAGGGGCATGGTTAAGATTATAGGCCCAAGGTGATCTCGAAGCCATGACTATGCCCCGAGGCGGAAGCCGAGGGGCATAGTCATGGCTTCGAGATCACCGAGGGCCTATAATCTTAACCATGACCCGAATAAACAGCAGTCAATATTTGTTTTATATACCGAATGTGTAGATTTTTGTCATCTGGTTAGTTAAAAGTACGGTAACGATACATCATACAGTCATGACAGTGGTCCTTCGAGTTTCGAAAGCTGCAGTCTACGGCGGAAAAGTTGTATATTTACAGCAAACATTTGTAGCATAATCACCTAGCACTTTAGTAGCACATTTCACCGGACACAGTTTTCACTGTAGACCACTTCTCTTACTTTCTTAAGGACTTCATCATCTACGACAGACGACAAAATGACGTCGAGATTCCGCCGTTACCGTCCTGATGAATGTTTACGTGAAGCGCCCAGCTGCATAGTTGATGCACAGCAATGCTAACACATGTAATGCGCGCGTCCGGAACCCGCTAAATGACAATGCCCGGGGCATGGCAAAGACTATTGCCCGGTGGGCATATACGCGCCGGGTCTAGCCGATTCAATGCCCCCACTTTTAACCAATCAGATGACAGGAATCTACGCATGAGGTATATAAATGTAGCTATCGCACAACTCTGTTGGAGCTTGTTGGATGAAACGGACCATCAGCAGAGTAGAATGCCCGTCTTACATGTCTTATGAAGGCAGCAGCCAACCGCAGTCGAGATACCGGTATTTTGGATCATGTTCGGTTTATATGTGGCTGAGCACATCCATGTTACCGCCCAACAAGTTCCAACTTCTGTGATAATGTGAATGCTGCTTTAGACTCTAAACTGCAGTTGTTACTTCAATTAAATGTTTAAAGTTGTCGTATTTTCGGGTTTCCAAACTTTTAGGTGCATCGACGTTGGCTCCGAATGGCGCACATTCAGCAATGACAGGGCAACGAGTGACCCATCACGTGTTGGGGCTGCCGAGAACCCTTTACTGAGCGGAGGGGACCTGTCTACCATAATAGGCATGCCCTCGGGACCGGCCGGCATCGGTGACAATGGCTTAGCTAAATATCAAAGCAGAAAACAGGTCAGTAGATTAAATGGTAAGAGTTGAGAAGTTGATCAGAATTTTTTTTCTTTCAAATGACTCATCAAGCATCAATAAGTGCTGATTTGATGGAAAAACCAAAATTTAGGAGATAAACATTTAAGTTTTCAGCCTGTCTGATATGTTTAGTACACACAAGTTCTAAAGCAATAATCAACTCCTCAATTCTTCTGATATTCTTTTTGACGATTATATATTTTGTTTTCTAAGTCCACAATATCGTCTACCATTGTATTTTTTTTCAAATAAAATCATCTAATTTTAGCATTTTATTCTTCATGTCATAGTACAGAAATCACAACAGACACAAGAAATCTATTGAAATCTGAAATTAAATTGCTCATTTAAAATATGATCGGACTTTTAATAATGTAAAATAACTTGCATATGGGTCTGTCCACGGTAATGGGGTACAATTCTGTAACATTCAAGATCTTAGGTCCCAGTTCACTTCAAATGTCTTAATTTTATCTTTAAATTATCAAGCTAAACTGAGGAAATAACTTTTTCACCAAGGAGTAAGAAAAATAGTCCTACAACATACATTTGTGAAAATCTCGTGCACAAATTTTCCTATTACGCATGTAACAAAGACGGAAAAAGATGTCACAAAATTGTCTGTCCACGTTACCTACGTAATAGGAAAATTTGTGCACTTGCTTTTTAAAAATGTATGTTGTGGCAGCAATTTGTTACTTTTTTGGGCAAAAGTTATCTCCTGAGAACAAAACAAGACATTTCTTTAATTCTGAGATAAACTAAAGACATCTGAAAGGAATTATTGACTTATTTTTCAAATGTACCCCATTACTGTGGACAGACCCATGTAATTTTATACTGGTACTTTTCACTGATCGTCACAAACTTCAACACAGGATTCTGGAAAGTTTTAATTTAACATTTATAATGAAGCTTGTTTTCAACACCAAACAAAATTTTAAAACTCTTGCGGAAATCTTACAGAAATTAAGAAAGTACGCTTCAATTTATATAACAATAATATTGGATGTCTTTTCGGGTGATATGAGAATATACCGCACTCGTCATGAAAATACCAAACTCGCCTTGAGCTCGTTCAGTATTTTCATGACTTGTGTGGTATACGGTATTATTATATAAAATGAAGCTGTGAGCGATACCGTGCATTTCTGTTACTGTACGTTATAGCGCCCTCTGTGGGTGGAAAATGTCACACACTGTACAGTAACAAAAAATACTGTACAACAGTATCGATTCTGCATGTATGCACAATTAACCGGAACCAACCGAGCTCGCGCGCCCAGATTTGATACGATAGAATACGATGACATCCTCCAAAATAGAGAAAGCGGAGCGACACGGAGAAGCACCACGAAAGCAGTGAACATTTTGAAGCTGTACTTGAGGGAAAAGGAATTGTCAGAGGACTTTGAAGACTTAAGCAAAATTGAACTGAATGCGATTCTCCGTAAGTTTTAGGCCTACGTGGGATTACGAAAGTATTTGAAAACAGTTTCCATATGTGCCAGCATGGAGCTACAAAAGGAGCTCCATGGTGCTAGGGTGAAATGTTTACTGTTGCTTGTGGAACTTTCAACAATTTCGAATTTTAAATTATACTGTCTGAAAAATGTTACAAGTGTGTCAGCTTCATTTTATATAACAATAATAATATTGGATGTCTTTTCGGGTGATATGATAATATACCGCACTCGTCATGAAAATACCGAACTCGCCTTCGGCTCGTTCGGTATTTTCATGACTCGTGCGGTATATTCTCATATCACCCTCAAAGCCATCCAATATTATATAATTCTCATATCGCCCTCAAAGCCATCCAATATTATGTAAATATCGCAACATACTCTTGCCATATTGGAGGGGCATTGGATTGCCAATAGTTATTAAATGTCTGTTTATCATGTACATGTATACTACATGCCATTGCATATATATGGCAGTATTAAACGTAAACACTAAATCTGAAATCTTTGCAATTTTACCAGTGGTACCAGGGTCATTATGTAACTGTCATGCATGACTGAGCAAACATGGCCATTATGAAAGGTGGTGAAATCATCACTGTGACAAGTTAGCAGCTTATCCTAGGATTTGCTTCAATGGCCTCCTTTACAGTTTGGACATTTTCAGCAGACTTCCCAGTTCGTCTGCCGTACGCCCGGAGTGTCGCTTGTTCCTTGTTCTTCATATTTATGTACCAGTATTTTCCTTGTTCTTCATATTTGGTACCGGTACGTCCCTCTCAGGAAACCGGTTATGAAAGGCCTCTTGAACAGCAATAATACTTCTCGTTTCGTGATACCGTTTAAAACCACAAACGCTCTCTGCTCAGTTGTTAATTGAACCATGCATGTTGGTAAATCATTTGAACTGTGTCTGTGGAAATATTTCTGGTCAAAAATTCTTACATAATGGAGTTACTACCCAACCAAAAAGAGATACAATGATACAGGCCCTACCATCAAACATTTGTAATTGTTCTGTCTAATTCAGTGATTTGTATATCCCGGAAAATGAAATAAATGAAAAATGTCAATGTAAACAGCAAAAGAAGGTTTAAGATGCCCACACACCCATTACCACACAGGAATATAACTTGTCACAGTGATGATGTTACCACCTTTCATAATGCCCATGTTTTCTCAGCCATGCATGCCAGTTACATGTACATGTGGGTCTTTCCACGCTAATGGGCCTATTTGAAAAATAAGTAAATAATTCCTTTCAGATGTCTTCAGTTTATCTCAAACTTAAAGACACTCCCTTGTACTGTTCTCAGGAGATAACCTTTGCCCAAAAAGGTAAGAAAATGCTGCCATAACATGCAACTTTGAAAACCCAGTGCACAATTTTTCCATATTTGTACGTATGTAACGTGGACAGACAAAAATGTCACAATTTTGTCTGTCCAGTTACATACGTATAAGGGGAAATTTCTACACAAGCTTTTCAGGAATGTACATGTATGTTGTGGCAGCATTTTCTTACCTTTTTGGGCAAAAGTTATCTCCTAAGACATGTAAGAAGTACAAAGGAATTTCTTTAAAGTTTGAGATAAACTAAAGACATCTGAAAGGAATGATTGACTTATTTTTCAAATAGGCCCATTAGCGCGGAAAGACCCATGTACATGTACATAATGACCCTTGTACCATTGGACAGAGGACAGTCTGGACTTTCCCTACCAGGTACATACCGGTACACGCCTCTTCTTGAAATATTGCACATATTTCTGATAATTTGCATTAAAAGATGGGTTTCCTTTTTTTATTGACAGAAATTGGTCTATAATTAAATTATTTTGAGTGTGTATTTGTTTAATTTTCTCTTCTCTCTCTATACATGCATCTAGGTCAGCAGTTCTGACAGAACTTTGCTAAGTGCATTCAGAGAGATATCACATATGTCTGACCGTATTAACCTTCCAAGAACTATACAGGTATGTGGGCAATTCCACGGTTAGTAACATTACATATCAATTTAACGCAAGTAGTGCTGTAACGTTGTGCGAATAACTCTGTCCAAGAAAATCTGGTAATTTTTTCACTCCTGATACACCATTTTCACATTGCAAATGTATGCCACGCCGCTAGAGGGCGTTTGCAATCATGGCAATCAAACCGTTCCGATCAATCAACAAAATTTATCAACAAATCATGTAGATGTGCACTGCGCGGTAATTCTATGGCTTTGGCATGTTGCGGCCATGAAGCCAATACAATATTTGATCGGCACCGATGGAGCGACGTCCGTGTAGATATCGATCGTCAAGTCATGGATGGAGGAATAGTCATGTCATGCATGTCGTTCAACGGTTGGGCGCCGGGCTGAAAATGTCGGGTCTGATTCGGCACAGGAATTGCTTTGTACAGTACAATACGACCTTCGACAGTTACGAAGCGTTTTTGCAAGTATAGGAAGTAATTTTGAGTGTGTTTATGCTCCTTAGGAAGCCAGGGGTCGATTTCACTAAACTCTTCGTACGTTAAGGTCCATAATAAGTTTACAATAAATCGTACGGCTGCGATGGATCGTGGCTACGATGGGTGCTGCGGTGAATTTCACCAAACCTATCGTAAGCGCGATTCGTTCGATTATCGATTAGGGCTATTTGCATATTTTACTCTAAGGCTGTTTGCTGTTCTGAATTAAATTTAATAAAACGGTCATCTGCTACACGACAAAAAGTCTCTGTGTCCGTTCTGCGTAGTGCAAGCGCGCGCGTTAAATGTGGCGCGCAGCTTACTGGACGCGTACCATTTCGTGCAGTCACAGAGCGCGTGAGCGCTATTTGTTTTGCGCGTTTTAAAGTCGCGCGTATGACGCGTGTAGAACACAGTGGCATCATTCAAATTTTTATTCCACGCGTACGTACATACACGACTTTGTGGCCGACGTAGACAATATATGGATGGCCAACTGCATACGTGTATGTTTCGTGTTTTTGCATGCATGCAGTGAAAACATCGGACACTGAACAGTTTTGAAGCGACACTTTGTCCCCAGCTAAAATCGTAGGTATACCGTAATTTACATTTTCTCTTGTTTATATCGCGTAGCATACTGAGAATCTAACAAGAGTGGCAATCAGTTTTTTGGGGGAGCCAGAGTTCGTCTCATCTTCCACAAACGGCAAAAACCACGACCATCGTTGGTCAAAATGTACGCTACGATGACCCATTGCCTCATCGTAGCTTACGGTGCGTTGCCATGGCAGATATGCATCGTTAAACCCATCGCAAGTTTCTTGAAATTGTTCTTAGGACGAAACACGAGTTACAGAGCAGTAACCCATCGCATCTCGAGTTACGAAGAATCGTAAACGTTAGTGAAATCGACCCCAGTTCTCTTTCATATTTTTCATTTAAAATCCGTAAGATGTGAAATCCAAAGTGAACCATTCCTGAACAGCCGAACTGAGTGAAATGTTCGGTTATGTC
Organism: Henricia sp. BOLD:AAB3569; assembly: GCA_037783545.1. Lineage (NCBI taxonomy): Eukaryota > Metazoa > Echinodermata > Asteroidea > Spinulosida > Echinasteridae > Henricia > Henricia sp. BOLD:AAB3569. Next base: position 61,636 of record JBBELK010000674.1, read on the forward strand.
CAGTTCGGTTAGGAAGTGCCAAGATCGGTAAAATCCCCTTCGGTTCGTCCATTCGGTTACAGCATTACACACAAGCCTGTCAGTTCTCCATTTTGGTACCGTCAATGCATCTCACCAACATCTACTGGACAGTAATAGCTAAAATCATTTCGCCCCATTTTGTGATTTGAAATAAAGATTTTAATCTTAGTTAGTAACGTTGAAAAAAAGGACATGGAAAAAAATGCATGTCTTGAAACAAAAATGTCCTCACATAGGACACAACTGAAACAAACCATTATATTCCTTTGTTTACTTGTTTTAATACTGGCGTGTGTTTTTGTAAATGCTAAGTCACACCTACCGAAAAATCATGGTTAGTAACGTTAGTTAGTCACGTTACATCTGTCCCATGCCTACAACACTTATGGCATTTCCCACACGAAAATAAATTTAAAGTAAATTTTTCACAACAATTCGACACCAAACATGTTTTTGTAGAATCGTTTTTTTTCTTCATATGCTATCATTTAAAGGCCCAGTGGATCGTTTGCAATGACCCCAAAGAGTAATCGACGAGTTTACAGGGGAAAAGTTCTGAAAGTAAAGATTGAATTAATAGCAACTATCCGATGAAAGGTTTTCGCTCAAAATTATATAATTTTACCAGAAAATAATCCGTAAAGATGAAATTATTTAGATCGTTTGCAAACGATTTACTTATTTTTGGTTCGCATCTACGCGGTCCAAAATGCATGGGCGCTGTGTACTCCGTGTGCGTGTTCCAATGCGATGCATTTTTATGGATCGCGCGCACACGCAGTATGTGCGCCACAGAGTGCATGACGCAAGCCACATATAGTACCCGATCAACTGAGAACGAATATTTGAAACACCCCGCCAAGACCAGGAAAATGCATATATGGATTTTCATGTTTTTTTAAAACTTGGTACATTTGACAAAGCTGAAATTTCCTCAGAAGAATTTGTTAATGTCTTTCTTTTGATTTATAATGGTTTTATTCGCAGAATCGCTAAAAAACAGATCATCTACAGGGCCTTTAAAGTCAGTTTATAATATTATGCAAATATATAATTCCAAATTTTGTGGAAATGTGCACCTCTTCATGGAATTGCCCATGTCATAATATTACTTCTTCCTTGGACTCAGTTGGAAAGTCTTGGACTTGAGGCTAGTCTGCAATTAACCGCAAGTCACTGTTTTTCTCGTAGGATCGTACCAATGGCTTGTTCAAGCAAGTCAACGAACAGCGAAGCTTAAAGGGACGAAGTAATGACGCCATTGCTGCAGCATGCCTGTACATTGCCTGCAGACAGGAAGGAGTACCCAGGACATTCAAAGGTACATGTCAATGACCCGTTCTCATTTGTGAAATTGCTTCGTTTGACAAAGATTAATTAAAAGATGAATTTAGAAACACGAGAAAATTGCAGTGCCCCGACTGGGATTCGAACCCAGGTCCTTTGCTTACATGGCCAATTGCTCTACCAACTGAGCTATCTGGGCATCCCGCTGGAGCACCACAACAATATCGTGTTTGCCTCTCTTTTTTCCAACAATGCAGTGGGGCAAATCCATGCCAACCAATGGGCTACACTGATGGCCTATCGTTAGAGCAATTGGCCAAGGACCTGGGTTCAAATCCCAGTCGGGGCACTGCAATTTTCTCGTGTTTCTAAATTCATCTTTCAATTATCAATCCTGTCATACTCATTCAAAGATTTATTTATTTATTTATTTATTCCATTTATTTACCCAGGGTGTGCCCAAACAGTTTACAAAAACTGGTTTCCATTGGGGCCCTGCAAACACACAAATATACTAAATTGAACAACTTCATAGTTACTAACAAACTGGAATAAGATACATTTCTACAACAACTACAACATCAAAAAACTAATGGTTACAGAAGAACAACATCACAAGTAATTATTATACATGCATGTTACGCTAATTACGGGAAGGGCGAAAAACCCGCAAAAATTAAAGTTTGATTTTATGGCAACCAAGTCATACGACTCCGTAAATTAGCATTTCTCACTTGAAGTTGATCATGTAAATATTATGTGTATGTTTGGCGAAGTGCCGATTTGAATGAGCTCAAAGAAGACATAGTTCTAAGGTGTGCACTAAGGCTGTTCCAAATTGCGGCGCCAGATTAATTAGTTAATGAAGCATGCATTCACATCTCACTTACAAAGATCGAACAAAGATAGAACAAAGAGCGGTATTGTTCATATTGACAACCGCTAATGAAGATCGAATAAAACTCCGCGACGCCACCAGCTCGTTACGTGTCAAATCGCTTTGTCGACCGGAGGGAGCGTTCACATTACAGTTTTGCTTCATCAAATGAAGCAAATCTCTTTGATGAATGAAACGATTTTAATCTTCGTCGATAAAGAGGCGTGCGTTCACATCAGGAAATCTCTTCGTCGAATCATCATCGAATCTTTGTCGAATGAAGCAATTTTCCTAATTTGAGCAGGGTCAATGTTGTGAGGAATCCATCACAAAGCCTGGAAGTCCTCACAAGTCTGTCTGTCTCGTAGCGAATCACAGATTGTTTAAAATGATCTGCAACAAAGGCATTCTTTTGCGCACATTCATCCTTTGTGGATTGTTAAAGGAGAAGTATACCCAAGAAAGAAAAGACATTGTGCTAAACAAGTGCAACTCGTACATGATTATTGTCATAGAAAGAATGACAAAAAAAGCAGACATGAACTTTACAAAGAAAGACGATTTGCTGTATGGGCACTGCCATGCACGTTTGGCAGTATCGAACATTAGGGATGTTTAAATGGACGTAAAACGCGAGCGTGAACGCGAAATGCTTTGAGCAATTGGTCGTTACTTTGAGGAAATCTTAGAACAGACGAAAACAAGAATGTGACTTTCTGCCGTGACCAAAATTCGATCAAAGGTTTCTGAAACCTAAAGATACGACCAGTGCTCAAGCCATTTCACGTTTGCGTTTTACATCCATCTAAACCTCCCTAATATCATTCGATTAAAAGCCCTGTAGATGATCTGTTTTTGAGCGATTCTGCGAATAAAACCATGATAAATTAAAAGAAAGACATCAACAAACTCATCCGAAGAAATTTCAGCTTTGTCAAATGTACCACGTTAAAAAAAAACATGAAAATCCATATGTGTTTTCCTGGTCTTGGCGGGGTGTTTCAAATATTCGTTCTCAGTTGATCGGGTATTATGTGGCTTGCGTCATGCACTCTGTGGCGCACATCATATACTGCGTGTGCGCGCAATCCATAAAAATGCATCGCGTTGGAACACGCACGCGGAGTACACAGCGCCCATGCATTTTGGACCGCGTAGATGCGAACCGAAAATAAGTAAATGGTTTGCAAACGATCTAAATAATTTCATCTTTAGGGATTATTTTCTGGTAAAATTATATCATTTTGAGCGAAAACCTTTCATTGGATAGTTGCTAATAATTCAATCTTTACTTTCAGAACTTTTCCCCTGTAAACTCGTCGATTACTTTTTGGGGTCATTGCAAATGATACACTGGGCCTTTAACCCATCCAACTTATAGAAATTGTTGATGTCACAGAAACAGGTCTATTTGACCCTTGTATTGCATTGGTTTCTTGCAGAGATCTGTGCAGTTTCGCGAGTCAGTAAAAAGGAGATTGGTCGCTGTTTCAAACTTATAATCCGTGCAATAGAGACCAACGTCAGCCTAATCAACAGCGGAGACTTCATGGTGGGTTATTGTTACTTATCTCGGTATTCAACTGCAAGAATTCGATACCAAGACCTTTATGTTGATTTTTATTATTCATTCATAAATACTTTAGACAGTTTGCGCATCCATATTGGCTGAGAGCACTTCACGTGACCAGTCTTAAACGGACGATAAAGACCGGCCAGTCTTAAACACCTTTTAGCCTGCGCCCTTTTCATGTGTGTGCGCCCTAATACACGCACACATGAAACTGCACGCTCCCGAAAGCATAATGTGCACTGTGACAAGTACCCCATCGTGTGCGTGTGCGTACATCACGCTTGCAATATGCCCAACGAACGAAGAGCAGTTTGAACGAACGCGCGTCATGCATGTAACAGTACAATGCAATACATGTACATGGCAAAATGACAAGATTATCGAAGAATTGTTTTGAGTTTTACCAATGTAAACAAAAAAAGGTATTTATGAATGGGAATAAAAGTGAGTTTGCATTGGCCAGTCTTAAACAATCCGTTTAAAACCGGGTAGGGGCCTGGACACTGATAATGGCCCTTGCCTTGCATTTTCACTCGTCCAAACCCTTTTGTATTCTCTAATTCAGGCGTTCTTTCAATACAGAAAAGACAAGGAGCAAAAAAAGTAACTTAACACATGTTTGCAGTGCTTTAAAGGAGCGTGTCCAGATCACATTTTTTAGCTCCCCCACTTTTTCCATGGGTGTTGAGATTTTAATACCATAGCATTTCTAAAATTTTTCTCATTACCATTCTGAAATTTTCCGCTCCCAATCCACATATTTCCAAGGATATCGTAAAAAATCCACCAATGTTTTGTAAACTAATTTATCCAGTTACATAAAGCAGTGCAGTGATCACATCAACCTTTTTGCTTCCACATCCAAATTGAAGATTGCAAATTTCCTGTTTTCTCCCCACGGATAGTATTTTGGGGAGGTATTTTATGTGATTCGTTGTTAGGTTAAAACAAAATCCATTTTATTTAAAATATAAGTGATACATTTGTTTGTTTTGGTTACATATTTTTTTTTTGCAGTCTCGTTTCTGTTCCAACTTGAGCCTGCCAACCTCAGTCCAAAAAGCAGCGACCAAAGTAGCCAACAAAGCAGTAGAGCTGGACCTTGTCCCTGGGTAAGAGGCAGATTGGTATTTCAACACTATGCTGAACACAGTTTATTAATGTGTACATGTATGTGGGGTGTTATGGCCGAGCGGTCTAGTGCGTCGAACTTAAGTTCCTGTGCTAGTAGTACTAGAATGTAGGTTCGATTCCTGGCCGTGACGGGTTGTGGCACCTCTGCCCTTGAGCAAGGCACTCAACCACACTTGCTCCCATTCCTGTAATTGGCGGTCCCTCCGCTGTTGGATGTGGTATATAAATAAATAAAATATATAAATAAATAAATAAATGTTCCAGTTATACAGCTGTGGGAAACTGGATGTCTGAGGCATGTCTTGGTATTGGTTGAAAATTTTACATCTTGGATTCATGATATTTTCAAGTGATATTTATTAAAAGATGTATTGTCCGTGCATTTCGGGTGTGTTACCTACAAAAAAAATTTTTTTTAATTTCATATTTTTCTAGAAACATAAGTAATTCGCTTTCAAATGAGACAACGAAAAAAAACCACCGACATTTAGTTATCAAACAATTACTGTCAATATCACAGCTAGGCGTAGACTTGCTTAAGTCTGACTTCCCATATTTGGTATGTAATGCACAGCGTATAGCGCGCCCTCTATGCCGGCGGCCTGTACAATCTCGTTTCTTCCGTCTCAGAAAGTCTTCCGAGACAGAAGACAAAATATTTGACAGGCCACCGGTCTAGGCACGCCGCGCACCACAGACCAAATGTGAAGTCGGACTTGGGCAAGTCGAGGCAAGGCGCAAAAATGGCCATATAAAAATGGGTTTTTCACAGGGTTGCCGATGTCTAAAATACAAAGTATTATGTTTTTTTCGTTAAAAAAAAGTAAATGCTTTAAAAATTCGTTGGAAAAAAAAAAAATTAAATACGTAAGATGTGAAATCCAAAGTGAACCACAGCCGAACTGAGTACAATGTTCGGTTCGGTCTGGTTCAGTTCGGAGGTGCCAAGTTCGGTAAAATCCCGTTCTGTTCGTCTGTTCGTTTACAGCATTAAGTGAGACCAGCCATGAGTATTGGGAACAAAAGTGTAGTGCGATCAAAACATTCCAATGACGGCCACTAAGACCAAATTTAATTGGAAGAAATTGCTTGTTTGGACTCAAATTTGGCATATAACACAAATTTAACACAACTAATAAAATTTGAATAAGTTTTTGGTACTAGAAAATCGTAGAATAGAATTAAATAACAACAAAGACTCCTAAAGCACTTTTCGACTTGCACTCATCAGAGCAAAATGCAATAATGGTCTCATGATGCTAATGGACAATAGTATAAGGCTAACTACGAGGATCACATGATCAGATTGTGAGCGCTATATTTGGTCTACAGCATAATGCACACTAAAGTGCATGCGCAGCTAGAATACATGAAGTGTGTGCACAATACAGGTTTTGTGAAGTGAATGTACGTACATTGTAGCCTCAAGCATGCGCAGATTCAAAATTCAAATTCTAATTCTAATTCGAGATCGCTCGAAACTAAATTCATTCGGGTTTTATATTTTCTAAATTCAGAAACTTGATTAAGCCTGGTCTACACTGGCAAACATTTGCAAACATTTTGTTTGAAAACATCAACAAACAGATATGTTTGCTGATGTTTTTCTGTGTTTCTACATTAGCAAACAGAAGCAAAGTTTTTCGACGGTCACGTGATCACGATTGGCTGGCTCTAATCATATGACCTGAAACTGGTTCCTGATTGGTTCAGACATAAAACATGAGCAAACAGCTGCATGTCCAAACACCGGCAAATGCTGTTTGGCGAAGTTTGCTGTTGTTTGCTAATGTTTTATAGACTGTCCACACCAGCAAACGTTTCTGAAAAACATGACCGTCATGTTTTGTGTGAAATGTATGCCAGTGCAGACCATCCTGAGATATCAGGGAATTTCCACTCTGCAAAGCGACGTAACAATACCCTGAGGAAACACACGCAAATCTGTGGAGTGAGCCGGCTGTTGTCTTGAGCCAACTCACGACCGAGTCATTTTGATGTAATTTAATCAATTCGGTCATGTTATGCCTAAAAGAAATGATTTCTATACTTTCCAGAAATTGTATTGGGTTCCGTTCCTTATGACGGTCCCATTCCTACCAAACTTTCAAACGACGATCTTAATTTACTACGCAGTTTTTCAAATTAATAACGGGGATGCATGCTGACGAATGTAATGGAACGGATTCCCCAGTATGCTTTAAATAGCAGCCAATCGCCAACGCGGACAACGGCCAGCATTACCGAGTACATGTATCACATGCATGCACAGTGTTTACAATCTGCCCGCGTTACATTTGAATGCCTGCAATCATGCTGCAATGCACTGCCAAGCGTCCTGATTGGTCCAGCAGAGGCGACAAGATTTCTGTCGCTTGTCCCACCGCGAAATGGGGCCTGTTTCAACAGGGCCACTGTACGCAGGAGTTAGGGAGTGCGTTAAAGGGGCACTGTTGCAAGAGGATGGTGCAGACGGGCCTTTAAAAATGTACTTTTGCATCATGTTCCTTTTTTTGCAGACGGAGTCCTATCTCTGTAGCTGCAGCGGCTATATACATGGCATCGCAAGCATCCAAAGAAAAGCGAACCCAAAAAGGTATTGTTAATATACATTGACTAATGACTTTGATCAGGGGCCAATTTCATGAAGCTTTTAAAGAAATTAGCTTAGCACAATTTGCTTTGCAAAACTTGGTTACCAGCCAAAATTGTATATGCAGAGCTGCCAACCCTCCCGGATTTTGGGGAGGATATCTGGGAAAATGGGTTCATTCCGTGACTCTAAACACATCTAAAAATCCCCCAGGTTGGTAATTGACAATCCAGGAAGGTTTTATCCATGTTGAGGACTCACAAAATTAGTCATTTTCCGAAAAATCTGTTGCAAAATCTGGGAGGGTTGGTAGCTCTGTATATGATGTGTATTGCCAGTACAATTGACTGGTATTCTGCTACTGTTGCTGAGAACACAAGTTGACATACAGTTTTAGCTGGTAGCCCATTTTAGCAAAGCAAATTTTTGTGCTTGGTTATAACAGCTCCATGAAATTGGCCTCGGGGCTTATTATTCCATCTTGAAAAAGAATTTTTAACTCAATAACAGATATTTTTCTTGGGTTACTGAATGAACTAACATTTAAATCATATATCCGAGGTTATTGAGACGAAACAATAATATAATATTGGATGGCTTTGAGGGTGATATGAGAATATCCTGCACTACCGGTAGTTATGAAAATACTGAACGAGCCGAAGGCGAATTCGGTATTATCATGATGAGTGCGGTATATTCTCATATCACCCGATAAGACATCTTATATTATTATTGTTATATAAAATGAAGCTTATACCTTCTTTGTTTTGTAAGATTTCCGCATGATTTTTGTCTGTTTAGTGTTGAAAACTTCAGGGGCGGTGTTCAATTAAGTAAAAACTTTACTTATTATTTAGCTTGGCTAAGAAAATCTTGTATTCAAATGCCTTATATGAAATTTACTTTGGTAAGTAAAATACTTAGATAAATGTGACGTTACAAATTAACGCAGCGCAGAACTCCCTAAACAGCTAATTGAATACTGCGTGGGATGCGCCATAAACCGCGCCTTGTCATGAGCATTTTTCGCATGCAAAATGCACAACAGGCACACCCAAACAAATTAAAACCGGTCTAAACTGGTTGTAGTATGCATGTGGTGTGTGTAAAAAATTGCTTAAAGGCAGTATACATGATTGGTATCTCGAAAATCAGAAATGTTCACAGATTTACGCCTAACTTACACAATATAAACATGATGACCGTACAGAACTTCCCCTGAAATGGTTTTGTCTGAAGTGCTTTAGTCTTTGAGAAATAAGTAAAACAATTATTTTTCGTCTCATGAGACGATAATTCAATTCGCCCCCAAACCACTTCGCCCGAGTGCCATTTTGCCCAAAATCACTTCGTCCAAACACCACATCGCCCAAATTCTTGAGGGCGAAATGGTTCAGGGCGAAGTGGTTTTGGGGCGAAATGACTGCAAACCCTTTTTTGACTGTCAAAAGTAAGACTAAGTACAGAGCTGGTTTTTGCTCAGGTTGGTTTTAATCATGCATATCTTCAATTACACAGGGTGATAAAACTATTTGCAACTGTTTACCAATCATGTATACTATCTTTAAGTGTGCTTCTAAACAGCTTTATGTAATTGGTCCCTGGTGCTGTGTCTAAAAGCAGCCTTCACTGTACTCTAAAATGTTAACTCAATTTCATCACAATTTTGTTGTTTTATGTTACAGAAATCGGCGACATCGCTGGCGTAGCAGAGGTTACAATCAAACAGTCCTATCGCTTGATGTACCCCAAAGCTATTGATCTGTTCCCAGAAGACTTCAAATTTGTCACCAAAGTCGAGGATTTACCTCCGCCCTAGAAGCACGTTTTCTAAGGGAGGGGTCAGACGAACGACAACATCTCAATTTATTGTGGTATTACTATAGTACGGTTATGAGATTTTGTGAGTGTGACCCCAAGTCTATTGTAATCGTATCACAATCTGTCAACGATGAGAATTCTCATCATTCGATTGTGATACGATTGCAATCGTATTACAATAAATTGGCAAAACACGCGTGTGACCCAGCCCCATCTCGTATTCGTATTATTACAATCCAAACCTTCCCCCCTTGTGCGCGCATACTTTTTGCTTCACCCCGCGCGCCTGGCTTAAGAGGCGTTCACACTATCGTGGAAAAATTGCTTTGCGCAAAACGTGCATGTTTTTTTTAATGTTTTTTTAATACGTAGTGCATTTGATGGAGCTGAAACGTCTTCAGATTAGGTTTTTTGATGTCCTTCTTTTATTAATGGTTTTGTTCCCAGAAACGCTCAAGAACAGATCATCTTTAAAGGCATATATTTACACTTGAAAAATAGATTTGAATAAGAAATTAGAATGTTTTAGAAGTTATTGCTTTTAAAGGAGCGTGTCCAGATTTTCTGGAAATTTGATCTAGATCTAACTTAACAATCATATAAAATACATCGCAAAAATAATATTTATAACAAGAAAACAGAAAAATACAAAATATTAAGGTGAAAATTTGAGAGTAAGTTAACATCTTGATCGTAAGTAGTGACACCGTGACACGAATTGAAATCGCGCTGTTTTGCTTCCATAGCAGAAATCGGACTGACATGACTAAAGTTGGCTTTTCCGACTATATTTTATAGTGCTAATAGCTGTAGCATAATTTCTACTCGCATTGGAACCTCTCTGTAAAATATCCGAATACACAAGATCAGTATAACGACTAGAAAAAGACTTTAAATGAAATAACCCATTTTAAACTGACAATTGAAACGAACTCGTGCGATCCGTGGAAGACACTGGCTGGTGCCCATTCATTTGCCGTTTTACACCGCGTTAAGCTAGCTGGGAACCCGTTACCAATTGCAAGTAGACTGGTTTCCGCTCCAAAAATTCCACATACTAGAATGATTCTCATATTCAATTGTATGTAGAATAGGTGGAGTGGAAACCAGTCTAAATCGCCAGTCTAACAGAACAGTGCACCAGCAACACAAATTGTCAGGTGCATCATGAGCGCTGTGTAGCGATTTGCGTGAATAAATCCAGGGTACCGGGCTACTTTGCGCAAAAATGTTTCAAAGTCGAAACCGTCCCCAATTTTTATGCAGACGCAGATGTGGTGGTGTGTTCATAACTGTTCAACACCCTGCAGTCGGCTCCCGATAAATTAGTTTACAAAAATTGTGGTTTTTCAACGATATCTTCGGAAATATGCGGCCTAGAAGCGTGGGAGTTTCAGATTCGTAATGAGAAAAATATGACCGATGTTATGATATAAAAATCTCGTGACTCATGAGGTAAGCCCTGGGGAATTATGGGTTTAAAAAAAGGTGACCTGGCCACGCTCCTTTATATAAAATACTGGTAAAGAAAAAAAACTACCAATAGGAAGTACATTGTAGTTATGGAGTAAAAAGTTAAATATATGAAAGATCCTTTTAAGTGTTTACATTAGGAAAATTGCTTCGTTCGACAAAGATTTGAAAAATTCGACAAAACGATTTTCTGTAAATACATTATACAAGCCTCTTCATTTGACAAAATATATAATTTATTTATTCGATGAAGAAAATGCTTAATTTGATGAAGGAAATTTGCAACATGTACGCTTATTGAATGCAATGATTGAATGATTGCACACCAACATTTCAGTAAACTCGGATTGTGAAGCACTGCACTATAGACTACTAAAGTGTCAGGTCAGTCACCAGGGTAACTTGGTCTAAATATTCATTCACTGGTAATCTGTAAAGACCATTGCTAAAGCGCAGGGAAACGGTTCACTGGTTTTTAGTGTAGACCCAGTAACCTTGGCAACACACAAAATGTGACGTTTTTAGTACACTGACTATTGCCACAACTATAATGTCCGCCCGGATGCAGTGACGTCACCAGTATGCAATTGTTCATATCGGCGTAGGCCTACTTGTTGCACTATTTAATGCACCGTGTGTAGAGACCGCATCAAATAGCTGCCAACTTGTGGGGCACCTTTTGTTACTCAAACTGTTAAATGTAAGCACAAAATGTGCAACCATGCATGTCCTTAGGGAACAAAGAAACTGCCCCACCAGATGGCGGCTATTCGATATGGTCTATAGCTCTTTTGTAACATCAACTATGTCGGTTGCATTTTTGTTTTTGGCAAAGCTTTATTATTTTAACAGTTAAATAAAATAAAATTGAAGTCGCCCTAAGTTGGGGCTACCAAAGTTGTATGCTAGAGAAGTATACACATTGATACATTTTACATATGAGTATGACTTATTTATTTATTTTTTTAGACGTACAAATTCAATACCCCCTGTAGGAAATGATAATGATGGACACTCGTATAGCGCACATGTCTACCCAAGGGTACTCCTGGCACTGTTGCCATTATTATACCGCTGCCATCAGGAAATCACCAGAACCATTTCGCTTCAACTAAGTGGCTATCTGGCCAAGGTGCACACCCCTATCAGTACTTGGGTTGTGGCATTCCCCTTTTAGGGGGAATAACATCATCAAAGCTCATGCCGTTGAGGCCACAGCCTGTATAATCCTCCGCCAGCCGGGACGGTCGACGGCTAAGGTATGGTACGGGCCTGCTGGAGAGTGATGTTTAGCTGACGCAGGTCTGCCTTGACTACGTCCAACCATCTTGTTCTAGGTCGGCCACGGGATCTTCGCCAACCCGCGTCCTGTGGGTCAAACTCGAAGATGAGTCTCGTGGGAAGGTCGAGCGGGAGGCGGAAAATGTGTCCGAGCCATCGCAGACTTCGCTGAGCCAGAACACAAACTATTGGAAGCTGCCTTGTCATACTACGGATCTCTTCGTTTGTGACGTGGTCCTGCCACTGGATCCCAGGACACATCGTTGTCCTTTGCTATCAAAGCCAGCCAGCCGCCGGACACCAGAAGCAGACAATGGCCAAGTCTCGGATCCATAGACGAGGACCGCCAGGACCGAGATGTAATATACTCGCATCTTGGTGGCCACGCTGATGTTCCTATGCCTCCAGAGGGGTCTCCAGAGGCTACCCAGAATTGCACTTGCCAGGGCGATCCTACGTGTGATCTCTGGGTTGATGTCACCCGAGGACTGAATCTTAGAGCCCAGATAGACGAAGTCTTCCACGCACTCCACCACCTGGCCGTTGACAATTATAGACGTTGGTGGGTGGGTCGAGCTCGCGAACCACCATAACTTTGGTTTTACGCCAGCTGACCACCAGACCCAGCCTTCTCCTTGTACACTTCCAGTGCCTCAACCAGAGAGGGTATGTCTGCAGCAAAGAGGGCGGTGTGGTCGACATACTCCAGATCCGTCAGGCTATAATTGTCAAGGTGCATACCATGTATGCGCTGGCACACACGTGTCATAAGATAGTCCAGCAGCGTGTTGAAAAGGTCTGGGGCAGCTGTACAACCCTGTCGAACGCCACTATCAAACTCGAACCAATCAGACTCTTCTCCATTGACACGGACACAGCGCAATATGTTTGAGTGTGGAGGAGCTACAGAAGTCGGATAAGCTTAGGAGGGACATTGATGGCACGCAGAGCAAGCCAAAGGGCACTTCGACCAACAGAGTCAAAAGCCGCCTTCAGGTCAATAGGCGAACGCTGCTGATATGATCTGTGGTACTGTGTCCAGCCATGAATCCGGCTTGCTGGGGGTGTCGGTCTGTGAGGATGCTAGTGTGACAGCTCATTTACATATTTCTCCTGCGCAGCGCCCTCGCTTGACCCTTAAGGTAAAGCCCACACTTATCCTTTGTCTTGAGTGAGTCATTCCACCACTAGCACTGGTACTGTTAACACCACACACAGTGTCCTGCTTCCTTCTACATTAAAATCATGTTCTTAGTTAATGCCTCAAGATGTTGTGGATGACTCGACTGGGGTAAGAATTCATTTATATTGTTTTAATAATTGTTCTTATTGTTAAAGTTCCTAAGTTTATTTTTATTGAGACTTTGTGAACACTTTTTGATTAATTCCGAAGTTAGCTTGAGTATTCTTAAACTTTACTCTGATTACTGAATTTAAAGTGAATTCATTCATTGATGGTCTTTAGGAATTCACTGTGTTGTTGTATCTATTATTGCATATTTAGGAAAGATCATCCTATTGATGACTTTCTGTGTTTAGAGATATAATCTATTTCCATGGATTTGAAGGATTTAGATTTCCCTTACTTTGATTACATGTACATGTATATCCACTTTATTTCTTGTTCACATTTAGTTAACTTCTTGAGTACACAAAGTTCAAGAATAGATTCCCTTATTTTACAATATATTCCTCATCATCTATTTTCCACTTTTTATGTACATATTCTTAGATTTATACTTTTAGTGTATAAATTCATAGTTCCCTTGCCCTGTGTAGATGCCCATAGTGCAGTGTAGTATAGCCACTGTTTAGACCCTTAATCCCCAAAGTTGCTGCATATATAATGAGGTGCACACAGTTTCCTGGAAGGCACCATACCTTAGTACAGTGAGGCAGGAAGTCTGCCAAGAGAGTTTATTGCCCTGCAGGGATTTCTTTTGTCCAGTGTTTATTCAAGCCTGTGACCAGTGTATTATTAGACTGGCACACTAGTCCTTAAGTTTATGTGTTGCAGCATATATTACTCATATTTCTCTTTTAATACTTAATTAAACATGCCATCTGAATACTTGTTTAGCATTTATTTAGTTATGTTATTTCTTTATAATCCTGTTCTTATGAGATTAATTCATTTTTCCTAAGTTAGTTTCTTTATGGATCCTTAGGTTATAATGATGAGTGGACTGATTTAAGTCTATGGTTTGCTGAGTCCATAGTCATATACATTTGCTTTAGTTATTTAGTTATTTGCTTTAGTTATTTAGTTGCACATTTGCTTTAGTTATTTCCTATTTTGTATTTGCAAGTTAAAGCATTTACATGCCTTGTATTAATTCATTTTGGAATTTAACTTGACTTTACAGTTAGAGGCAAATTGTGTTATCGAGTTCGATTTATCTCTTTTGATTGCATTGGATTCTGTAATTATCATTGTTCTTTTTATAATGTACTTTGCTGGATTGGTATTTCCTAAAGCATTGTATTTATATGGAAATTCTATTTTGTATCTTTTCAGGGTTTTTTTGGTTTTGCTTCACTTAAAAGATGCAGTTCACCATTAAATGAACCAGACACAGTATAATGTACACCATCCTTGTCGTGTCACATTTCCGGTGTCACATTTGGCGTCGTAGGCAGGATGGTGTATAAATACTGCATCTACCCCCAGTCGAGGATGAGGCGAAACTAACGGCAAACAATTGATCCAGAGACGAGCAGCTACATCTATCAAGAATGGAGGGAATGGAGCAACTGCGGGCCGAGCTTGAGGCGATGAAGGTAGCTCTTCAGGCAGAGAAGGAGGAGCGCGAGAAGGCCACAGCAGGCGTCAGCTCCACTACCCCTCCAGCGAAGCAGGTATACGTATCAGCAGGGAGACGGCTGGAACGCTTCAGGGGGAAGCCGGATAAACCGAGTGATCCATCTGTCCAAGAGTGGGTCAGTGACGTCAAAGGTCAGTTGACAGCTCGACAGATCGGCGTGGAGGATGGTGCTGCGTTCATCTTCGACCATCTTGCCGGCAGAGCTAGGCAAGAAATTCTTGGCAGAGGTGATGCTGTGAAGGGTCCAGACGACATCTTCCGTGTACTGCTGAAAGTCTTTGGTGATGGTGAGACGCTCCCCCAGATCCAGCAGAAGTTTTTCTCCTTCCACCAAGGCCAAGGAGAAGATCTACTGAGTTTCTCCCTCGAGCTCATGGAATTGTTTAATTCCATGGCTCGCCTGGATGTCTCCTTCAATGCTACGAGAGATAAAACGCTGAAGGGAAGGCTAGCCGAGGCAGTTAATGATGAGGGTCTACGGAGAGAACTGCGTCGCATGAATATTGATTCGCCAGAGCTGAGTTTCTTTGATGCTAGAGACCGTGCCATCGAGTGGCTTGGTACAAGCCGTGTCAAAACCCAGAAGGCAGTAGTAGTACACGAGGTCAAGGCTGAAGACGGGGCACATGGCATGAAGGCACTTCTTGAAAGGCAGGGCGAACAACTGCAGCGGCAACAGCAGCAGATTGAGGCACTCTTACAGGCCATGCAGCGACCTGCTCGCCGTTGGAGTCAGGGTCCTAGACGTTGCTACAATTGCCAGTCCACAGGTCATCTCAAGCGAGACTGTCCCCATGCCCCTTCATTCCCGTCGTCAGGAGGAACGAGTCAGGGTACCAGGGATCCCCAGCAGTTTGTCCCCCAGCAGTCTATGGCACAGCACTTTGTCTCGCAGCAGTCCGCGGCCCAACAGTTCGTTCCTCAGCAGTCCCCAGCACAGCAGTTTGTCCCCCAGAAGCCTGGCCCTCAGTTAAACTAGAACGGCCTGTCATTGAGAGCCATACGGCAGGCCCACAAGAATCAACTAATAGCGGCTCAATCTACAGAAAAGCGGTAGGGCAGTGTCCAGAATCTGTCGTCCAGCTTGGTGCATCAAGGGTGCGTTGTCTACTTGACACAGGAGCGCAAGTTTCAACGATTACTGAATCTTTCTTCAGAGAACACTTTCCTGAGACAGAATTAGTAGATGTGACTGCGTTCATCAGCATCTCCGGTGCTCAAGGTCTGGCCATTCCCTACCTCGGCTATGTTGAATTGCCACTAACAGTGCTGGGCCACTCTTTCGTCAACATGGGTTTTCTGGTGGTCAGGGACCCTACAGGCACATCGATTGCAGAGAGAAAGAAGAGAGTACCAGGAGTGATTGGGTCAAACATCTTCAGGGACATCCGAGAGAAGTTACTGCAAGATGCAAGCGGCCAAAACTACCTGGAGGTGTTAAACAGACGAAGTGACGGACCTGAATGGGCTCATGTACTCGCTCTCTATGAGGAAGTGCGAAGTGGCACTGTACATCAGCCAGATATTGCAGGTAAAGTCCGAACAGTGGGGTCCAAGCCCATCTTAGTCCCCGCCAACTCTCTCCTTCTGATGGAATGTTCAGTGAAACCTGCTGCAACCGATGTGACTTACGAGGCCATAATAGAACAGCTGGATGTAGATGTGACCCACTTACCAAATGGGTTAGCTGTAGCTCCTACACTAGTCTCCGTCGACAGCAGTGGTAGAATACCGGTTCAAGTTGCTAACTTCACGAATGATGACCTCTATTTACCCCCGAGAACCCCAGTAGCCACAGTGAGCAGTGCGGTCGCTGAACACCACAGCAGAGCTTTTGAAGCAACTTGGCAGGAAATGCAGGCAGGTGAAGTTAAAAACGACTGCGCTGATGAAGCCAGGAGCCTGATGTCACGGATGAAAGTCGGTACTGGGATAAGTGACGATCAGCAGCATCAACTCCACCAACTAATTTCCAGCCATGCCAGCATATTTAGCAGAGATGAAGACGACATCGGACTCTGTGACAAAATATATCATGCTATCAACACTACTGACGATGTTCCAGTTCGAGTACCTCACCGGCGCATACCACCTCACCAATGGGCTGAAGTTCGAGAATACCTGCAGAAATCTCTCGAAAGGGGCGTGATCAGGGAGTCATCCAGTCCGTATGCCTCACCGATCGTACTCGTGAGGAAGCGAGATGGAAAGCTAAGGCTTTGTGTTGATTACAGGGCCCTGAATGCCAAGACTCACAGAGATGCCTATCCACTTCCCCGCATCGACGAAGCCCTCGATGCACTTGGTGGAGCGAAGTTCTTTTGCAGCCTGGATCTCGCCCATGGGTTCCATCAAATTCCCGTTGCTGCAAAAGATGTTGAGAAGACAGCCTTCCGAGTAGGGACTGGAGGTCTGTACGAGTTCACCCGTATGCCCTTCGGCCTCTGCAATGCGCCAGCCACATTCATGCGCTTGATGGACAAAGCATTCGGTGACAAAAACTTCCAGTCTCTCATCGTCTACTTAGATGACATCTTAGTCTTTGGTCGTACCTTCGAGGAGACGCTTGAACGACTACGGTCAGTGCTGGACCGCCTCACTGAGTTTGGCTTGAAGGTTAAACCAGAGAAGTGCAACCTGTTCACGGAACAATTAAAGTACTTGGGCCATTCCATATCTGATGGAGGGATATCTCCAGATCCTGAGAAGATAAGCGTGGTGAGAGAATGGAAGAAGCCAGCCACAGAACGTGAACTCCGCGGGTTTCTTGGTCTAGCTGGGTACTACCGCCGTTTTGTACCAGGGTTTGCTAAAGTCGCGGCTCCACTCCACGCACTCTTAGGGGGAACAGGGAAGAAGAAGCACAGAAAGGTCAGTCCCATCAAACCCATATCAGATGCATGGGATGAGTCTTGTGACAAGTCGTTCACTGACTTGAAGCAACTTCTGACGACTGCTCCTCTCCTAGGCTACCCCGATTTCTCTCGTCAATTAATCCTGGAGGTTGATGCTAGCTACCAAGGTCTGGGTGCAGTTTTGTCCCAACAACAAGAGCAAGGTTTTGTAGTCCTGGGTTACGCCAGTAGAGGCTTGAGAGAGAATGAAAAGAACATGCAGAACTACAGCAGCATGAAGTTGGAACTGTTAGCATTGCGTTGGGCGATCACTGTGAAGTTCAGGGACATCCTTCTCGGTGCAAACTTTGTCGTTTACACTGATAATAACCCCCTCAGCTATCTTCAGACGAACACGAAGTTGGGAGCGATAGAGACCAGATGGG
This sequence comes from Henricia sp. BOLD:AAB3569, assembly GCA_037783545.1. Taxonomy (NCBI): domain Eukaryota; kingdom Metazoa; phylum Echinodermata; class Asteroidea; order Spinulosida; family Echinasteridae; genus Henricia; species Henricia sp. BOLD:AAB3569. The sequence goes on from JBBELK010000674.1 coordinate 79,801, forward strand.
CTGGAGATTTGGAACAGTTCCAGTTCACAATCAAATATAGGTCAGGAAGGAGTAACCGTAATGCCGATGCCCTCAGCAGGAAGACCACTCACAGTGAAGATCTGCAAACTGCCCACTCTGAAGAGATGTCCACTGAAGAGACCATTTCTTCATCTTATGCTTCCACTCACATTCCCTCCACAGTTGTTTCGCAAGTAAGAGACACCCTGGTTGAAGCTGGACTAAATGAACTCCGCATCAGACCAGATGTGACAGCACCTGCTGCGATGTCAACCCTTCCCTCCATCTCTACTGAAGACATGGCTACACTCCAACGGAACGACAAACACCTAGGCAGATTGTGGACTTACTGGGAGAGTGGACGACAACCCCACATCAGTAAGCTCATGAAGGAGGACAAGCCAACGCGGAAGTTGCTGAAGTTTTGGAACCACCTGGAGGCCAGAGACAACATTCTCTACAAGAAAAGGAAAGAAGCGAGTGGCGAGATCAGTCAACTTCTACTTCCTCAAGTTCTACGAGAGCAGTTGTTAACTGCAGTCCATGATCAGGTTGGACATCAAGGAGTAGAAAGGACCCTTGCACTCGCCCGTAGCAGATGTTTCTGGCCAGGGATGATACACGACATCGAAGAGTACTGCCGGAATTGTCAGAGGTGTATGTTAGCCAAAGCTGGGAAGAAGCTCCATCCTACCATGGGTTCCTTAATCGCCAAAAGACCCCTCGAAGTTCTCGCCATGGACTTCACCGTCCTGGAGCCTGGCACAAACAATGTGGAAAACGTGCTGGTTCTCACCGATGTTTTTACAAAGTTTACACAAGCCATACCATGCAAGGACCAAAAGGCAAGAACGGTGGCTCGATGCTTAGTGAGAGACTGGTTCGTCCGTTTTGGTGTTCCTCGCAGACTTCACAGCGACCAGGGCAGGAACTTCGAAAGCAAAGTCATCCGGGAACTCTGTGAGATGTACGGTGTCACCAAGAGCCGAACGACGCCTTATCACCCCGAAGGAAATGGGCAGTGCGAGCGTTTTAATCGTACCATGCACGATCGCTTACGCACGCTGCCCCCGGACCAGAAGCGCAGATGGCCAGAACATCTCCCAGAGCTGATCTACGCATACAACGCGACACCCCACTCCTCAACAGGTTACTCCCCCTACTATCTCTTCTTCGGACGGGAACCAAGATTACCCGTAGACCACCTTCTTGGGTTCGGAAGAGAGGAAGACGACGGTCCTGAGCTTGACCAGTGGGTAGCGGACCATCATGTGCGAATGCAGCACGCATTTCAGAAAGCTGCAGGCACAACAGAGAAGGAGGCTCTCAGAAGACAGCAACGCTACAATGAGGCAGCGAGAGATGAGGATCTCCATGTTGGAGCAAGGGTCTTTCTGCGAAACCGTTCCGTCAAGGGGAGAAACAAGATCCAAGATGTGTGGGACAACCGACCCCACAAAGTTGTAGGGAGGCCGAACCCAACCGGCCACGTCTACATCGTTGCTCCACTTGACGGAGAGGGGAAGGAGAAGACCCTGAATCGAAAGGACCTCCTAGACAGCAGAACCTTGGTACTGGATGAGGATGAACCTCCAGCTACTGGATGTCGTCATCAAGATGACCCAGTTTTGCCAGTACACACTGACGAAGATGAGGAGGCAGATGAGGTGGTCATCATACTGGAGACAGAAGGTGAGACTCCGTTGATGCCAACAGGTCAATCAGAGCCAGAGAGTGCACCTGCTGCTTTTCACAAAGCAGGGGAGCACCACCCTGAGGACCAAGCCCCTCAATCTTCAGATGTGCAAGACCCAGAGAGAGCACCCGCTGCTTTACACAAAGCAGGGGAGCATTACCCTGACGATCTAGCCCCTCAACCCCCATCAGAAGTGGAAGATACCCCACCGGAGCCCACTACAGAGGAGGAGGTACCACTTGCCAAAGCGGAGCAGTCGCGCCACACCAGCCGTGCTGGAGCGGGACAACACTCCAATCCCAATCACCTCCCGAAGTCTGTCATCCAGTCGGAGACTCCAGCAATGCCTGTCCCTGCACCTGCAATCGACCCACGTGTACTGGCGGACATCAGCCGAACGCAGCTGCTGTTGGCGCAGATGTTGGCCGGAGTCCAGCCAAGATGATTTTTTTTTGTAAATAGTAAATTGCATTTGTTTTGTTTGTATTAATCTTTTATCAGTTTAGGTTGTCGGGACGCCAACCTTAGAGCAGGGGAGTATGTGACAGCTCATTTACATATTTCTCCTGCGCAGCGCCCTCGCTTGACCCTTAAGGTAAAGCCCACACTTATCCTTTGTCTTGAGTGAGTCATTCCACCACTAGCACTGGTACTGTTAACACCACACACAGTGTCCTGCTTCCTTCTACATTAAAATCATGTTCTTAGTTAATGCCTCAAGATGTTGTGGATGACTCGACTGGGGTAAGAATTCATTTATATTGTTTTAATAATTGTTCTTATTGTTAAAGTTCCTAAGTTTATTTTTATTGAGACTTTGTGAACACTTTTTGATTAATTCCGAAGTTAGCTTGAGTATTCTTAAACTTTACTCTGATTACTGAATTTAAAGTGAATTCATTCATTGATGGTCTTTAGGAATTCACTGTGTTGTTGTATCTATTATTGCATATTTAGGAAAGATCATCCTATTGATGACTTTCTGTGTTTAGAGATATAATCTATTTCCATGGATTTGAAGGATTTAGATTTCCCTTACTTTGATTACATGTACATGTATATCCACTTTATTTCTTGTTCACATTTAGTTAACTTCTTGAGTACACAAAGTTCAAGAATAGATTCCCTTATTTTACAATATATTCCTCATCATCTATTTTCCACTTTTTATGTACATATTCTTAGATTTATACTTTTAGTGTATAAATTCATAGTTCCCTTGCCCTGTGTAGATGCCCATAGTGCAGTGTAGTATAGCCACTGTTTAGACCCTTAATCCCCAAAGTTGCTGCATATATAATGAGGTGCACACAGTTTCCTGGAAGGCACCATACCTTAGTACAGTGAGGCAGGAAGTCTGCCAAGAGAGTTTATTGCCCTGCAGGGATTTCTTTTGTCCAGTGTTTATTCAAGCCTGTGACCAGTGTATTATTAGACTGGCACACTAGTCCTTAAGTTTATGTGTTGCAGCATATATTACTCATATTTCTCTTTTAATACTTAATTAAACATGCCATCTGAATACTTGTTTAGCATTTATTTAGTTATGTTATTTCTTTATAATCCTGTTCTTATGAGATTAATTCATTTTTCCTAAGTTAGTTTCTTTATGGATCCTTAGGTTATAATGATGAGTGGACTGATTTAAGTCTATGGTTTGCTGAGTCCATAGTCATATACATTTGCTTTAGTTATTTAGTTATTTGCTTTAGTTATTTAGTTGCACATTTGCTTTAGTTATTTCCTATTTTGTATTTGCAAGTTAAAGCATTTACATGCCTTGTATTAATTCATTTTGGAATTTAACTTGACTTTACAGTTAGAGGCAAATTGTGTTATCGAGTTCGATTTATCTCTTTTGATTGCATTGGATTCTGTAATTATCATTGTTCTTTTTATAATGTACTTTGCTGGATTGGTATTTCCTAAAGCATTGTATTTATATGGAAATTCTATTTTGTATCTTTTCAGGGTTTTTTTGGTTTTGCTTCACTTAAAAGATGCAGTTCACCATTAAATGAACCAGACACAGTATAATGTACACCATCCTTGTCGTGTCACATTTCCGGTGTCACATTTGGCGTCGTAGGCAGGATGGTGTATAAATACTGCATCTACCCCCAGTCGAGGATGAGGCGAAACTAACGGCAAACAATTGATCCAGAGACGAGCAGCTACATCTATCAAGAATGGAGGGAATGGAGCAACTGCGGGCCGAGCTTGAGGCGATGAAGGTAGCTCTTCAGGCAGAGAAGGAGGAGCGCGAGAAGGCCACAGCAGGCGTCAGCTCCACTACCCCTCCAGCGAAGCAGGTATACGTATCAGCAGGGAGACGGCTGGAACGCTTCAGGGGGAAGCCGGATAAACCGAGTGATCCATCTGTCCAAGAGTGGGTCAGTGACGTCAAAGGTCAGTTGACAGCTCGACAGATCGGCGTGGAGGATGGTGCTGCGTTCATCTTCGACCATCTTGCCGGCAGAGCTAGGCAAGAAATTCTTGGCAGAGGTGATGCTGTGAAGGGTCCAGACGACATCTTCCGTGTACTGCTGAAAGTCTTTGGTGATGGTGAGACGCTCCCCCAGATCCAGCAGAAGTTTTTCTCCTTCCACCAAGGCCAAGGAGAAGATCTACTGAGTTTCTCCCTCGAGCTCATGGAATTGTTTAATTCCATGGCTCGCCTGGATGTCTCCTTCAATGCTACGAGAGATAAAACGCTGAAGGGAAGGCTAGCCGAGGCAGTTAATGATGAGGGTCTACGGAGAGAACTGCGTCGCATGAATATTGATTCGCCAGAGCTGAGTTTCTTTGATGCTAGAGACCGTGCCATCGAGTGGCTTGGTACAAGCCGTGTCAAAACCCAGAAGGCAGTAGTAGTACACGAGGTCAAGGCTGAAGACGGGGCACATGGCATGAAGGCACTTCTTGAAAGGCAGGGCGAACAACTGCAGCGGCAACAGCAGCAGATTGAGGCACTCTTACAGGCCATGCAGCGACCTGCTCGCCGTTGGAGTCAGGGTCCTAGACGTTGCTACAATTGCCAGTCCACAGGTCATCTCAAGCGAGACTGTCCCCATGCCCCTTCATTCCCGTCGTCAGGAGGAACGAGTCAGGGTACCAGGGATCCCCAGCAGTTTGTCCCCCAGCAGTCTATGGCACAGCACTTTGTCTCGCAGCAGTCCGCGGCCCAACAGTTCGTTCCTCAGCAGTCCCCAGCACAGCAGTTTGTCCCCCAGAAGCCTGGCCCTCAGTTAAACTAGAACGGCCTGTCATTGAGAGCCATACGGCAGGCCCACAAGAATCAACTAATAGCGGCTCAATCTACAGAAAAGCGGTAGGGCAGTGTCCAGAATCTGTCGTCCAGCTTGGTGCATCAAGGGTGCGTTGTCTACTTGACACAGGAGCGCAAGTTTCAACGATTACTGAATCTTTCTTCAGAGAACACTTTCCTGAGACAGAATTAGTAGATGTGACTGCGTTCATCAGCATCTCCGGTGCTCAAGGTCTGGCCATTCCCTACCTCGGCTATGTTGAATTGCCACTAACAGTGCTGGGCCACTCTTTCGTCAACATGGGTTTTCTGGTGGTCAGGGACCCTACAGGCACATCGATTGCAGAGAGAAAGAAGAGAGTACCAGGAGTGATTGGGTCAAACATCTTCAGGGACATCCGAGAGAAGTTACTGCAAGATGCAAGCGGCCAAAACTACCTGGAGGTGTTAAACAGACGAAGTGACGGACCTGAATGGGCTCATGTACTCGCTCTCTATGAGGAAGTGCGAAGTGGCACTGTACATCAGCCAGATATTGCAGGTAAAGTCCGAACAGTGGGGTCCAAGCCCATCTTAGTCCCCGCCAACTCTCTCCTTCTGATGGAATGTTCAGTGAAACCTGCTGCAACCGATGTGACTTACGAGGCCATAATAGAACAGCTGGATGTAGATGTGACCCACTTACCAAATGGGTTAGCTGTAGCTCCTACACTAGTCTCCGTCGACAGCAGTGGTAGAATACCGGTTCAAGTTGCTAACTTCACGAATGATGACCTCTATTTACCCCCGAGAACCCCAGTAGCCACAGTGAGCAGTGCGGTCGCTGAACACCACAGCAGAGCTTTTGAAGCAACTTGGCAGGAAATGCAGGCAGGTGAAGTTAAAAACGACTGCGCTGATGAAGCCAGGAGCCTGATGTCACGGATGAAAGTCGGTACTGGGATAAGTGACGATCAGCAGCATCAACTCCACCAACTAATTTCCAGCCATGCCAGCATATTTAGCAGAGATGAAGACGACATCGGACTCTGTGACAAAATATATCATGCTATCAACACTACTGACGATGTTCCAGTTCGAGTACCTCACCGGCGCATACCACCTCACCAATGGGCTGAAGTTCGAGAATACCTGCAGAAATCTCTCGAAAGGGGCGTGATCAGGGAGTCATCCAGTCCGTATGCCTCACCGATCGTACTCGTGAGGAAGCGAGATGGAAAGCTAAGGCTTTTTGTTGATTACAGGGCCCTGAATGCCAAGACTCACAGAGATGCCTATCCACTTCCCCGCATCGACGAAGCCCTCGATGCACTTGGTGGAGCGAAGTTCTTTTGCAGCCTGGATCTCGCCCATGGGTTCCATCAAATTCCCGTTGCTGCAAAAGATGTTGAGAAGACAGCCTTCCGAGTAGGGACTGGAGGTCTGTACGAGTTCACCCGTATGCCCTTCGGCCTCTGCAATGCGCCAGCCACATTCATGCGCTTGATGGACAAAGCATTCGGTGACAAAAACTTCCAGTCTCTCATCGTCTACTTAGATGACATCTTAGTCTTTGGTCGTACCTTCGAGGAGACGCTTGAACGACTACGGTCAGTGCTGGACCGCCTCACTGAGTTTGGCTTGAAGGTTAAACCAGAGAAGTGCAACCTGTTCACGGAACAATTAAAGTACTTGGGCCATTCCATATCTGATGGAGGGATATCTCCAGATCCTGAGAAGATAAGCGTGGTGAGAGAATGGAAGAAGCCAGCCACAGAACGTGAACTCCGCGGGTTTCTTGGTCTAGCTGGGTACTACCGCCGTTTTGTACCAGGGTTTGCTAAAGTCGCGGCTCCACTCCACGCACTCTTAGGGGGAACAGGGAAGAAGAAGCACAGAAAGGTCAGTCCCATCAAACCCATATCAGATGCATGGGATGAGTCTTGTGACAAGTCGTTCACTGACTTGAAGCAACTTCTGACGACTGCTCCTCTCCTAGGCTACCCCGATTTCTCTCGTCAATTAATCCTGGAGGTTGATGCTAGCTACCAAGGTCTGGGTGCAGTTTTGTCCCAACAACAAGAGCAAGGTTTTGTAGTCCTGGGTTACGCCAGTAGAGGCTTGAGAGAGAATGAAAAGAACATGCAGAACTACAGCAGCATGAAGTTGGAACTGTTAGCATTGCGTTGGGCGATCACTGTGAAGTTCAGGGACATCCTTCTCGGTGCAAACTTTGTCGTTTACACTGATAATAACCCCCTCAGCTATCTTCAGACGATAAAGAAGTTGGGAGCGATAGAGACCAGATGGGCTGGAGATTTGGAACAGTTCCAGTTCACAATCAAATATAGGTCAGGAAGGAGTAACCGTAATGCCGATGCCCTCAGCAGGAAGACCACTCACAGTGAAGATCTGCAAACTGCCCACTCTGAAGAGATGTCCACTGAAGAGACCATTTCTTCATCTTATGCTTCCACTCACATTCCCTCCACAGTTGTTTCGCAAGTAAGAGACACCCTGGTTGAAGCTGGACTAAATGAACTCCGCATCAGACCAGATGTGACAGCACCTGCTGCGATGTCAACCCTTCCCTCCATCTCTACTGAAGACATGGCTACACTCCAACGGAACGACAAACACCTAGGCAGATTGTGGACTTACTGGGAGAGTGGACGACAACCCCACATCAGTAAGCTCATGAAGGAGGACAAGCCAACGCGGAAGTTGCTGAAGTTTTGGAACCACCTGGAGGCCAGAGACAACATTCTCTACAAGAAAAGGAAAGAAGCGAGTGGCGAGATCAGTCAACTTCTACTTCCTCAAGTTCTACGAGAGCAGTTGTTAACTGCAGTCCATGATCAGGTTGGACATCAAGGAGTAGAAAGGACCCTTGCACTCGCCCGTAGCAGATGTTTCTGGCCAGGGATGATACACGACATCGAAGAGTACTGCCGGAATTGTCAGAGGTGTATGTTAGCCAAAGCTGGGAAGAAGCTCCATCCTACCATGGGTTCCTTAATCGCCAAAAGACCCCTCGAAGTTCTCGCCATGGACTTCACCGTCCTGGAGCCTGGCACAAACAATGTGGAAAACGTGCTGGTTCTCACCGATGTTTTTACAAAGTTTACACAAGCCATACCATGCAAGGACCAAAAGGCAAGAACGGTGGCTCGATGCTTAGTGAGAGACTGGTTCGTCCGTTTTGGTGTTCCTCGCAGACTTCACAGCGACCAGGGCAGGAACTTCGAAAGCAAAGTCATCCGGGAACTCTGTGAGATGTACGGTGTCACCAAGAGCCGAACGACGCCTTATCACCCCGAAGGAAATGGGCAGTGCGAGCGTTTTAATCGTACCATGCACGATCGCTTACGCACGCTGCCCCCGGACCAGAAGCGCAGATGGCCAGAACATCTCCCAGAGCTGATCTACGCATACAACGCGACACCCCACTCCTCAACAGGTTACTCCCCCTACTATCTCTTCTTCGGACGGGAACCAAGATTACCCGTAGACCACCTTCTTGGGTTCGGAAGAGAGGAAGACGACGGTCCTGAGCTTGACCAGTGGGTAGCGGACCATCATGTGCGAATGCAGCACGCATTTCAGAAAGCTGCAGGCACAACAGAGAAGGAGGCTCTCAGAAGACAGCAACGCTACAATGAGGCAGCGAGAGATGAGGATCTCCATGTTGGAGCAAGGGTCTTTCTGCGAAACCGTTCCGTCAAGGGGAGAAACAAGATCCAAGATGTGTGGGACAACCGACCCCACAAAGTTGTAGGGAGGCCGAACCCAACCGGCCACGTCTACATCGTTGCTCCACTTGACGGAGAGGGGAAGGAGAAGACCCTGAATCGAAAGGACCTCCTAGACAGCAGAACCTTGGTACTGGATGAGGATGAACCTCCAGCTACTGGATGTCGTCATCAAGATGACCCAGTTTTGCCAGTACACACTGACGAAGATGAGGAGGCAGATGAGGTGGTCATCATACTGGAGACAGAAGGTGAGACTCCGTTGATGCCAACAGGTCAATCAGAGCCAGAGAGTGCACCTGCTGCTTTTCACAAAGCAGGGGAGCACCACCCTGAGGACCAAGCCCCTCAATCTTCAGATGTGCAAGACCCAGAGAGAGCACCCGCTGCTTTACACAAAGCAGGGGAGCATTACCCTGACGATCTAGCCCCTCAACCCCCATCAGAAGTGGAAGATACCCCACCGGAGCCCACTACAGAGGAGGAGGTACCACTTGCCAAAGCGGAGCAGTCGCGCCACACCAGCCGTGCTGGAGCGGGACAACACTCCAATCCCAATCACCTCCCGAAGTCTGTCATCCAGTCGGAGACTCCAGCAATGCCTGTCCCTGCACCTGCAATCGACCCACGTGTACTGGCGGACATCAGCCGAACGCAGCTGCTGTTGGCGCAGATGTTGGCCGGAGTCCAGCCAAGATGATTTTTTTTTGTAAATAGTAAATTGCATTTGTTTTGTTTGTATTAATCTTTTATCAGTTTAGGTTGTCGGGACGCCAACCTTAGAGCAGGGGAGTATGTGACAGCTCATTTACATATTTCTCCTGCGCAGCGCCCTCGCTTGACCCTTAAGGTAAAGCCCACACTTATCCTTTGTCTTGAGTGAGTCATTCCACCACTAGCACTGGTACTGTTAACACCACACACAGTGTCCTGCTTCCTTCTACATTAAAATCATGTTCTTAGTTAATGCCTCAAGATGTTGTGGATGACTCGACTGGGGTAAGAATTCATTTATATTGTTTTAATAATTGTTCTTATTGTTAAAGTTCCTAAGTTTATTTTTATTGAGACTTTGTGAACACTTTTTGATTAATTCCGAAGTTAGCTTGAGTATTCTTAAACTTTACTCTGATTACTGAATTTAAAGTGAATTCATTCATTGATGGTCTTTAGGAATTCACTGTGTTGTTGTATCTATTATTGCATATTTAGGAAAGATCATCCTATTGATGACTTTCTGTGTTTAGAGATATAATCTATTTCCATGGATTTGAAGGATTTAGATTTCCCTTACTTTGATTACATGTACATGTATATCCACTTTATTTCTTGTTCACATTTAGTTAACTTCTTGAGTACACAAAGTTCAAGAATAGATTCCCTTATTTTACAATATATTCCTCATCATCTATTTTCCACTTTTTATGTACATATTCTTAGATTTATACTTTTAGTGTATAAATTCATAGTTCCCTTGCCCTGTGTAGATGCCCATAGTGCAGTGTAGTATATCCACTGTTTAGACCCTTAATCCCCAAAGTTGCTGCATATATAATGAGGTGCACACAGTTTCCTGGAAGGCACCATACCTTAGTACAGTGAGGCAGGAAGTCTGCCAAGAGAGTTTATTGCCCTGCAGGGATTTCTTTTGTCCAGTGTTTATTCAAGCCTGTGACCAGTGTATTATTAGACTGGCACACTAGTCCTTAAGTTTATGTGTTGCAGCATATATTACTCATATTTCTCTTTTAATACTTAATTAAACATGCCATCTGAATACTTGTTTAGCATTTATTTAGTTATGTTATTTCTTTATAATCCTGTTCTTATGAGATTAATTCATTTTTCCTAAGTTAGTTTCTTTATGGATCCTTAGGTTATAATGATGAGTGGACTGATTTAAGTCTATGGTTTGCTGAGTCCATAGTCATATACATTTGCTTTAGTTATTTAGTTATTTGCTTTAGTTATTTAGTTGCACATTTGCTTTAGTTATTTCCTATTTTGTATTTGCAAGTTAAAGCATTTACATGCCTTGTATTAATTCATTTTGGAATTTAACTTGACTTTACAGTTAGAGGCAAATTGTGTTATCGAGTTCGATTTATCTCTTTTGATTGCATTGGATTCTGTAATTATCATTGTTCTTTTTATAATGTACTTTGCTGGATTGGTATTTCCTAAAGCATTGTATTTATATGGAAATTCTATTTTGTATCTTTTCAGGGTTTTTTTGGTTTTGCTTCACTTAAAAGATGCAGTTCACCATTAAATGAACCAGACACAGTATAATGTACACCATCCTTGTCGTGTCACATTTCCGGTGTCACACTAGTGAAAATCTTCCCTGGGATGGACAGAAGCGTGATGATGCCACGGTGATTACTGCATACAAGGGCATCGCCCTCCTCTTCTAGAGTGGCGGGATCACTCCGTTTCGCCAGTCAACTGCATGGAAGGGTCTCGGCCATCCAGGGTGCATTATTGACATCCGTCAGCCATCGGGTCAAGGTATCGCCACCACTTTTGAGGAGTTGTTGGAAATGCTCTCTCCAGCGCCCGAGGCACTCCTTTCTGGTGCATAAAATGTCTCCTTGGCTGTTCTTGATCTGCTTGATCTTGATTAATAATTGATAAGCTCCATACAGGAACATCACTTAATATGGGTCATAGGTCAAGGGGAGCATGTTAATATTTGCTCTCTAACTCTCTTCTAAAAGAGGATGAATCCTTAGGTGAGGTGATATTGTACGGCAGCTGATTCCATCTCTAGCTGTTCTGGGGAAAAATGACTGCTGGAAGCAATTTGTTCTTGCCGATGGGACCACAAGAGACGGTGGGTTATGCGATCTAGTTACTCTAACGTTGGCCTCCCTAACATTGAATTTAAGATGATCTTCAAGATGAAGGTCGACATGGCCGTGGACAATTTTGTGCATTGTGACTAATCTGTTAGTGTGCAGTGTCGCCTTTGGTCTAGTGGTGGCAGTTGAAGTTCTTTGAGCATGGCTGTGACTGAACTTTCCCTGCCGTAGTCACGAGTGATGAAGCGGGCTGCTAGTCTCTGCATGGACAGCTTCAACCTTTTGGATGTTGGTTTTTGTATGAGGATCCACTGTACTACAATAATCAACATGGGGGCGAACTAGAGGTGTTTTTTTGTAAGCCTGGATCTTCACTTTTCAAGGAGCACTACCCAAATTCCTGCGAAGATCATACCGGCCATTTGCCTTCGAAACTGCCTTATCAATGTGAGCATTCCATTTGAGATCCGCTGACAGTGTGACGCCCAGATACTTATGATGTTTCAGTGATTGGAGAATATGACCAGATAGTTTATATGTGGGTTCGATTGGGGATTTCTTCCTAGTGCATTTGTCAGGTTTAAACGACATTAACCATTTCCGCTCCCATTTCTCCAGATGCTGCAGATCCCTCTGGAGAATCTCGCAGTCTTCTGCAGATGAGATGGGACGATAGACCACACAATCATCTGCAAAAAGACACACTTTGGAGTTGAGACCATCAGGGGGATCATTGATGTACAAGAGGAACAAAAGTGGTCCAAGAACTGTCCCTTATGGGACACCAGAGCGGACTTCAACCGGGCTTGACTTGGCGCCCTGGACATTGACTATTTGTTGTCACCAGATTTCAAGAACTCGGCAGCGATATTACAGACTCCTGGAGCACGGCCAGTCTACAAGCGCTTTTTATGTCGTTTGACCTCCTCCACCGTAACAGGACCGTCCGCGCAAGGTGGAGAAGGCATAGGATGTTCAGCGGCGTGCTGTAGATGTAGATCGGGATGACGAGGCGGATCTGCGTCATGGATGGCGAGCCGCATCTGCGTCATGGATTTCCTGGGACCTTCCCGCACCTCCCGGATGATGCGATACACTGAAGTGTAGTTGTTTCGTGAAGCAGCATCCTCAGCTTGCAGTCTCAGACCAGAAGCGTTCCCGATCAGCTCGGATGGAGCAATTTCTAAGGACATTGAGCCTACGGTACTCTGCCAAATTGCCGACCAGGCGAGCCCGACGGCGCATCTCGATCAAGCCAGGGTTTGCACTGTCTAGGAGGGGATCGTCCTATATGGCGGCAGTTGAAGCAGCCACCACACTGTCTGGGGTCAAGGTAGCATGGCGCCTGGTTACATACTCGACGAAGGCTCGTTGAGTGGTCTCGTCTGGCAATCCCGCGACGTTAAAGGGCTTGGAGGACCCTCCCGGCGAATTGCCCCGAGTCGGAGGCGAATGACAGCCACCAATAATCTGTGGTCCGTGTTGCACAGCTGGGCGCTCCTGAAAACTCGACAGTTGATGACTGAGCTTCTCCAGCATTTGGAGATGAGTATGTGGTCCAGAGCTCTCTTATTATTACTATACCATGTCCAATGATGGATGCGGCGCCGGGGAAACAGTCTGGATGACTGGCAGAGGCTCAGCAGCCGCACACCGTTATAACAGCTCCCCAAATACCACTTGGGTTGACGAGGCAATTGAGATTAAGTGTATTGCCCCCGGACATGCATCGACAATTAGTTGGCTAAGTTGCCCTTAACTTTGAGCAACTGGTGGGATTCTTGGGAGACCAAGGTCTCATGTTGTGACTACACACCAAGAATGATACACGTGCTGTGATAAATAGACAGCCCATGTGTAGCGGACATGGCACTTTGGAGCCACCGTAGTTATTTTTTGTTGGCCTCTTGAGGGCGCTATTTTGTTAGACCAAACATTCCACAAAACCATGCATCATGTAAATCTCAGCCTGAATGAACCTCGCGTAATCCTATCGTAAATTCCACTTAATTACCTGATTAATCCCAATTATTTCAAATAAATAAGCCATTGTATAACCCCAGCGTAGTAAGTAATCAGTTTTGATTCATTATTTGTGAAAATGGAGAAATTTAGAGCAACATTTTGAATCGTTTATTTGGCGAATTTGCACATGTTAGAAAACGGAAAATTACACATTGTGTATCTTCATGTAGTGTATTTTGTTACTAGTTCAAGTGATAATTGTGCATCATACATCTTCTTTAATGGGTTATTTCTTGCTCTATAGGCTCTGAGGTATCCGATGGACTAATGCAAGTCTTGTTCATGGTCAGTTCTCTATCAGATATGATGCTCCAAAATATCGTGACGGAGATGACCAAAAATCCAGGGACACGATTTTTGACTCTTAAAATGTCAGATTTCATGCAAATATGGTTTAATGATGTAATTTTAAATTTTGCATTTGGAGGAGACCAACTATACTTGGCTTCTGGTAGTATAATTATCTTTTTAAGCTGCTTATTTTAAAAATTATGGCAATGGGGACATTTTGAGAGACACCACCGGGACATGCGTTTTGGGGGTATTTTGAAGGTTCATAGTAAAAAATAAGCACCCTGTCGATTGTTTCAAGAATTTGTACAACTGCATATAATCAGAAATATGTTAAAGATTATTTTACCGCCAATAGCTTCATGAGTAGCACTTAATGACGCGTTGCATGCATTATGCATGTAATGGCGTCCTCATGTTACGAGAACCGTGGCATGATCGATGGGTGCACACAAGTAAATAGGGCTCCCATAGGAACCAATGCTAAATGCCCAATTTTCAAAAATCATTTAAAAATACTCACAACTCTCTCAGCTTCTCAGGACAACAACCAGAATACTCACTGATTTCTCATCTTTTTAATTCTGTTAAATTTTATGGGGGTAATCCGTCACTTTTATCCCCTAATTTCCACTTGAAACAAAACTAAGCCTACAACAGTGAAACTTGCTAATCAGACCTGCATCCATTTTGGAACAAAGGCAGATACGCTACTGGGCAAAATAGGGCCACTTTTAGGAGCTAAGTACAGTGTCCAAAATGTTTGTAGTTGAAAGAAAAAATACCCCACATCGCGGCGATAGTCATATTCTACACAAGACCACACTCGTTCAGCTCGCAATTCTCTCTAATATAAAATAATTTGAGGGCATACAAAATATTCATGAGCTCGGCGCACAGATCTTGCCTATTTACTTGGGTGCACCCCGATGGACGAAAACAACAAATATTCTTTTACGCGTTGACTACGGTTATTGGCCTTCATACGCGTAGCATAAAAACGGATACCGGTTTAATATGCAGATTTGTCGCTTTATCTGAGATGGATTAATAAGTTGTATGCATTTTGTTTCTTTTTAGGGTATATCGGTGAATATAGATCAAATTTAATGTGTGATGCCCGCGTGAATATTGGGTCTAGCGCATGCAAACTGCACACGGCATCAAAACGAGCCAATGTGCGATAACGACTGATCCATAGTAAACCCGGGCTGCGTTCCAAACTCGCGAACATTGCAAACGTATGCATCGTTCGCCAACAACTGGTACCCGGCTTGCCGTAGACGAGTGCACAAAAGCACTGTAACCAGTAGCGAACGTTGGCAACGTTTGCATATGTGCAACGCAGCTAGCCCAGTACGGCAACACACTGCATGGCTGCACCTAGTCTTGGCCCAAGACTACTCTAGTCGATATTGGTTTGTGTACGCGTTGGCCATATAGTGCGCCCTCTTGCAGCACTAACGGACCAGTCTTTGCTCACTAGAGTAGTCTTGGGAACTTCTCCCGGAAGTTTTAACTTTTTCTTTGTTTTTGCCTAGGCTTTCCTAGGGAACCAATCAGCGAGTGACCCAAATACAGCAGAGCGTGGGGAATGCAGCGAGCGACCCAAATACAGCGCGTCGACCGCAGAGCGTGACCCAAATACACCGCGTGCACGCGCTTCGAATGGTTTGGAAAATATAAGGCGGCTTACAAGAATCATCGAACATGACCGTTTTATCGTTGCTAATATTTTCGGTGGCATAAGTTTCTTGGCAAATGTTTGCGAATATATTTACAAACATGTTTGCAAAGGCGTATGACATCGCAAAATACATTTGTTTATGAAGATAATTGCGACATTGCAAATATTTGCAAAGATATCTGTGGTATGCCATGTCCCTTGTGTGCCATCATAAAACCCTCTGCAGCTATTTACATAAAACGGTACCGCCCCCAATGCTGAACTTCCGGGAGAAGTTCCCAAGACTACTCTAGTGAGCAAAGACTGGTCCGTTAGTGCTGCAAGAGGGCGCACTATATGGCCAACGCGTACACAAACCAATATCGACTAGAGTAGTCTTGGGCCAAGACTAGGCTGCACCAAGTGACTAGCTGCGTACGGCCTGTCCTAGCTCGAAAGACAGCCTTGTCGCGGCTGCACTTCCGGGTTTAATGTCTTTATTTATTTTTTCGGCCAGTTTTCGCCAAAAATGGGCGGGCTTTGGATATGCGGGTATGCAAGGTATGATTATTTAACATTTGTTTTGAGCCAATTAAGAGCTTCACGAGTAGCACATAAGCGTCGGTCACAACCCACCGTGCGTGTTTTTAGTCCGTACGTTTTTTTGGGAGGCCACGGCCGCCACGTTTTTCTGAAAACATGTGGAGGGAGTACGTCAAAGCACGTCACCCGCACAGTTAGTTGCGCAAGGTGTTGTACGTGCTTACAACGTGCTTACAACGTAGGATCTCCGTGCGATTGCCACGTTATCGTACGGAGGCCGTACTTTACACGTGCTGCTCACGTACGAAGCAGAATAAGAGTCAAAAAGAATGGAACGTGTTTTTAGAGAATCGAATACATTTAGGCAGAATCGAATGCCTTTGTAAATGTGATGGTTTTTTAAACGAAACGTATTTTTAATTACAACATGAATTTTCCAAACCGAATGAAATATTTCAGACCTAATCTTGTTTAGTTGGAATGAAATTGTACAGACCGATTGTTTTTTTAAGATTGGAATGAAATTTTAGAGACCAAATGTTTTTTTAGATTGGAATGAAATTTTACAGACCGAATGTTTTTTAAGATTGGAATGAAATTTTACAGACTGAATGTTTTTTAAGATTGGAATGAAAATTTAGAGACCGAATGTTTTTTTAAGATTGGAATGAAATTTTACAGACCGAATGTTTTTTTAAGATTGAAATGAAATTTTACAGACTGAATGTTTTTTTAAGATTGGAATGAAATTTTACAGACCGAATGTTTTTTTAAGATTGGAATGAAATTTTACAGACCGAATGTTTTCAAGATGCGAATATTATTTTACAGACCGAACTTTTTCCTAATTTGAATGCATTTGCGCCATCCGCAGGTTTCGAGTTCGGCGCACGCATTTCATCCGAATTTGGAAAGCATCCGAATCACGAAAGCATTCGAATTACGAAATCATTCGCTCTTTTTGACTGACTACGTAGGCTTACCGGAAGTTGTGACCCTTTCTGGACGTTTCGGCTTTAGTCGGTAAGCGCGTGCGCAATCAAACCTTAGACTGGTTCCCGCTTTCTTTGGTTCCCTGTCGTCGCGATCATCGCAAGACCATGAATGCGAGCGAGCTTGCAGCATGTGCGTCGACGTCGTTCTGTGGCATGAGTGATGGCGGATTCAGGAAATGAACGTGGTCGTAGCCGTGGGGCTGTCCGTGAAGCTGTTGACAACCGGGAGGTAAGTCACGCAAAGTCACACTGGCACTCTGACAGCATGGAGGTACCTCCATGCTGACAATAGAGTACCCAATTAGGGTCACAATAAAGCCCATTGTTACTTGCAAGTTGCAGTCACTGTCACTGGCACCACTGCTGCACATGTCATAGGCTAGCCAATGCATGGCCAATGCCACCAGCCATGGGTTCATGGTAAAGTCAACTCGGTCCGAGACCGACTCGGTCCGAGACCGACTCGGTCCGAGACCGACTCGGTCCGAGACCGACTCGGTCCGAGACCGACTCGGTCCGAGACCGACTCGGTCCGAGACCGACTCGGTCCGAGACCGACTCGGTCCCTATAGAAAAAATGTGCGTAAAATGTCTTGTAAAGTAAAGAGAGGGGATGGTGCTTTCCCATTCAGCGACATGACCGTTCTGATTGACAATGTAAGGTTGTGCGAAATAAAATTCCGAAGAAATTATTTACGCATGTATTGTTTCAAGTTATTCCGTCTCCATGGTTGGTTTTTTCATTGTAGAAATGGGATAGGGTGGTTGGTTGGGGCGAGTTAAAGAAACGTTTTAAGTTTCTTTGGGTGTAGCATGAGCTAGCTTTCTGGGCTTATATGTGGGTCCTTCATCAGCTGCGTGGAATTCGCAAGAATTCTTGTTAGTCGATTATTTGAAGTGTCCTGAGTGACCGGGATTTCGAGCATTGATACGAATTTATGTATTTTGTTTTGTCATTCAAACAGTGTGGGAAGGAGGTTGTAAGTCTAGGTGTATAGTATGGCTTTGATTTGTATGTTATTTGTTTCTCCGATTGTTTGAAAGCCGGGTTAGTTTTAGTTGGGTGGCCTTTAGGGGGAGGGGGGGTGGGGGGGATGGGGGGGTGGGGGGGATGGGGGGGTGGGGGGGATGGGGGGGAGGGGGAGGGGGGAGGGGGGAGGGGGGGAGGGGGGGGGGGGGGGGGGGGGGGGTGGGGGTGGGGGGGGGGGGGTGGGGGAAATGGATAAAATACATGTATAGTGGGTGTAGTTAATCTGATTTCAAGGCTAACCTACACTCCTTTAGCAGTGCTTTGCGCGCGCCACTTTAGTTTGCCCGCTCCAACCACTGCTAAACTTCGCCGCAAATCCTGCGAAGCGCGTGGGTGTGACGTCACCCAAGACCGAGCCTGGATAACACTTGCCATGATTGGCTAGATTCTGTCACCTGACGTTGGTTCTGTCACATGACCTGCATCTGACACAGTAAAGATGGCTGCGCCCAGGTACGTCAACACTAACGTTGCTTTGCCCACTGTCGCGTCGACTTTTTTTGTCATTATTTCGTCCTGGTTGTTAGTGTGGTTTTACACAGTAAGTATTTGTTTCACGGACATCACTAATCCTTCATCGTGATCATGTACATCCCTATAGAAAGGTGGGAAAATCACATTTTTCAAGCTCTTTTACCGCGAAATCATGTGTGTATGATTAGGGTAGCGCTGGAGATGAAGATCGAATGGGTATTTTTTTCATATACATTGAACACGGATTTTGGTAAATTTATATGTTGGAATCGATAGCTTATTCAATTCTAAGATATACTTCCCACTTGCACTTTTGTCGCAAATGTTGCTTTTCTGAGATAAATAAATGTACTGCATAAAGTAATGCACAAAATGACGTGGCGAGCGGTCTGTGCGTAAGCGCGACAACAGAGGGCGCTGCGCGCGCGCGTGAATGGTTATCTTGTGCACTAACTGAAGGCAATTTGAGGAAGAAAACGTGATTTTTATACAGAAAAGCAACATTTGCGACAAAAGTGCAAGTGGGAAGTATATCTTAAAATTACATTATGTGTTGATTCCAGGAGGTAATTTCCTTAAAATCTTTGTTCAATGTATACGAAAAAAATACCGAAGAATGCAGTGCAGTATGAAGCGCCCCCACAGAGATATATTGCGCCAAGCCAGCGAATAATTCCTCAACTTCAAGTCTGATCAGTCTTAGTTCAACACGCTGTCTCGTTTTCTGCTAAACTATAAGCTTTGTCACAAAAGCCTAAATGCAGCAGGAGTACGTTGTCGTAGCACACGTGGGGGCACGCAACGTCGTTGTCAATTTAATAGCACACATTTACGCCTGGAATGAAAACTGCGCACTCGACGAAGCTCACGAAGAGGAACTGATAATCATTTTTGTGTGCTAAAACAAACAAAGGGCATGTTTTTTACACTGAAATTTTGCACAAACACAGACAACAATCTCCCCAAACTGTCGCTGGTTTCACAAGTCTGTTTCGCAACACAAACTACCCTGTTTGGACCAGAAATCTCACCGTCAAACCAACATCTTGTTCTGTTCCAATTTAAATATTTAAAAAAAAAAAATTTTAAATAAATATCGTCGGAGAGTATTCTTTATTTTCAGTATCTATTCAAAAAGTTGGAATTGAACAATGCTGTTAAGGAGTTTAATTAATAATATTTCTTCATGATGTACTCTCTGCAACAGCAAAACCTTTTAATTTATGTGACTATTTATTCAGCAGATGGTTTTGCATGTACAGTGTATTATGGGTTACATTTTTGGCAATATTTACGTTTTTGAAATCCACCATGTCATATTTATCAGTTGTGTAGTGACTGTGTAAAGTTGTGTGACGGTGAATAAATAAAGAAAACCGTTAACAGTCTATCATTTTATGTCATGATGTGTTTCTGTGTCACAAAAACAAGACCATAATATATATTTTTCCCAAAGTGAGTTGGGCTGTTTATTTACATTTATTTGGGGAGATGTAAACATAGAGCAAGGAAACAGAAGATTGGGAAATAGAGTAGCTGACCTTTACTTAAATCTTGTGTACAACAAAGTAAAATCTTCAGATTTAAATTTGAACTTGCAAATCCTTGCTGAGTGATTTTAAGTAAAAACTTATCAAAACTTGATTAAATGCACGCCTGGCTTATTGGCTATGCTTTGAGTTTTAATAGCTTATTGGTTTTGATTTAGTGGGCCTTAATAATACTGTTCAAAGAAGAGAAATATAGATATTAAAAAATATAAGGTATGTGTATGTACTTGAATTCGGGGCGATTCAATAAAGCTCTTTGCGTACAACTTAACCAACGCAAAATAGGTGGACCGTAAAGCAGTCTAATCTGGAACGAGCAATGACGTCATCGTTAGCCAATCAGACTACGGGAAACCAAACGGCGCCACGGCGGTAATTTTTGATTTCTGTTTTTTCGGAATGCCGTTAGATTTCGTTGGATCCCGACTGGACTAGACAAATGTACGTAGAATTTTCATTATTTATGGGTAGAATATTACATATTCTTTGTGTAGAAGGGAAACATGGACTGTTTTGAGTATTAGCAGTGGGAAATATTTGCCGATTTTTGGGGTGTGTTTCATCGTCTTTTTTTGCAAGCGTATATTTCACTTCTCGCGCTGCGGACCGGCTGTATATATGCATATGCATGAACGTTAGGAGGCGCGGCGCGATACCCGATTGTGATTGGCTATCGTGCAACAATCCTAACGATTTTGTAAGCGGTGTGCTGATTGGCTTCGCAGGATTTGCGGCGAAGTTTAGCAGTGGTTGGAGCGGGCAAACTAAAGTGGCGCGCGCAAAGCACTGCTAAAGGAGTGTAGGCTAACCAGGCTGCTGAATAACCATGATATATTTTTTATACCCCAACATTTCATTTTTACCTGCATGTTCCCACAGCTGCAAGCCATAAAAACATGCCTGCAATCAATTGGAAATCAAATACAAGGGTTACAGCAGTCACCACAACCCACCCCGACTGCTGGCACTGACCAGCCTGCACCAACGCTCAGAAGTGAGATGCTTCGGTTTGTACACCCTTCCCATACTTTGAATTTCATTGAATTTATTTTGCAATCGGAGGAACCTCCATTTTTTATCACAGGGGATGCTGTTTGCTTCTTATGCTAACTGTCAGTGCAATTTCTGACACTTAAAACGTGATAAATTTGAGTATCGGCACCCCTGCCTTTACATTTAGAGTAAGTGCATTTTTTAATGCCAATTTTCTTACAATGTACAGTATGGCGGTTGCTAATAAAGTGTCAGTTTTTACTGTTGAGGTGAAGCTTGCAGGTCACATAACTGAACATGTAAATTTAGATGTGACCCCATCTTTTTCTGTGTTGGGTTTGTACATTTTATGGGATGATCCATATCATTTATTTTAATTTTTTTCCTTGCAATACCTTTGCAAGAGGTGACAATTTTCAAACCTATCCTTCAGTTACATGTATGCAAATCAACCTCCGTCATGTCCAATGAACCGTGCAGACCTGCAAAACACACTGCAACAAACATGCACTGATAAAACCCCATTTACAGAGAATAAACAATAGGGGCGTTCGAGTAGCTTCCCTAGGGTAGCCCAGACCTGGGGATGATCGTGCCATGTGCGATTAGTCAAGGAGACCATGGGAACGAGGACCAAGTCGGGTTGACCCAGAGAAGCTATTCGAACGCACCTAATATAAGCATTGTGTGGTAAGTGTACAGTCCAAATGTAAGAGAGTTCTGTATGCAGGTCAGGGGGCCATGAGAATGCACCATAACAAGTATTGAAGTAGCCATAACAATTATTTTGGTTTTGGGATATAGCTTGTTGTTGGCATCTCCTTATCGTGTCATTTTCCACACTTCATTTCAAGAGCATTTAATGTATATGCAACAATGGACTCTCAGTCACCTTATTTTTTGAATCACAAGAGAAAAAGGTCGTAATGATTGATGATCGATGTTTTAATCACATTTTATTTTATAACATTCTTGATAACAAATTAGTATTAAATTGAACAGAACACATTTTTTTTTATAGAAAAGTGAAACTTTGCTGTAAGGCGTACATATTTTTGACAGTTCTAGTTTGTGATTTTTTCTTGAAGCTCATTTCCAGGAATGTATACAAGAAGAGTTGGTGGGAGGGGCCGGAGCCGGAGCCAGAGCCAGAGCCGGAGCCCCAGAAGTGCTTTCAAAGAGATGGTTGAAGTACAGTTCTTCCTACTTGAGAGCGACCGGCCACGGACACCCCCACCAACGGAAGAAGCCATGTATGTGGCTGCAGGTCTTGGACCTAAAATAGTCCAAATTGCTTCGGATATGGATCATAACCAGGTATGTTCTCGTGATTGTGAATCCGTATTAAGGCAATTTATACATTTAAAAAATGTTAATCTCCTATTTCACTGAAATTGTGCAGGTGACATCAGGTGCCCACATTTCTGCAGGAATCTTTTTCAAACACTCAAACTGCTCACTTGTTGACACAAGTAAAGAGATCATGGTTCGTTTTGTTAGTAAGATGGCTCATACTAAATCAGTAATTTAAGTTTATGCTAACAGAGCACTAAACCTAAATTAAGGCCAGCCGTGTGCGGTCGAAACGTCGTGAATTTTTTCGTTGACTACATCGTGAGACAGCAGATGAGTATTAATTTAGTATGATAAAGAACCAGTTTGATAATTGCTCTCAGGCTCTTCTACAACAGAAAGGTGCTGAAATTTTGCAAAAAAAATGGAATGCCTAGAAAATGCATGTGTGTTTTTTATATGCCTTTGATTTCCCTATCAGATGGACTTTAAAGATGCCAAACTTCAATATTTGCCTGCATGGTTTTGTGATAATTTGTTTTATTTGATTAATGCGCTGCAAGAAAAAAGTGTACTAACCAAATCTTTTGAACTCATATTTTCATGATTGTGTTTAAGAAACATTGTTATTTGTCCATTCTTACTCAAACAGTAATTTCTGCCAATGTAACTGAAGTCCATGTATAGTAAACCATATTAAAACAAAGGTGTGACAAAGGGTGTATCCTGTGGGCATTTTTGTGAGCATGTCATTGGGTATACTTCACTATTTTCAAGGTTAAGTATGGGTGTATGTTGTCGATATGCTGGCTTTGGTTTAACCCACATAAAATTACTTCCTGCAAATAAAATCACTTATAAATAAGCAGAAAGCATGTTTAGTGCTATGTACTTGAAACATTGTGCCTGGCTTATTATAAACTTTGCTTCATGAATCAGGCACAGAATATCATGTAAGAGTTGTGATATGTTTGTCGTAATTTCTTTTGTTTTGCATTATGAAAAGGTTGAAAGATGCCTGAAGCAGGCATTTCCACGACTCAATGAAGCAACTGGTGGATGGCTCTTAAAGAAAACTTGCACTGGTGGGGCGGGAATGCGACCACTGTCGTATGTAGCCTCTTCGTCCGACGGGTTTGTTGGGAAGATGTTTAAAGGGAAAACAACATACTACATTGTACCTCTGCAGACACGCCTCACTTTGACAGCTTTACCTGTTGATTCACAGGTAAGATATACTGTAAAATATCAAATTTTTGAAGTCATCAGTGCCCTGTTAAATTACGAAATTGCCTTGGACAACTATGGTGGTTTAAATTCGAAAAATTCAAAACTAAAGTCATTCTAAAATCTTTAGCTTAATGTCTGTGGAGTAAGAACAATTTGATTCCATTGTGTGTTCAGCTTTTCGAAGGTGACTCTATACAGGGTGTAAAAAAAAACGAAACAGTTTTAGTTTCCCTTCATTAGACCTATCTAGGTTAGAAATGAATTTTAAACTGATACCATCTTATTCCTGTGAAAAAAAGCTTCATTTCGACACCCTTCACATTTTGAATGAAATTTGTTAGGCAATATCCGCTTGTTGTTTTCTCACCTTCAATACCAAGGCCTGCAGCATAAATTTGGAGCATTTCATTCAAATGACCAGTGCTCAGCCATGCTTAAAGCAATTCAACTGTGAAGGGTGTCAAATTGAAGCTTTTGTTCACGGGAATAAGATGATATGAATTTTAAAATTCATATCTAACTCAGATAGCTCGTATGAAGGGAAATTAAAACTGTTTCTTTTTGTTTAGATACACCCTGTAGAAAGAATAAAATGTCAATCGTGACAATTCCAAGAAAGTTATCATTTCTTTGAAGATAAATAATTATATGAAAAATGACGGTTACCATTTGGTTCTGATCACAACTACAAGCCAATGTTGTTTGAATAAACTGAAATGTACCCGCAAATGTACATGTACCCATGTCAAAAGTTTTGCTGGAAGAAAACTATTGTTAAATACAGAGTGGACTTGCACCTCCTATAAAATTTGCTTTATTATTACAGGAATTCCATTCAATGCCAACCCAGCAGTGCCTATCGTGTCAAGCCGAAATACCATTGCCTCTGCTTGTGTCACATTTCTCCGAATGCAAACAGGTACCTGTACTGCAATTGCACTTTTTTTGCTGAACATACATTAAGGGCAGTAAATCTATATGTATCAAGATATACTCCTGTAACAAGACAACTGGCTGCTATTATACATACGGTATGTCACATTAAATGTAAGCACTGTTGCATACATGTAGTTAAGTTCATATACGGCACATGTATATTCAGTAATTAGGTGATCGGGCCAACAGCCCGATCACCTATTACTCTCGTACGATTTCTTTATTTTTTTTTTTTTTTTTTTTTTTTTCTTTTTCTTCTTCCACTCAAACGTTTCCAGAGGTTTTCTTCAAAACGGTTCAAGCTATCAACTTAAAACTTGGTAGGAACATCAACCCCAATGTGAAGATGTGCATACAAGTGTGACGTCATTGTGACGTCATTAGGTATCAAATTACAAACCAAAAATGACCAAAATATGCATGTTTTAAAATGCTTCCGTCTGGAAAACCACGTGACCCATGATCTTCGTATTTGACAGGCTTATATATCAGATCATGGCCTACAATTTTCTTCGTGTGGGCATTTTCATCTGACCCTTCCTTCTGGGGTCAATCTGAGGTCAAAGTTCAACGAAAACGAAAATCTCAATTTTTGCACTTATTGAGCAACAATGCCCATCAAACCAAGCTGAATCTTTAAGAAACTAAGTACAGGCATAGGTCCTATAGCAGACTTTCACCAGCGTGTTTAATATTATGATGGCATCAAGCGTGACGTCATCGTGACGTCATCAAGTATCAAATTACACCTCCCAAAAAACCAAAATATGCATATTTTAAAATGCTTCCGTCTCGAAAACCACGTGACCCAGGATCTTCGTATTTGGCAGGTTTATAGATGACATTCTGTGCTACAACTTTCTTTGTGTGGGCATTTTCATCTGACCCTTCCTTCTGGGGTCAATTGGAGGTCAAAGTTCAACGAAAACGGAAATCTCAGTTTTTACACTTACCAGTAACAATGCCCATCAAACCAAGCTGAATCGTTAGTAAATTAGATACAGACATAGGCCCTACGGCAGACTTTCACCAGCATGTATAGTATCATGACGTCATCAGGTGTCAAATTACAAAAATTCAAAGGTTATTATTTTCAAAATTCATATCTCAAGAACCGTAATACTGTTCCACAGACGGACTACTTCTGTTATCGTAAACAGAGAGCCCCATATACTCCACACACAGCGCCCGTGGTTACTGCACATTCCTATGGGCACACACAACTTCCGGCGAGTTCGTGTCAGTGGTACACACTTCAACGCTAAAACGAATCGGGCTAAATAAGATCGGAACACTTCGGGTAAAGATTTGCGCGTTCTGATTGGCCGGTTGGCTTAGAAACGTCATCATCGGAAAAGAGTATGTTTCCAGCTAGCCTGGGGTCCATTCGCGTACAAAATCGACCGCGGGTTGCAACATTTGCGATCAAAAACATTTTTTCTCGTCCATAAAGCGATCCATAATCAACGTGAATCACCAAGCGACAAGGTATGTATACAAAAGTAGACATTAAACAATCCTACCATACTGACAAAAAGTCCGTAAGGCCTACCATTTGTCGCAAAAATGTACTTTTAGGAGGGCATGTTGAGCAGGAATCCGAGACTTCGCTCGCGTGCAATGTCCACACCGACGTACGACCGAGTTCCACGCCGTGTGTAGGGCCGGGACGTACGGCGGTGGTGTGCCCACTGCATACGCGATGATCTCGTAATTCCCGTGAAACAAGCAATGATGCAGCGTTAGAAAACCTGCGTTTTACGTCAATCTGTGCAAAATTGTGTGCCAATTTTGTAACTGATATTGAATTTATTAACATTCAAAGACAATACGTGATATCAGATACACCAATTAAAGATATTTAGTTGTTACTTAACAAATGAAGGCAAATAATTTGTTGAGTAATATTATTCTTTGTCAATTATTTTTGCAGCTTTTCTGTGGTCCTCGTCCTGTGACATACCACCAGTGAGCCTGAAGATGAAAAAGGGTAGTACGAGTCCCTTGATGATGCAGAATCGTCATCCATAGTTGAGCCTCCTGCCCGTAGTAACATCTGTAATTACTATTATTTGTAAAGATTTAAATATAACCTCTAGGCTCCACATCCGTTTGTTTTGATCAAAACATAAATTATTTATCTCTGAAGAATAATACGTCATTCTCTTCTCTGTTTTGTATTTAATGTAACTTTGTAAGCAATTTGGAAAGTTGTACAGTTTGTGTGTGGATGCGCTACCTGTCATTCTTTTTTGCTGCCCTCAATCCACACCTCTCCAAAATAGTATTGGCTTGGTAATTAACACATACAGTGATTGATTATGTCAATTAAATTATTGATGCAAGTCCCAATCTTGACTATAGACAGATTTGATTATATCAGTATCTCTTATCAATCTATTTTTCAACATTAATTGGGGAAAAATAAGGTTCCCTTAACAATCAACATTTTTGCATAAATTATGCAAATTATGGGATTTCAATATAAACTAATTATCTGTAGTTAAGCAGGTTTGATTATTACAATGTCTTGCATCATTTAATTAAAGTAAATACTTTAATTAAATGATGCAAGATGCATTGTAATAATCAAACCTGCTTAAGATAAATTTGAGAAAAATGAGTTTTCCCTTGAAAATTTACCGTTTTTGCATAAATTATTAATTTATTATGCAAATGAGGTATTTAAAATATAAATTATCTTTCCTTGTACATATATTAATAACTGTTGTTTGTACCAACTTTGGGCCATCCAGGATAGAGTTGAGCAAAGATATATAACCAAAAGTATAAGCCACAGTGACC
Source organism: Henricia sp. BOLD:AAB3569 (assembly GCA_037783545.1). Taxonomy (NCBI): domain Eukaryota; kingdom Metazoa; phylum Echinodermata; class Asteroidea; order Spinulosida; family Echinasteridae; genus Henricia; species Henricia sp. BOLD:AAB3569. The sequence continues at coordinate 107,131 of JBBELK010000674.1, forward strand.
ATTGTCGGTGCCAAATTAGAAATAAAGAAAAACATAGGATAACCTTTGACCTGCCGATGAATTTTTACCCTGTTTTCAATTATCCAAACCGACTGTAGCTTCGCAATGCAAAATCCGATTTGAAAAAAATAAACAGATTTCTTCTAGTCAATAACCACTCTTTCAATTGACACTGATTTTAAATCGATGTGGGCTTTAAAATAAAAGGGTTGAAACTGCCTAAATTATAATTATAGATACTTGAACAATTCTTTCACAACATGATAAGTCTAAATGAACTGAACAAATCATACGATGTCATGACCCCTGTGTGACGCCTACTTCCGGTCCAAACCGAAAGTTCTTCGAAAATGTGCAAATTTTTAGGATTTTTAATGCAAATAGATTCAAAGTGGTAGTGAATTTGACCATATTTCTACGGAACGAAATGTTTCCACACATGTGGACCTTTTGACTATACCATTGGTGACGTCATGACATGGACGGTGGTTACGTAATGTGGTGTCAAATTACGCAAATTTGGAGCCGAGATGTTTTAAAATGCTGTATCTTGAAAACTACAACAGATATTGGTATGATTCCTTCGCCACATTTAAGAACTTGATGTTCAACATATTGTTCAACAATTTGTGCACAAAATTGTGACGTCATGATGTCGTCACAGGTGTCACATTACAAGATTTCAAAGATTATTATTTCAACAATTCATATCTCAAAACGGTGCAAGCTATCAACCCCCAGCTATGGCGGATATGCAGGGAGGAGATATTAGTTACCGGATTAGTGTATACAGCAGCCGATTTCACGAAACTTTACGCAATTGCGCAAGTCCACCTACGCCATAAGTTATTGCGCAAGTAATGGCGTAAGTGGACTTGCGCAATTGAGTAAAGTTTCGTGAAATCGGCTGCTGAACTTCCATTTTTGCCATTCCACAGGTGATAACAACGTCTGAAATTCATCACAAAATGTTCATTTACCCCGATCACCTGGCGTTTGTAACAACAAACGTCATACCTCTAGTTAATATATTTGTGTGTTACTTCCAGGCCAAAAAGCGAAAGAGGGAGACCCATGCACTTGTGAGTATGAAGTCTTTCAGCTTTCGATTTTATAAGTTTACACTTACGTGGCACTATGGTTGTATGGTTGTGGCACTATCGGTACATTTTATTATTACTTGCAGCACTTGCATACCGGTAGTTACCCTATACGTGTACATGTAGACCAGTATCAATAATGAATTATTTTTTCCCTGCTCCGGAATTTCCGCCAGGGTGACATTAATAGGGTTGTACCTGCCTTTACATGAATTCCAACTTTTTCAAAATATCGCTTTAAAAATTTAAAAAAATACAGTTTAACACTTCACCACTAAAGTGTTTTTATCAAAAAATAATGCATAGTTCCGACCTGTCAATCAAGCCTAACCCGCCGACCAATCACAACAGAGCTATCAGACGGCGCCCACATAGGTAAAAGTGATGCAATCATCACACAATCACGCGATTTTCTGCCCATACAGTTTAGTTTGTATGTTGTGACCGGGTGAATTTTGGTTTAAATGTCGGGCGATTCGCTGTTCATAGGTAGGAAAGCGCATTTTTATGAATATATGTCATCCCTGCATTACTAGCCCTTCGCTCAGTGTGTGCTATGGTAACTGTCGACCCTAAAACATAAATACCTTTGGGTTTTCTCCAATGAATCTGTGCTTTCCATGCCGAGTCCCGTTGCTTTGTGTCGCCATTTTTTTTGCGATGGCTTGTGAGCACATAGCAACAATATCTAAGGGGCGGGGTTAACTGGGCAATCTCGGAACTATGCATTGAATTGAAACATAATGAGTGGGTTTTTGGAGGGGTTGATTCTCACATTTTCATCTATTTCTACCCCGTTAAGCAGACATGAACCTTAGCATTTACTCTTTTTACAATCTAGACTACATGTATTTGCTTGACCAAATCATGTATTTTGCTTAACTTTGATACTGCATAGTCACTGTAAGTGCAGCCCCTGCAAAACCTGTATGACTCCCTTTGCCCGAGCAACCAGCATACTTTGAGCATTTCATCAGCTATCTTTTTTTATTTTACATAAGACCGCAAAGCATGCATCCCATTTACACATGTAGGCCACTGAATATAATGTGTTAGATAAGGCTGCTACTGAACTCGCCTTATTGTTTGAGAAACTTCTGCATGAACCATCATCGAACCAAAAATATTTGAAGCCTTTTTTTGGGGGAGGAGGGGTGGGGAAGTCTGAAAAAGTAAACATGCACATATATGGTTGCTAAAATTTGTTTCATTCACTTTATCAAGTTTGTTTCGGTGTCAATTTTTGTGTGTGTGCAGGATTCTTCAGACAGTGATGGGGATGTCGAGGTACATATTTAGTTTACAGTTTCATTAAGAAATGATTTACCAGTGTGTATTACAGCTTGAATTCATGTTATGTCTTGAGATTTTGTCAATACATCTGCTGTATTCATTAACATGTAAACAGCAATATCCCTTTTGCACAAAACCTTTGCAGAATTGTCTGTGTTCGTTCAATACTAAATGAACCTATTTCTTGGTTCTTGATATTGTCACACTTGTGTACATTAATATGTTCCATTGTTCCTTTTACTTGACACTTTAACATTTAGTTTTATTGATGTTGCATGCAAAGCTTTAGCCTATCAAACTTTCACAGTTATTTATAATATTTTGACTTTTACTTTACAGGTAGGGAGTAACAGTACAAGTCCAGAGTTACAAGTACCTAGGTGAGTTGAAAACTTATTTTATTTTTTCCAATCATTGTATTTATTAGCTCTGGGTTGCCACGTTGATGGAAGATCCAGAATATTCGAAGAAAAACTGTTCACGAGTGCTATACATGTAGCTATAGCAGTCTTGTAGTTTGTAATACGTATTGATAAACCTGTGCCTTTATGTATACCAATCAATTTTTCTTTCCAAATTACCCGTAATTTTCGGAATATAAGCCGCCCGGGGTATAAGCCGCGACGCCCGAAAATTCCAGAAACAAGATTCACCGTCGGCGTATAAGCCGCCCGGCTTATTAGCCGCACCATTTTGTCGGCCACAGATAAGTACTGCCGCCGTAAGTGCCTCACCGCGGACCACGTGCGCGCGACCGCGCACTGCACAGTAATCACACTCTCTGTCGGCACGGCATGTCGCCTCAAAGAGAGCTTTGTGGTCCAGGTTGTTTTGATGACAGCACACTCAAGAGAAAACCTTATTGAAATCAAGAAGTGGCTTTATCGGAAAAGGCGTTACATGTTTATAATAAGTTATATAGCAAGGTGCAATGCACTCAAAGTAGGCTAATCTTGTTTCAGTTTGTTTTGTAAATAGATAAAGTACATGTAACTTGACATATTTTAAAAATGCCTTGGAATGTGCATAATAAGAAATCTCCAAAAAATAAAGGAGAGTATATTAGAAGCCATTGATGATGATCGAAGGCCGCAAGCCATCAAGATATTCGCTGGATTCTCCGACGGCGGCCACACGGCAGTGCACCAGGCCGACAGGCCATGCACAAACACGGTAAGTGAAAGCAGGGCTTCGTTCCAAATACGCGCACATTGTTAAACGTTTGCAACGTTCGCCAACAACATTCCCAGCTTGTACGCATGCACAAGATAAAAGAGCACAACCAGAGGCGAACGTTGCCAACATTCGCATGAGTGGAACGCAGCCCACGTGTACAAATTGTACACTGCTTTCGCCCGGGCCCGACGCATATGCTATGCATGTACGATAATAGCCGGCCGAGTCTCTCCATTACGCGCACCGCGATTGGCTATTTTCAATGCACATGGTGACTTGCGATTTTGATCTCACCGGCCAAAATAAAATATGCCAAACGTTTTATGTTTGATTGCTTCCGTATTGTACTGCCACTACATTGCATTTGTCATGCGTTTGGGTCCATCACGATTAAACTAAAAACGCAAAGGACATGACAGTGACAAAGAATTAGACAATGTACTGGACCAGATGGACGGGGGTTTAGACCGAAGCTGCGACATCAATAATTGGACGGTTCATGGGGCCTCTCCATTTTTGCAAAAAGAGTTTATAAATAAGAAAACCAGCTTCACGGTGGTCCTTGCCTGCACGGCCAGCGGCAAAAAAACTGAACTTGAAGCCGATGGTCATCATCAATGGGCGTCTTCGAGCGGAGTATACCAAGGCTGTGCAAACGCTATGCCTTCTTGTTTTCCGAATTCGGTTATCTCAATAGATCATTCTATGTTGATTCACTATATACATCATTCAAAATTACTTGAAAAAGAACATTGCAACTGACATAAAAGGGGCTTCATGGGGATTGGGTGATTGTTATTAATATTTGAAATTCAGCGGAATGCTACATAGATCTATCATCTTTTGCTTGGTACCGGTATTCCCGATGATTTCTCGCATTTGCGTCCGCCCCATATTTTTGTGCACGACGCCGCTATAGTTCATTCACCCCCAATGGCGGTGAATGAACTATGGCGGCCGTCGTGTTCCGAATTTACCTTTGACCTCGCCACCGCGCGCGAGATACCGAAAAGGCTTATTAAAATAGGAGACCGTACGTTTGCCTGCCTGCGCCTGCGGACGTACGTAAACGTATATGCACACATTTCCACAGACAATGAAAAACACAGAACTCTTTGGATTTTACAACAACGCCAACTAAAAGTAAAGAATTGAAGAAAACACGGAAGGAACAGACGCACCAAACGATTTGTTTGGCGTTGGACGAGTACTCACGACCGATGGCATGGTCCGATGGCGAACTGGTTGCCTGCGCTTGTGCTGTGTCACATCGATGTATGGGTCACCAACGAAGATAGGTACACTCTCTGCACCTGGAAAAATTGCACACCTTTTCGTGCGCGTGCGACGGCCTTCAACATCGTTTTTTGACAATAAAAAATTTCCGTAAAAGATTGATAGAACTATTTAACTACATTACATAATGTATATGAGCATATCATGATTTTTATCTTTAGAGCTCGGCGTATAAGCCGCCCGGTTTATAAGCCGCCGGGAACCCTTTTTTTTGCAAAATCAACGTATAAGCCGCGGCTTATATTCCGAAAATTACGGTAGTAATAAAGGTCATGAATTTTCAATACTTTACTCACTCAGGATTATGAATTCCTGTACATGTTACGACAGTTATTTAAGATTTCTTTATTTACCGACAAAGCAAATGCAGTTCAATAACCATCAAGGAACAAGGCAGTATGTCCGATGCAATGTGCAGCTTGCAGAGTGTTTTCCCTGAAGCCTCACATGAAGCCATCAGAAATTCCTTAGAAAAGGCTGAGGGTAACCCCCAGCATGCAGTGGAGTTTCTGTTACCTAAAGACGAAGGTATTAGTGGATGACTAACATTGTAAACACTTAAGTGATGAATATATTATTTTAATTTAACATCTTGAAAGATGAATAGCACCGGTAAGAAATAATGACCAAAAATGGTTTATAAGGCGTCAACAATTTGTGAGCAACGGAGATGCATGTAGATGAAAAGTATATGTGTAGAGCATATTGGATTGTTTGGGCGGAAGCAATGCCTGTCATTGAGTTGATTCATTTGCATTTTTGCAGATGTGTAATGGTGTGTGACATGTAAAGTGGTTAAGAAGCTGACAATATGCAAAAAAAATTCCTTTACATATTGAGTTGTTCTGGTAACTTTCAATTGTACTGATTTTAAATTGATTGTCTGAAATGTTTGCAAACTTTCCTTTTAATCCACAGAACCCAGTATCGCACGACCATCTGGTCCAGTTGCTTCAAGTGCAGGACCCTTCAGTCACGGCCAGATAGATACACAACCAGGAACATCAAATGCGCAGCAAGGTAAGTCTTTACACATGTTGCCACTCGATTTTGTCACTTGTCACCAGTGTTGATTTATGCCATTACTGAAGTGGGGTTTGATCCTTGACCTATATTTAACAGTGATGCCAGAAATACAGTCCGACCATATCAAATCTTTTCTGGTTTACAGCCAAGCCTCTGACAGGATACCCTGGGGCTGTTGGGCCACTTATATAAAAAAACTATAGAATGAAGCCAATATCGAAAATTTACTTCTAGACACAGTTGACCATATCAAAGGTGCACTGTCTGCTGTTAAGGAGCACAATCAATTCGTGTGATATATACTACATGTATTTACAGATATGCAATATTTGGCTTATGGGGGACCTTGAGACACGAGTACATCAATAATAGGGTCCCTTTTCACAATAGACTGATCCAGTAAGCTCCGCCCATTTAGAAATTGCCTAGCAACATGCCACACATGTGAAGCACGTGTGCAGTACAGTCGCGTGGCCGCGCCGTGCGTCAGCGCCCTGGTCAGCGCGTATTGAAACACGCACACGCACACAGAAACTGCACGCTCGAAAGCAAAATGTGCACTTAAACAGCTAGAATCCCCCCTTCCACATTTGTTTAGTTTTTCTGTTTATCATGGAGGTGTATGTGTCTACAACACCGTCACAACTTGTTTTTCACAAAAAATCGACAGGCTTTTGCTTAAAACGTAAAGCAGTTCCGACCCTCTTCACCCAAATTCTGAAACGCTCGAGGTCATTCGGCTTGTTTATCAACAGGGTTTTGACGTCATCCTGAGAAACATACAAAACGGTCTGTGCAGTATTGAATTGAAAATACACGAAGTGAATGTTTATCATGCCTGTTTTGTCCTTGTAATTCAAAATACAAACGTGAAAAACACTTCATGTAATATGACAACAATCTATAATTACCTGTTTTGTGAAAAAACGCTGAAATTGTGGCTCTCAGTGAAGCTCTTTTGAAGTAAATACTGGTGCATTGCGACGCCGAGGAGGTTTTGTCACGGCCGGGAACGAACGGCATTCACAGCGGGTCTGTATACAGCATGGTGCAGGCGTACGTACGCGTAGACCCCACGTGTTTGAACATCGGCCGTACAAGTTATAGAATGAGCGACTCATTTTTCTCTCGCTTGGTAATAGAAAAGAAAATCTTTCTGCTCTTTGTTTTTCATAGTGTCTGGTAAAACATACAATTACGCAGCTACTGGGCATATCTCTGGCTTTTTGGACCAACAAAATTCTTCAAAAAACACCATCTAACAGAGACGGTTTTCCAAGTTTTTTGCGTGTAAACGTATGGAGCTAACAATCGTGTTGACTTCTCTTTCTCAGGATTGCGTCACGGGGTCACGCGCATATCATGAATACCTAATGAGCGTTTCAGAAATCGCGAAAATCTCATTTTCGAAAAGCGCACTTTTGCTTGCAATTTATCCACTTAAAACCGACAATTAAAAAATAATAAAATCCACGTCGGCAAGAGGGATGTTTGGACTATCGAAAAAAGCCTAAATGCTGGATTTTCGTCAAGGGGGATTCTTCCTCTTTAAGTATCCGGTCGTGCACGTACAACACGCCTGCATTACGCGTAACGCGCGCGATCAAACAAAAACATCTTGACACACATCTAGAATGCAGTGAATGCAAAAAGTAGCAAAACGACAAGCTAATTTTGGTGAGTTTTTCCCGTTTACACAAAAACACATTTATGAAGGGATTAAAAGTAGGTTAGGATAGTCTTATACAATCCGTTTTAAACCGGCTAGGGTCCTCTGCGCTGATAAAAATGAAGTTTATGGTGTTTTTGCGACACTCGTGCTGCATTTGCCGTAGCTCTGTGCACAAAATTGAGGACTCGGGTAACCAACAATTTTGGTAACCTGAGGCTGTGATTGGTCAATTCCAAAATGGGCGGAGCTTACTGGATCGGTCTATTAAGAACATGCTCAGAACTGAGCAAAAGTATGCTGAGTTGCCACCCTCAATTATCTCAAGTCTTTCATTATAAACCGGTACATGTAGGGCTATGAATGTACAGTAAAAAGCTGATATTCTGATTTCGTGCTAATTTGTTAATAATCATGAATTAAACAAAATTAGTCATCTGCCTCTGGTACTTGTACTATTGTATTTGGATTTAAATTTAAAAAAAGAAATCAATAAACATTGCAGCCCCTGTACGTTGTATTGGCTAACCAGAATTTGGTTTAGTACCAAATCACCTTGCGGATTGTGTATGATATTACATTCTACCTTAAACATGAAAATCTGAAATTTCAATCTTTGGTAGTATAACATTTCTGATATACTTAATATTGCACTTGTGTTGCTAATTGTTTTTCAGGAGTGGCTGCAAGACTTAGTGTCCTGCAAGAACAAATCCAGAATAATCCACCCAAGAGGATTTACTCTTCATACGACAGCGTATTTGACGATGGCATTCAACTCCTTAAACAGAGAAGCTTTGACCCACTCCAACCTACCAGAGTTACATTTCACACAGAAGGTGTCAGACAAAGTGGCATAGACGCAGGTGGTCTAACTAAGGAATTTTTCACTTTGTTCTTCCAAGCATGTACGGCTCCCAGTCGTCATTTGTTTGACTATCCGGAGAACAACCCATCTTTCCTTCTACCAGCAGCAAGTGGCAGTGCTTTACGCAACACATACCTGAAGGTCCTTGGACAGGCAATATCAGTCTCCATTGCAAACAAAGCGGCTTTTATTCCGTTCCTGTCCCCACCTGCTTTTGCATACATTAGTCTGGAAGACCCAGAGTTGGAGAAGATGCCGGCCGAGAGCTTGCTACCAAAGTATCTAGCAGATAGAGACGTAAAGGCCATAGTTGAAGAGGTATCCGATATGTATGCGCATGCATTATTCTATTGAATCTGGTTTCAAAATGGTTACAATAAACAACATGAACATTGAGGATTACTGTTAACATTTTTTTTATAAATGGTACTTCATCTGCAAAGTCAAATCTTTGTATGAAAGGGATGAAACAAACCCCCAACATTTACAGGATAATAGCCGAATAATGTGCAACCTATACTGAATATTACCCTGATAGTCTTCATTGGTCCCCATGCAGCTGATGTCATGCAGTGATCAAGCCATGATAGACCAGATGATGGCTACAGATGGTTGTGCAGAGGTAGACGGGGTGCGTGTCACCAGACGGACTCTCTCTAGTACTTTGGAAGAAATGAATCTGGCAGGTCGACCAAAGGTTTGTGATGAAATTACCCGAGATGTCCTTAATTTATTATTGGCATTTCCCTTAATTTTTTGTGAAGATTGTAAAAAATTGTGTCGTGAAAGTTCTGCAGATTTTCTACATCAACCACTCAAAGTCTCAAACATATGCTGCAATTATTATTTTTATTTTTTTTATTTTACAGTCACCAGTTTGTTGCACCAAAGTGTTTTCAATGAAGCCTGATATTCAACTTCACACACAGTACTGTTATTTAAGGGATCACTTGGGAGTTCTGTACCAATGCACATGTATTCTAAGAACAATGAAACTGGGCATATAATGTACCGCCTGATATGTTAACATGTTGCATATGTCATGCTTAGGGTTTTGTTAATTCATGCTTTTATCTTCTCTAGATGTCCAATAAGGAGTACATAGCCCAGGAAATTATGTACCATTTTCTGGTGCGTATTCGGATTGCAGGCCTGGAACAGTTGAAGCAGGGTCTCAAGATGCTCAACATTTTACACATGATCAAAGGAGAGCCAGAGTACTTCAGGTAGTTATTATTTGATAGAATACTCAACAATTTTGACTGTCCATACGTTTTTTATGTGCATTGTTAATCCATTTTTTAAATACGCTGTTTTGGTCTTGTGCTCACAGTTATTGAACTTGCAAGTTCATCCAAAAATTGTTCTTTACAATTCTGTTTTTTTCATAGTTTCACTATGTTGAGTCATTTCAGACGGTCAGATGCACCTTCAGGCTTTTCTCTTTGGTATGTAATTGTAAGCATATTCCATTGACATGTACAGAATTTTCAAATCTTCTGTAGGTGTATGCTCACCCCAGATGGTGTTGTAACTGCTGAGAAACTGCAGGGTGCATTCTCCAAGAGTATAGAGCAGTTACTAGAAGATGACACTATCACAGACATGGAAAAGGAGACTGTGCTTCATCTGAAAAGGTTTCTTCATGAGCTTGGTAAAATGCCATTCATATTTTTTTTGCAAACTAGAAGACTGATCTTTCTCTGTGGTGTGCCGTCACATTTTATCAAGGAGGTTGCCACATGGTGACTTGACATAAGTTGGCCATTTTTTGCATTAATTCAACATGCGGGTTCAAAAGGTTTCATATATGACCTCAAGAGAACAAAAGCAATGACGTCATGTTCCCTATCGTATCCAATGTGATGTCCAAGAGAAACACGCAAAGGGGAATCAATAATAGTGAGTACATACCAGCTGTCTTGATTCGGTACATGTATTTGGAACTAATCCGTGCATGTTTTAATGGTTATGTGCCTTCACATGCCAGTACTCGATTGAAAGCCCCCATGTTAAGTAGGGCTATTATTAACCGGATTTTGTTTTAGACAAGAAAACCAGAGTTTTGTTTATATAGCTACTTTATATTGTAAGACATTAAAGTGAATGCAAATACCGGTAGATGTATATTTCGTTTCATTACCAGTGACACTGAAAGGAGCAAATGAAGACAGTTTCCCAGAAGAGATGATGACTGAAGGCAAGTTTGCGCATTGGCTCTTTCAAATAGATACACATAAGATCAATGTACGCAGCATAAAGAAAGAAGGCTGACACTGCTTTCCATCACAGAAACCAGAACTTAGATTTCTCATTTTATGGCAGGAGTATTCAAGTCGTTTTGAAAACAATAAGTACACATGTATTTTGGGTTTCAAAACGTGGACTTTGGTTGATACATAGTTTTACATCTGTATTCAGAGATGCCAGTGGGTGCCCGGTCAAGGGTAGGAAAAAGGTTTTAGAATGTTGCATCCCGAAATACCACCAATGTTACTGGAAAGACCCAAAAAACCTGAAACCACCCTTATCCTCTTTCAAAAAACGTGAACTTCCTGAATGTTTCAGACCAAATCCAGCACTTTCTATTTTTCGTGATAAAATAAAATTAAATTCGGGCTAAAACCTGAAAAGTAGCATCTCTGTTCATCCAAAAATTTGGCAGTTAACAGAAGTCTGTTATCCCTTTGCTGTAGTACACCAGCAAACATTGCAAGAGTTACATTTCTGTATTATCTATTGTTCCTTTCTAATTTTCTCTCCAGGGTTCGCATCAAAGATGCTGCACTTTGTGACTGCAACGCACAGTCTACCAGCATATAGTGAGAGTCTTCAGATTGAGTTGCTCCCCTCTTCACAAATGCTGCCAGAGTCTGCCACCTGTGGCAACACCTTACTCCTACCTGTGGGTGATACATACACTGCTTTCAGGTCGAAAATGACAAAGGCTGTGTCACTTGGCTACATTGGTGCAGATAAAGCCTAACTTGGATAAGCCGGCATCGTTGTCAGAGAAATTCTTGCCAAAACGTCAGCTATTACTAAAGCTGATTCTTCTTGTTAACATTGTTGCGTTTGACTTCAAGCATGAAACGGACATATCACTATTTTTCTGCCAATTGAGTTTGAATAAGTGTTGTGGAGCCGGAAGTACATGACGGTGGATTTTGTCAGTCTCAATAAAAGCATTGCATACACGCTGATGACTATTTTAGACCATTGTTGAGTCGTGTATCAATTAACAATGATTTTTTTTCTATCGAAATTGTATGCAATTACAACCCGATTAGTATGAGCCCAAAGTACCACTGACTAAGAAAGTTATGCCTGTGTGATAAATCACTATCCTTCTGCAAATTTGGTTGACATGGGTAGTGTTGTCACAAGAACAGGGTTATTGAGCATTTTACCCCCTTCTAAATTGTTGTATAAAAGCTTAAACTTAACAAGGCAGATATCTATAGTGTTAGTTTTAACCGAGGAGTGGTCTAACGTAACTGCCCTTGAAAGATGTTGTGTTCAGTAAGGTTTTGTTTTTCTAACAGGTTAGCTTAATTACTAGTTTTAAAAGGATTTTCAACACGTTAAATTCGTACAGTTTTTAATGCACATCACTATTTTGCTGCCAGTTTATTTTCAACCGAGTACAGAGGGGTGAGCCCTTCCTACCATTGACAGAGTTTTTGTTATACATGTATATATATATATGTTAAGGTTTGCATTGCAATTGTTTCAGAAGCTGAAAGTTTATTAGATCACTACCTCCATCTAAACCATTTCTAATAACTACTTTGTGACCAAGTACATTTGACAAATAAACAATTTTGGCGGTACTATAGCCTTGTCCAAGGCTATGAAATTGTGTGAATCCGTGAAGAATTTGCCTGTATGCTATGCAGCGCCATCGCGCGGTGAATTGTAGCCAACTGCAAAATAGTCTGGTTACCGAAATATATTGGTCTGAATCCTGACTTCTCGGGCGAGGCTGTATCATAGCCTTGTTCTTTCTGTATTCGATTGGTTATGTGTTTCTTTATATCTGCGTTCGAAATCCGACGCAATTACTTATGCGAAACCCGAGTTACATAACATCCAATCAGAGTTCACTACTCGGGTCAAATGGTGCGTGTGATCAGTTTGCAAGTCGTACATGTGTAGTGTTGTACGTTTATGGCACGTATGGCGGCCTGTCTGATGCAATTATGGAAATAATGAGGAAATCAACGGTAGTTTGAATTATGCAGCCTACAAATTGATGACTTTCACGAAGACCAGAAGATATCCCTCACATATTTTCTGTAAAGGTATGACGTGTTTGTGAACTTACCAACTGGGTATAGGCTACGTACGGAAAATCTGCTATTTTTCAAAAGGCACCGTATTGTTCTGTCAAAACAACCGTTAACCAATGACATTTCGCGTCTCGGTGCTCTGTTCAAAAAATTTGCATAAAGAGTCCCCGCCCATAAACACATCAAATACAGAAAGAACAAGGCTATGATACAGCCTCGCCCGAGAAGTCAGACCAAGATATTTTGGTAACCAGACTATTTTGCAGTTGGCTACAATTTAGCGATGGCGCACTTTCGCTGCATAGCATACAGGCAAATTCTTCACACAATTTCATACATAGCCTTGGACAAGGCTAGCGGTACTAGTATTGTGTCGCAGAACTGCGGCTCAATGTGCGTTGCCATGGCGATTTGAATCTAAAATATCATGGCCGTTGGGAAAAGCACTGGGACACGGTTAAGTGATTTTTAGTTTAGATCCAATTGCCTAGGCAACCAACAAAAGGCGACGTATTCACTTCGGCAGTCTATAAATGTCATACATGTAGTACACCATTCAAGGGGCCCACTGCGAATAACCAGGTGAACAAATTTGGTTGTAATGTTTTCATATCTGTACAATGCATAGTTCCGACCTATCAACCGAACCCGCCGACCAATCACAACAGAGCTAGCAGATGTCACCCACATAGGTCAAAGTGCACTGTCTTTCACAACGATATGTTCTGCCGGCCCCATACAATTTGTACAGTGTTGTATGCGACGATCCGGGTGAATTTTTGGTTTGTAGGCCGGTGGTTTCGTTGTTCAAAAGGTACGAAAGCTATATTTTGTGATATGATATCCCTGTATTACTGGCCCTTTACTCGGCGTGTTCTAAGATAACTGTTGACCCTAAAACATGAATACCTTTAAGTTTTCTCCAATGAATCTGTGCTTTCCATTGAAAGTCCCATTGCTTTGTGCGTTCCGTGTCGCCATTTTTGACGATAGCGTGTGAGCCATAGCAACAATGTCCAAGGGGGCGGGGTTAACTGGGCAAAATCGGAACTATGCATTGTATACAGGCTCCAAAAGAAAACGTAAAGAAATATGAAATAGACGACTGTGTTATGGGATCACTTTTAATGTACATAAGTTTGTAAACAAATAGAGTTTAAAGGGATGATGTTACTAGCTGTGTGTTAAGCAGTGTTTCAGTTTACAAACATGTACAGGATGACTATCCATACTACAACATCAATAATACCCACAAGCTCAGGCATATTTGTCTAAAGAAGTCCATTCATTTTCGAATTCGTTTTGGACTGCGAGTACCAAATCTAAACAAAAGGTCTTTATTACCGTATGTCATGAAATAGCAGTGAAGCACACATGTAACAATGGCTATGGAGTTTAGGTATACCGGCAGGTGTCTATATACCTAAACTCTTCAGCCATTTTTCTCAATGTCGTTAACAAAGACATTTGGGAAAAATGCAAAATGTTTCATGGGAAAAATTAGGACCCCGAACTTGCAGTACATATACTACAAGTCGCGTGTTGGGGGCGGGCCAGAATATTTTCTGCAGAGACATGTTGGATTTTTCCCCACATTTCTTTCTTTGTTTATGAAATTGACAGCACAAGTACTTTACTTCCCTCTAGGCTTGCATACACAACTGAATTATCCGAGAACATACAACAGGAACGTTAACCTTGCTGTGTTGCACAGTGCTCCCATTACAGCTGTTACTGATACAATAGGCGTGTACATTCTTCAATAGCTTCAATGTATAAGTCGGCCCCAAAGCAGTTTGAGTCGTCAAGAGGTTGAACTGCATTTAACAGTCTGGCTCTCTCAACATCTGAGAAAGGGCATGCAATTTGTGGGACAGTGACACCGAAATCCTCATCAGATTCCAGTTCAGGTGTTGGACCATCCCAGTCAATGCCATATGTAACAAGGCTTTCCTGCATTATAACAATGTGAAAATGTTGAGACGAATGATGTAAAAAGGACATGGATAGACTGCAACGGGTTAACTTAAAAAGCAAAATAACTCCTAACAACATCAGTCCAAGAAAAAAAATGGAATAATTTCAACAACACATTTATTTTTGTATAAGATAAAATGTATGAATGCTTGTCAGATTTCTTTTAAGGTTTAAAATCGACATCATTACAAAAAATGTAGTTTTTAGTAATAACTGTACATTTATATGTGTAGCTCTTACTTTCATTTACACTTTTGAGTCGGAAACTTTTGGCCTCGCCATATGTGTACTTTACGCTTTTTGGGGTACATTTATTACTAAAACATTTCAAAGAATTATGAAAAACAAGAATCAACTCAATACCTAGTCAACGTCATTACAAAAAAATAAGTGAATGGATACAATTGTACTAAGACTTCAAAGATTAATACCTCGAGCTCAGATTCTTCTGAAGTATCAAGTCCACGTCTTTCAGCCTCCAAAATACCACGGATCCACATCTGATTTGGACTCTGGTTTTGAGCAGTACTGATTCTGTGGTCGTCCCACCCATTAATGAACCTTTGTAGATGACTATGGAGACGTGGAATCATGACATAGTGCAGACAGAAAAGATGGAGATTGCTGCTTATGTCCAGGAGTCCATCCTCTTCCAAGTTTATAAATACCTGCTGGTAAATGCAGACTACAGCCTTCCACACATCCTGCCACAGACGTTCAATCCTGATGAAAAAAAAAGGTACCAGACGCGCAGAAAGTTTGAGCAGTTTTTTTAAATACACATCAATGTGCTATTAATAAACAAATCCAGTTAGAACTTGCAACTCATGCATGTTAACAGAGGTTCGTATAAACCTGGGAAATCAGCACACGACTAAAGCAAATCGGATGACCGGCAGTGTGTGGTCGAACAGTTGTCTACGTGTACCTTCCATTCGAAGAAAAAAAAAGTAAGGGCTCTCCAAATGGGGGAACCTTTCGAAAAAGTCAGGGATGCCAGACTTACGGCAATTGCCGAAATTCCGGCTTTTTCATATTTTGGAAAAAGAACCTCTTGCCCCCAGCATTTTTGGGGCCGGAACTCCAAAGTAATAAATTACCGTACAGACATGCACTGTTTTTCTTCCGGACCGGCCTATTCAATGCCGCGCACATACAATTCGATGTACACATCGCGTTAGACAATGCAGGTGGTGCAGTCAGCGCATGCATCTACATGAGACTGATTTTGCTGATCATGTCCGCTTTGCATTAATACAGCAAAAAAGCAGGGAACCAATTCCACGCACTTTCAATTCGTTATACACATAGCTGCCTTGTGCCAACTTCGCGTAGATAACAGTGACTTCGCATAGCGAAAGCAGAGAACGAGTGTGCGTACAACAATATGGCGGAACCGCAGCGTGGAGTGTGGATCGTTTCACATGCGCACATGCATTGCAAATGCCAATGCATGTGTTGCACATGCATTGGCATTTGCATGTTCGCCTATAGTAGGCCCTATTTTACCCATGTTAAAAAAAAAATTCCGGCCCTGCAGCCGATTTAAATAAACATTGCGTAGCTTGTGCATAAGCCCCATAGGCTTGTGTGTATTTATCCAAGAATGTTGCGCAGCTTACGCAATAAAAAGTTGCATAAGTTGACGTTACGCAGTGCGTACGGAATAATGAAATCGGCCCCTGGAGTGAGAACTGACTGGCATCTCTGAAAAGTGGCACTTTTGGTGAGGCTCGGGTCCTATAAAATATAAATCACGCGAATGGATGCATTTGACACAAGGGTTGTGATGAGGAAGTTTTTTTTTTTATGTCGCCATTAAACAGTTATACATCAGTGGACATGTCAGCCCAAAAAAGGTAGCCTCTGCAATCGCTTAAAGAGGAAGAATCCCCCTTGACGAAAATCCAGCATTAAGGCTTTTTTCGATAGTCCAAACATCCCTTTTGCCGACGTGGATTTTTATTATTTTTTAATTGTCGGTTTTAAGTGGATAAATTGCAAGCAAAAGTGCGCTTTTCGAAAATGAGATTTTCGCGATTTCTGAAACGCTCATTAGGTATTCATGATATGCGCGTGACCCCGTGACGCAATCCTGAGAAAGAGAAGTCAACACGATTGTTAGCTCCATACGTTTACACGCAAAAAACTTGGAAAACCGTCTCTGTTAGATGGTGTTTTTTGAAGAATTTTGTTGGTCCAAAAAGCCAGAGATATGCCCAGTAGCTGCGTAGTTGTATGTTTTACCAGACACTATGAAAAAAAAAAGAGCAGAAAGATTTTCTTTTCAATTATCGAGAGAGAAAAAAAATGAGTCGCTCATTCTAACTTGTACCGGGCGATGTTCAAACACGTCGAAGCTTCCCCCGCAGTGAACCGTCCAATGCTGTAGACAGACCGCTGTGAATGCCGTTTGTTCCGTGACAAAACCACCCGTCGCAATGCACCAGTATTTACTTCAAAAGAGCTTCATTGTGAGCGACAATTTCACCGTTTTTTCACAAAACAGGTAATAGTAGAGTGTTGTCATATTACATGAAGTGTTTTTCACGTTTGTATTTTGAATTACAAGGACAAAACAGGCATGATAAACATTCACTTCGTGTATTTTCCATTCAATACTGCACAGGCCGTTTTGTATGTTTCTCAGGATGACGTCAAAAGTCTGTTGATAAACAGGCCAAGTGACCTAGAGCGTTTCAGAATTCGGGTGAAGAGGGTCGGAACTGCTTTACGTTTTAAGCAAAAGCCCGTCAATTTTTTTGTGAAAAACAAGTTGTCATGGTGTTGTAGACTCATACACCTCCATGATAAACAGAAAAACTAAAAAAATGTGGACGGGGGGATTCTAGCTGTTTAATAACATGTGTACAGCTTACCTTTGATTGTGTACAGATTTTCCAGCTATGAAACTTCCCCGTCCAAGTCCCTGTGTTGTGAACATGCATTTAGCTATCTGCACATTTTCCACTCCTTGGTCAGCACGAACTCTGAAAGGACAATTATGCTGTTAATGTTTGATCAATTCAATTCTATAAACATTTTTCAAAGGTCCAATAAAAGATTACAAAGCAAAAACGTAAACAACTTGATTTAGTGATGTTGAGTACAAAAAGAGGATACAGCTGTCTGTGTGAACTCAGTAAAAACAAACTCTGAAATTAAACTACATGGTCAGGAAAATTAAAGAAATGTGCAACAGAGAACAAGCCCATCCGTATTAGCATGTGGAAGTACCTGCACGATCTATCACTTTAGTTCTGCCTGCACTAACTGCCCGTCTCTTTTCTCTTTTCTTTATTATCTGTCTTCAAATTTTCCTTGCACCTTTTGCGCCTTGAGCATTATTCTATGTTGGATAAAATAATAAATCACGAAAACCAACTTAAAAACGATTAAGGAAAACCGGTTAAGAAAAATAATTCAATCACACTTTAAAAATAATCTATGATACAATATAATAATTCATAACACTAACCTCGAGGGAAATCCATACTGATGCACAGCTCCTAAAAAGAAAGTGAATGCTGTAGCTGCCAAGTTGTTCGTAGCCACATCAAGGTACATTATCTTCCGTGAGAAACCGTCTACACATCCATGGATAACTATGTTGTACCTTGCAAAAACGTAAGAGGTAATAAATTTTACACATGTGTTGGTACAGGCAGACACACACATGAAACCGTTTAGAAACGTGTAGCTGTTTGACACATTGAAAACTTTTTTTTTTTCAAAAAAATATACCTGATCAGTTTGTGATGGGTGTCAACATGCCAGAGAGATTTGGGGGCTCTCACTCTATATGTCCGTCTGACTATCACATGCATATTGGAAGCTCGCAAGAACACTCCGATGGGGTCAACCCTGTGCATTGAAGCTCGAACACGCTCTTCTTGCACACGATGGCCCTGTGCTGAAAGTTGTCCACGAATCATTCGGTACCCATTGTTAGGAAAAACATTCTGGATATTCCTAACAACTTCGTCAAGCTCATCATCTTCCAAGATGCTATATGTGTTCGAAACAGAAAGGCCATATTCGCTCAATCGACGTGTTATGGTCGATTCTCCAACACCAAGCATGGTTGCTATAGCTGGTACAGAAAACTGTTCTTCTAGGAGCGCCTCAAGAAGTTCCCGGGGTAAGATGTATCGTGGTCTTCCTCTGAGTCCCACTGTTTTATGCAAACATGGCAAGGGTTCATCAGGAAAGATCCTGTGAAAAAGACTGCGCAGTTCATGCAGTTTGATAGACAAGCCGCTGACATCACCAATCTGTGAGGATGTCATTTCCAGAGTAAACAGTTCCCTGTCTAGTAGGTAGTCAAAATAGTCAACGTCATCAGCAGATGGCATTCTCACACACCTGTTCTCTATGACATGTATTGTATTTGCCACCTGAGATAATATTGCTTGATACAATTCCTATGAAAAAAAGAAAACAAATCAGTTTGACTAGGGCTTTCTTCATATTTCTTGATAGTCATATTTTTGTACCGGTAGGTTTGTACGAAGACCCAGAGGGGACATTTAAGTACATGTATTATGCTTTTTTTAAATTTTTAATACGTAAGTACGTGATAATAGTATGTACATACGTGATAATAATAATAACTACGTACGTATTATTATCACGTACGTACGTACATGATAATACTACGTACGTACGTGGTAATTTATTACGTACGTACGTGATAATACTACGTACGTGATAACAATACGTACGTACGTATTATTATCACGTACGTACGTGATAATAATACTATGTACGTACTTAATATTATCACGTACGTACGTATTAAATTATCACGTACGTACGTATTAAATTATCACGTACGTACGTATTAAATTATCACGTACGTACGTGATAATTATCACGTACGTACGTATTAAAAAAATTAAAAAGGAAAATACTTAAATGTCCCCTCTGGGTCTTCGTAGGTTTTAGTAAAATATTTGCTAAGGCCCAAGAAATTGGAGAAGGCAAAAAAACAAATTAAAAAATTTAAAAAAAATCGGGCCCCAAAAAATAGTTCATTTACAATTTTTGTTCATTCTGAAAGTTTCATACACTGCTTGAAGGCAGTATTTGAAGACAGAAAACAACTTTTTTTATAGCTCCACGGCTTTACCATCCCAACATTGGTCTGTCGTATGTGACAGACCATGGAGCTCCATGGACAGACTGATGACCTGTCCAAATCGTCAACTAAAACAGGAGTTCGAGAGAACCAGTTATACTATACCGGTAGGTCTAGTGGGTCTAGGCTTAGTGTAGAACTAGCCGTCTGTACTCGCTGCGGTATACGCCTACACCACAAAACTATCAAATCAGACAACTCGTCCGATATGAAACAACTTGTCCGGTGTGTCTTCACTGTGGACAACTCAGCCATCGACTCGTGACAACCCAATATCATTGGTGGAGACAATTATGTTGACTTTTACAAAAGAACACGGTTAAATTATTGAAACCTTGTAACGTACTTTTGTGAAAGAATCAGGAAAACATTTCCAAACACAACTGCCACTAATTTCCCCTGCAGTGACCTAGCAAACATCACAAAATCGTGTCCTAAAAAGTCACATTTAGACAAGTCTCTTACTGGTTTGTGCACAGGGTGCCAAGTGACGGTCGTGTATGGTAATCTTTCAAGATGGCTTCTAATTCATTCACAAAAGTACGGCGCAGTTTCAATAATTTGACTGATTCCTTTTGTCAAATTCGACCTGTCTCAACTAAGTTTTGTCAAGGTCGAGTTGTCCACGGTCGAGTTGGCTCCACCACTGTCGAGTTGTCACACCGGACAATCTCATCGGAGAAGTTGTCCAGAGCTAGAGTCAAGTTGTCACATCGGACCAGTAATGTTGTCCGACAACCAATCAAGCTGAGCATGGTATCACCATGTAGCCCAAGCGCGGTCATGCTATTTTGCGTCAACAAGCGTCAACAGGGGTTCAACAAACTGTCACCCAACTGTAAATAAATTTTCATGACCCAAACGCCTCAGTAGGAACCTAGGCCTACTAGAAATAAAATAGTCTTGTTCAATAAAAAAGAAGAACAACTTTTCCACATAAGCTCGCTCTAAAAAGCAATGAATCTACCGCGACCACTAAAGGCATTTTGACTCCCCTGTACAAAAAATGGAGCAGTCAAAAAAGTCAAAATGGCGGCCTCCATGGATGCATTACCAAGGTCGTCATGTTCTTAATTTGTCACTCAATATCATCCAAGCAAAAGTATTTACGGCAAAGTAATACATTAGATATGACATTTAGGAACCCAGTCAATATTTTCAAAACATTATTTAGACATAAAAATGCTGGAATTATTTGTTGACGCTTTGTTGACGCTTTTTAGCATGACCCTGTAAGCGTACTGTTAGGCCCCCTTCCCCTAGGGCCTGCCCTAGAACTTGGGCGTTTGTGTAGTTGCGGACAATCGCCTTTTTCAACATGTTCAAAGTTTTACCGCTTCCTAAAGGCAAAGCCTGTACTGTAGGCGGTAAATTTAGGTAACACTCTCTAAAAGCTTTACAGTCACTTCGCCCCATTTCCACTTCGCCCCATGTCACTTCGCCCCATTACCACTTCGCCCCATTACCACTTCGCCCCATTACCACTTCGCCCCATTACCACTTCGCCCCATTACCACTTCGCCCCATTACCACTTCGCCCCATCACCACTTCGCCCCATCACCACTTCGCCCCATCACCACTTCGCCCCATCACCACTTCGCCCCATCACCACTTCGCCCCATCACCACTTCGCCCCATCACCACTTCGCCCCATCACCACTTCGCCCCATCACCACTTCGCCCCATCACCACATCGCCCCATCACCACTTCGCCCCATCACCACTTCGCCCCATCACCACTTCGCCCCGTCGCCACTTCGCCCCATCGCCCCATCGCCACTTTGCCCCGTTACCACTTCGCCCCATCGCCACTTCGCCCCACCTATGCTGTTTAGCCGGCAGTCAGTTTAAAAAGAAGGAAAAGAGTAGGCCTAATTAACTTACACTGCGCCACTGGTTTTATGAATTGATGTGTAAAAAAAACGTCTGTAATTGATCACGTTGAAATGACGTCACTTTCTACAAATTGCCACGTGCATCATGATTTTGAGCTTTTGTGTCGCGCATCGGTTGCGCCGTATTTCGAACAAATTTCTAGCAAGATGCATGTTCCAGCGTGTACGGCGTGCGCGTACTTTATGGCGTTTATTACGCAGTAGCATTTTTCCTACGAACAGACGTCATCTTCGTAGGAAAAATGCTACTGCATATTAAACGCTATATCGAGTATACGCGCATGCACACGCTCCATGTGGCACGAATTTTGCACGCGCGCATTGCTGACGAGCCTTTGCCTTTAAGCCGAATTTGAGTGCAGTTAATTAAAGTTGACATGTTTTTGTTTTGTTTTTTCTTTGTTTAGTTTGCAAGCAATCGAAAAATAAAAATCTGAAATCAAATTTTAATCGGCTTTTTTTGCCCGTTTCCCTGTATAGTGTTGTTCAGGAAAAAATACAGGAAATCAAAATACCATCCTCGCCAGTGGAAATTTTCTTACTGCTAAATTCATATTTACAATACACTGGGCTGGGGTGTTATCGTGTCATATAGACTAAAGGAAAACAGTTTGATAAAAGCTGTGAGAACTTGCCCCGATCCGACTGAATCATTCAAAAAGTGGACGCTAACAAATGAGACCTCACTTTTAAATGAGATCTCAAAGAAAAAATCAACGAACAGTTAGTTATTAGACTCTTTTCCCTTTTTTATTTTTTACTGACTGCCGGCTAAATAGCATAAGTGGGGCGAAGTGACGATGGGGCAAAGTGGCAATGGGGCGAAGTGGCAATGGGGCGAAGTAGCAATGGGGCTAAGTGGTTTTGGGGCGAAGTGGCAATGGGGCGAAGTGGCAATGGGGCGAAGTGACAATGGGACGAAGTGGTAATGGGGCGATGTGGTAATGGGGCGATGTGGTATGGGGCGAACTGGAAATGGGGCGAAGCGTCCGAAAAACCTCTAAAATATACTCATACAGGGGACGGGATCCGCAACTATACAATACCCGAACGGCATTGCTTCCGTACTTGTCTCACCCCATGTCTCACCTCACGGTACCGGTTGTCACGAGCTTCACGGATGGCCCCACGACCACGTTCATTTCCTGAATCCGCCATCACTCATGCCACAGAACGACGTCGACGCACATGCTGCAAGCTCGCTCGCATTCATGGTCTTGCGATGATCGCGACGACAGGGAACCAAAGAAAGCGGGAACCAGTCTAAGGTTTGATTGCGCACGCGCTTACCGACTAAAGCCGAAACGTCCAGAAAGGGTCACAACTTCCGGTAAGCCTACGTAGTCAGTCAAAAAGAGCGAATGATTTCGTAATTCGAATGCTTTCGTGATTCGGATGCTTTCCAAATTCGGATGAAATGCGTGCGCCGAACTCGAAACCTGCGGATGGCGCAAATGCATTCAAATTCGGAAAAAGTTCGGTCTGTAAAATAATATTCGCATCTTGAAAACATTCGGTCTGTAAAATTTCATTCCAATCTTAAAAAAACATTCGGTCTGTAAAATTTCATTCCAATCTTAAAAAAACATTCAGTCTGTAAAATTTCATTTCAATCTTAAAAAAACATTCGGTCTGTAAAATTTCATTCCAATCTTAAAAAAACATTCGGTCTCTAAATTTTCATTCCAATCTTAAAAAACATTCAGTCTGTAAAATTTCATTCCAATCTTAAAAAACATTCGGTCTGTAAAATTTCATTCCAATCTAAAAAAACATTTGGTCTCTAAAATTTCATTCCAATCTTAAAAAAACAATCGGTCTGTACAATTTCATTCCAACTAAACAAGATTAGGTCTGAAATATTTCATTCGGTTTGGAAAATTCATGTTGTAATTAAAAATACGTTTCGTTTAAAAAACCATCACATTTACAAAGGCATTCGATTCTGCCTAAATGTATTCGATTCTCTAAAAACACGTTCCATTCTTTTTGACTCTTATTCTGCTTCGTACTCACGTACGGTGTCCTTACTCGGATTTTTATATATACTGCAGAAATCAGTGCACACAACGTACGTGCGTTATAAGTGGGGAGCACGTGCTTACTCGGTACGGTCCACGTGAGTTCTGCGTGCTCATTTGACAGTTGAACTGGGGAAGTGCCGAGTAAGCACGGACCACGAACTTATCACGTGCGCAGCACGCACGTGCTAAGTGCGCCGTCTGTAGAGCAACTGACCGTGGGAAAAATTTTAATTAAAAATTTACAAATTTAATAGACTCACGGAGTCGGTGCGTTGTGCGCTCATTGGCTGTAGAGGGCACGTGCGTCACCCGTACCAGTGGGGTGAATCCGTAGCCCGAACGCAGAGAAAGTTCCTCGTGCACTAAAAGTGCTACGGCGTGTCTGCGTGCTCCTAAATCCGTACTGAGGCGGTACTCACCACGTACGGATCCCCAAATTTTGCCCACGTTTTTGCAAGTAGACAACACGCACTTGCAAGTACGGCGGGTTGGCACCGACGCTTTAATGACGCGTTGCATGCATTATGCATGTCATGGCGTCCTCATGTTACGAGAACCGTGGCATGATCAATGGACGAAAACAACAAATATTCTCGGGTTCGTAGCATTTATTGTGCTTGTCTGTTTACGTATTTGATTACACTTCTGGGGGACAACGGTCGTAATATGACAGCTTTCCTGAATGATTTATGGGAGCTCTTAATACTGCCTTGGATGAACAAACTGGGGATCGCAGATCATAGCTCACCCTGGGTGCTGAATGCAGAACCATCAAGGCGTTGGGTTTAGGGACCGTACCGATACACGTACGTGCGTGTGTGCATAGTCGTAGCGCGGCACGTTTTATTGTGAGCCAATACGTGCAACAGATTCCGCAGCTTGTAAGCGCTTTGTTCAGTTTTCTCTTCAGCGGGCCGTCAAGGCTAGTGAAAGCGAGGAAAATCTGTTGAAAACAAAGCCAAGCGAAGAGATGATTTAGCAGATATATGTACACTGTACATTCACACAGTGCAAAACCCAGTTCAGTGTGCGCAACGACGTATTCGTCACCTTGCGAAACCTCTAATGATTGTACATTCACGTGTGTACATTAATTCACTTCATAGTCTAATAAAGAGGCTCTCCGTGTTAAGCTGCGCAAGTGTTCAAATCGGTCCAAAATTGGTTAATTTGAAATTCGTCTATTAAAGCACCGTTTCCATTATTTCTGCTGCTGTCAGGGAATCAACTCGCTTCGTCTAGGCAAAACAATGGACTCGTTGACCAAACTGTTTGCAATTGACTGCATTTGGCTGGCCTTCAAGTACATGTACGTAGGCTCAGTTACAAAGTTTCTTTCAACGACAAAATATAATTTCAAAAAACATTAGATACAAATGTGGACAAATGTCAGTGACATTTTGTCCACATTTGTATCGAATTTATTCACCCCGCCGGTCCCTGGGTCATAATCCTGAAAAATAATCACTCATTCATATTTCAAGAAACATGACACGTTAAATATTCAGCTATTTAATACGCCAACAAATGAATAATTAAACTTGTCAATGACTGCTTTAAATATTTTAGCTGCTTTCTGAGTAATATAAGAAAAGGGAAAAAAAATCCAGCTGCTTTTCGTTTTCAAATTATTATCAATGAATCACATGAAACTACTGTAATTGAAAGTTTGAGACACATAATGCATAGCCGCCCTTTGTTCAAGGTCTCGCAGCTGGTGGTGTCGCGCGCCAGAGGGAGAGCGCCACAATGCGACGAGGACGAGACGAGCAGTGCGAGGCCTTTGGTGACCCGGAGTTTTGCTACCGCTCAGGTAGCAAAATGCTAATGATCGTTTGACCGTGAGTGAGTGTTGCGTTGAATAGCTAACAATGCGAACCATTCAGGTTCGCGCGCACTGGTTTGTAAGCACGCGCGCCTGCTTCACATACAATGCGCGCGCGCCAACATACGTTCGCAGCGCATATAACGCAGGAATGAATATGCAACAGGGGCTGCAATACATTAATAAATAATTATTCCGGGTCGCCAAAGGAGTCGCAGCTGCGGCCAAGTTCGATCAAACGACTATAGTTTTAACTATATAGTCGACTAGAGTCCCTCGAACGACGGGTAATTTCCGTTGTTCTAGGGACTATATAGTCGCTTGATCGAACTTGCTCTGCGCTGCTCCCCCATCTAGCTCGTCGCATGGTTGCGCTCTCGTTCTGGCGCGGACACACTCACCCAGTTGCGAGGCCTTAACAAAGGCTACGTTAATGCAATACATTTTGTGTCGGAGCAGAGGCGGATGGTGTTGATCATGACCACCCCACGCCCGCCCCCCCTTTTTTTTTTAATGTTATGTCAAATCTTTTGACATAACATTATAATATAACATATAATAAATCAAGGCAAATTTTTGTCCAACCTTCCGAAAATGTCTTTCAACAAAATTGGTTGTACAGATTGCTTAAAACAATGAAAGTATTTTAATAAAAGCTTGAAAAACAATCACAATTCTACACTACGTTACTTAATTTTGTTGTCATGATTATTTTCATTCATTTAAACAGCTAGTATCCCCCTCCACATTTTTTAAGTTTTCATGTTTATCGCTGAGGTGTATGTGTTTCCACCAAAAATTGACAGCCTTTTGTTTTTAAACAAAACGCAAAGCAGTTCCCACCCTCTTCAACCGAAATTCTGAAACGCTCGAGGTTTTGACGTCATCTTGAACAGAACACAAAACGGCCTGTGCAGTATTGAATGGAAAATACACGGAGTAAATGTTCATCATGCTGTTTTGCCCTTGTAATTCAAAATACAAACGTGAAAAACACTTGATGTAATATGACAATAATCTACTATTACCTTTTTTTGTGAAAAAAAACGGTGAAATTGTTTTGTCGGTCACGGAACAAACGGCATAGGCCTACACAGCGGTCCGTGAACAGCAGTGGGAACGGTCCCTGTGGGCCGCCACGTGTTTGCAATTGGCACAACACGGTAGGCCCTATGCACATCAGCCGGTACAAGCGACTCATTTTTCCTCTTGGTAATAAAAAAGAAAATATTTCTGCTCTTTTTTTCATGGTAAAGCATACAACCACACAACTACTGCTTTTTGCACGAGAAAAATTATTCAAAAAATACCATTGAACAAAGACGGTTTTCGGAGATTTTTGCGTGTAAACGTAGGCTATAGAACTGCCGAACGTGTTTACTCGTTTCTCCTTGCGTCACGGGGTCATGCGCATATCATTAATACCTATAATAAGCGTTTCAGAAATCGCGAAAATTTCATTTTCGAAAACCGCACTTTTGCTTGCGATTTATCCACTTAAAACGGACAATTTGAAATAAACCGCGGTATAATAAGTCGGCTATAGAGGGATATGTGGACTATTGGAAAAGGTGCAAATGCTGGCGATTTTTCGTCAAGGGGGATTCTAGCTCTATAAAAGTTTGCGAGTACAACGTACTACACTGTCCTACGAAATAAGCAAAAGATTTCATCAAAATGTCAGCTGCTTTATACAAAATAGATTTCAGTATTTATATACGCCAATTAAAAACTGTGAAATATTCCAGTATATGGACAAATCCACCATTCTATTAAAAAGAAATTAGTACTAATCAGTCAAATCACACTAAAGCTTATAATATTTTGGCTTCTAGCTAATTGTTTGCTTGAAAAAAAAACATTGGAATGTCCTCCACATTTTCATGCTCAGCTGCATAAGTGCATGGAGGTTTCTTCCTCCATGATAAGTGCATCACATGCAGATTTTGGTCACATTGTTTAACAGAAAAACCAAAGCAGACTCTTTGGGGGCGCGTTCAACAGCGTAATGCCAAAATACGGTTGGCAGCATCGGTATATGCTGCAACCAAAATAATGGCTTAATGGAGGACTATTTCAAAACGTGCATAATAATACGATCAAACATGGCTACTGTAAACAATGCCATTGTTAAAGCACACATGCAGAGCGCATGCTTTAATTATAACGTCAATATTTTTACAATTACACTACAAATTAAACCCAGCTGGCAGTGGTCTTCCACAGTCGAAGAATAAACACTTTGTATTTTCTGCTCAGCCCGCCGAAAGTTGAAACAAACTATTGACCTGAAACCCCGAGGTCGTGGCCATAATTTATCCGTCCACCATCTTGGAATGGTAGGCGTACCACTTTCGAGTTGGGATTGCTTGGGATGCAATACGTATTGGGAATACCATGCGTTCAACGTGTTTGGTACAGGCCCATATATACTGGCGTACATAAACTATAGTGTACATATTGTGCTGTTGAACACGTCCCCGTACATAAGTACATGTATACGTCACAATTTTACTACCAACCACTACATGTCTGTATAAAACTTAAACAAAAATTCAGAATGTACAAGACTACAATACATAGTCTTTCCACGGTAAAGGGGGCATTTTGGCAAGTGCAGATCATATTTTCCAAGAAAATACCTGTCTGATCTCAAAATAAAACAAATAAGTTTCAGTTGTTCTGAAGAGATAACTTAGGCCCAAAAAGGGTTACAAATAGTGTGACAGCATGCCTTTCTAAAATCCCTGTTTACAAATTTCAAATATACGCTCGTAACCGGGACAGCTCAGTAAAATGTAACACAAGTGTCCATCCCAGTTAATACGAGCGTATATTGGAAATTTGTACACAGTGTTTTTAGAAAGGCATGTTGTAACCCTTTTTGGGCCTAAGTTATCTCTTCAGAACAACTTAAACTTATTTCTTTTATTTTGAGACCAGGGGCCAATTTCATAGAGCTGCTTAAGCATGAAAAATTGCTTAAGCATGAAAAACTTTGCTTGATAAAATGAGGTTACCGGCAAAAATTTCATGAGATTGTCATGGTAATGAAACAGTCCTCTAACACTGGTCATATGCTACTTCTATCACGAGGATTTCACTGGTAACGTTCCCTACTAAGCAAGAGTTTTTTGTGCTTAAGCAAATATTTGTGCTTAAGCACCTCTATGAAATTGGCCCTAGACAAAGATATTTCCTCGAAAATATGGTCGGTGTTGCCAAATTTCCCCCTTTACCATGTGTTTACTGTGGAAAGACCCACATGTACTTTCAAGTAAAAGTTCGCATCGCGAAACATGCAGTAACTTTGCTCAGTTAAAACTAAAATGAGTGGAATGGGCATTTTTGTACATTGTCAAACAGATAAAACTTGTCATAAAATTTCACAGCTGCATACAAATTCAGTGTTAATACGAGTAAATTAGTGTCATCATATGACATGAATATAATGCTGTACTAAATGTATTATTAAAAAGTTTTTAAAAAGTAACTTTAAAAGCAAGTCTCTTAAGTCTTATCACGTAGAATAAAAAAACAAAAAAGAATTGTGTTTGGCAATATTGACCTAGAAAACATGTTTTTTTCCCATAAAAGCACAATTTGAGTTGGCAATTTAAGGTACATTTCAAACAGGAGAAAATCGTGTGACGTGTGCAGTTACCATTGCTATCAACACTATTAGTCAGGTTTTTCTTGTCAACTCGTGAAATAAAATTTTGGGTAACTGCAATTAATGAACTGGGGCTTTAATAATAAAAATAAAGAAAGAAATAAAACTTACATAACAAAGAATGCAATATTTGGTGTGGTGCCTAATCACCACAGAAATGAAATAACCGCAAATGAAATCAGAGAAAACAATCATACATTTCGATCAAAAATCAAACCCGAAACCTCTGACACATCTCATTCTTAAACTGTAACTTAGTTAAAGGTACTCGGATTCAAATCCTGATAAGGCCCTTACGATTTTTCTCTCATCCTAAATATGTTTGTTTCGTTTCAATGGTGATTAGGCACCATACCATACCATATGTTGTGTTCATTAATTTGCCCAGTTGCGCCACCATGCAACACCGAGAGAAGAATTGGGTCTATAGGGAAGCCTGAGGGAGTAATACCAACTGTGCCTTATAGCTCAGCTGGTAGAGCATCTGCCTAGTGAGTCAGAGGTCTCGGGTTCAAATCCTGATAAGGCCCTTACGATTTTTCTCTCATCCTAAATATGTTTGTTTCGTTTCAATGGTGATTAGGCACCATACCATACCATATGTTGTGTTCATTAATTTGCCCAGTTGCGCCACCATGCAACACCGAGAGAAGAATTGGGTCTATAGGGAAGCCTGAGGGAGTAATACCAACTGTGCCTTATAGCTCAGCTGGTATAGCATCTGCCTAGTGAGTCAGAGGTCTCGGGTTCAAATCCTGATAAGGCCCTTACGATTTTTCTTTCATCCTAAATATGTTTAAAGGTACTGTGTAATTTGCAGTGACCACAAAAGGGAATCAACGAGTTGAATAGGAAAACCTTCCTCAAAGTAAAGATTTAATTGGTAGCAACTATCCAATGAAATGTTTCCGCCCGAGATAATTTTACCACAAAATTATCCATGAAGATGAAATTATTTAGATCGTTTGCAAACGATTTACTTATATTAGTTGGTTGGCATCTGGGCGGTCTGAAGTGGGCGCTGTGTACTGCATGTGTGCTGTTCCAACGCTACATGCATGTATGCATTTTTTTCTCTGGGTCGCGCACACACGTACACGCAGGCCACATACAGCATGACGCGAGCCACAGAGTACGCAACCGACGGAGAACGAAGAGACAAATTGAGAATAAGTTGTTTTGAATCACCCCGCCAAGACCGGTAAAAAGCATATCAATTTTCATGCTTTTGAAAAATGTGGTACATTTGACGGAGCTGTAATTTCTTCGGATGAGTTCGTTGACCAGTGTGATTTATATTGGTTTTATTCCCAGAATCGCTCAAAAACAGATCATTTTAAGGGCCTTTAAACTAATACATGTATGTGTATCAAATATATCGAGTCCAATCGAATTGTGAATTAAGAAAAATGCATGATTGTTCCAATTCATATTTCTGGGAAAAAAATCAATTTGAATTTACCAACCATGATTACAATTTTTTAACATTACTAAATTAACGATTTTGACATTCATGGTATGTACAAAAATACTACATTTTCCATTTAATCACATTCATAACCACTTCGCGGCAGCTAGGCATTTTCCAATTTATTCCCCTGGAGCGGAAGACTGCAATTGCAGTTTTGGTTATGCAGCATACATGTATGTCACTGGGGCTAGAGACTTGATGACTAGTTTTTATTTCAAGTCGTAAATCAATCTTATTTCCCAAGTTCAGTCACAAGTCATTTTCTCCAGAGTCAGACACAGGTTAAAAACCAAAAACTGACTTGACCCCAAGCCAACAAGATGAGAGACCAGCTCTGCCCTGGTAGTACTGACCCATGGGCTAGTTCTGTATAACCGCCCCTAAGACACTTACGTACACTTAGGACTGCATATGCAGTGACCTGTCCCGAAGTGGTTAATTAAGTACTGTAAAACTGTAAAATCTAGTACTGAAAAGTTGGATAATGAATTTTCATGTACACATAAACTGTAGTTCACAGACTACCGGTACGTGTAAAAAGTAGCATGTCCAACTAGTACTTTGATGCTAAATAACTTTTTGCCAATGGATTTTAGCAAAAAATTTCAGATCATGTACCGGGTACATGTAAACAAGCCTGACAATTTGTTAGTGACTTGCACAGGGGGCAGCGTAAGAAACAATTGTAGACTTATTTCAAGTATGAGATCGCACAAACATAATTGGTAATATGCGATATCAGAATTGAATTACATGTAAGTCTAAAATGGCACAATCCCCCGCCCCCCTACGTGATATAAGGAATTTTGTTACGCTGCACCCGACTTGCATCATCTTTGTCCGAGAGGGTAAAGCCTAGCGTACATCGACCTTGCAACTGGAAGCAACAAGTGGAAACTAGTGGCAACTGGAAGCAACTAGTGGCAACTGCCGTTTCCGGCAACTAGAAGCAACTCGCAGCAACTGGGAGCAACTGATCAGTTGCTTAAAAAGGTCGAAAATCCCAGTTGCCGTGAGTTCCTCATGTTCTACTTTTTGGCAACTTGTTGTACCCAGTTGCGGTCAGTTGCATCGATGTACGCGTACTTGCAACTTAGTTGCTGTCAGTTACACCCGTGCATCTGATCACGTGCATCTGATCACATCGACAGCAACTGCAAGCAACTGTTGCTTCCAGTTGCAAGGTCAATGTACATATACTCTAGTTGCCGTGTCGATGTGCTCGCTCTAGAAATGTAAACATGGCTGGATGCTCCTAGTTGCCGCTAGTTGCGCAACTGATCAGTTGCTGTCGATGTGCGCGCTACGAACACATCGACAGCAACTGATCAGTTGAGTTGCTTCCAGTTGCAATGTCGATGTACGCTAGGCTTGAGATTTCAAGGCCATACAAAAAAAATCTGCAACTTTTGACTTGACGTCCTCCAATGTCAAGTATTTTGTCTACATGTACGTGATGAGAGGTCCCTCTGCACCTCTTGACGAGTTGCATGAAACAATGAAGGTGGTGATAAAATGTTGAATTTCTAGTGTTTGTCCAAGTATTTCGTTGCATTTACGTGCAAGTAGACAGGCTTAAAAGAGTTTTATGAATGTCCAAAAAGGCTGTGTTGTGCCGGGTTGTTTTCCCGCTGTCGAAAATAGACTCATTTTAGCTCACCCGTTGTGGTTTTAGAGTTGCGAAACCATAAAAATGACACTCGTAACTGATAGGTAAACGTTTGCGTACACATCTGTCGGCTTGCAAAACCTCTGTTATACATCTAATATTTTACATCCAGATGTTTTTGGTTAATGTGGATACCTGACACGGCATCTGCTTGCCACCCCCTTTGACTATTGCATTCATCTTCGACACTTCATCATTGACTCGGACTAGCATATCCATGAGATGTTCTCTCTTGTAGCGCTCCTTGATGATATTGCAGAAATGATCGATAAACCACGAGCCTTGTTCCTCGTTGCGCCATGCCTTGGTGCCTAATGAGATGTCAAGGTACGGTACATGTAATTAATGTGCTCAAAGAGTCTTTTGCAGTTTTGTTTTCAATACAATGTTAGTAATATTTATGCAGAGACCATAGACGCACTAACCTGTGTACGAGACAGCGGCTTGTTCAGACGGCGACTGCCGCTACCAAGCAACTGTAAATAGTTTTGTATGACCCAAGCGCGTCATAATATTTCTTAATTTGTAACATTTGTATCAATAAACAACAAACAGCTTATCAATCCAATAAATATATTTAGACCAATAAAATATTTAGACCAATAATTTCAAGAATGAGAATTGTTTTAAGAGGCGGTAGGAAAGCCCACATGCTAAATAGCATTCAAAATACACATATGTTGGTGCGACTGTACTCTACTGCTGTACATGTACATGTGTATGTATTAAAGTCACATCACCACTTTGTGGCTGTGGTGATCAAGAGCTCTAGGCCTGCATCGAGTAGAGTGTTAAGCATGTGACAACTCTTGTTTCTTGATGCAGCTCTTAAAAATCACTCAGAGCATCAGATGCTTGACGTTTATCAACAAGCATGTGTGACCAGGCTAATATGGTATCCAACAGCTTCATTCAATCTTCATTAGCGGTTGCTTAACCAGTTAACGCCAGGATTATTTCAAACATTGCTGTAGGAGCGGGTTTATTTTTAGTCGAAACATGGTGAGCGGAAAATAACTGAACTCATTAACCATGCGCGGTGAAGTATTGTTGTTATATCGATGCACCGTCATTGTACACAAAGATGTGCTTTGTTATAAACTTTTTTGGCCATTTCTCCTGGAAATTACTGCGATTTTAGACGTCAAACACAGTAACAAACGAGTTTCTCCTAAACATGTTTACTAGTCCTCCGCTATACCGATGGGAAAATCTTGCCATGTTTACACGTCCTCCGATCCGGCGTCAAGTGGTTAATGTGAACAGTACCGCTCTCCATTTGATCTTCATTAAGTGACATGTGAATGCACACCTCATTAACTATTAATAATAAACTTTGAACAAAGCAATTTCTTTGATTCGAACAGGGTCATAGTCATAGTCATATGTAGAAAGGCATGCCGATCTAAGGGACAACTTGATAGCATCCAGGCACAGAGATGGAGGCTCTTCGGATCTGGGTGCAGTATCTTCGACTTGGGTTGGAAGAGGTCATCTGGACGGTCTGGTAGGGCGATTGGGCGATGGTTGAGTAGGTCCAGAATTCGAGGAAACCATGGTTGTCTTGGCCAAAAAGGTGCTATTAGAATAATCTTGCATTTCTCTTGCTGGATTTTTGTTAGAATCCGAGACACTAGAGAGATTGGGGGAAAGGCATATCCGAGGATTCCTTTCCAGCTGAAGCTCAGAGCATCCGTCTCCCAGGCCAGAGGGTGCTTGTGACGTGAACAGAAAGTTGGCAACTGATTGTTCAGGTGGGATGCGAACAGATCTATGTGGGGAGTTCCCAGGATGTTGAATACATGTTGAACTGTGGAACGATGAAGGGTCCACTCTGTCGGAAGAGCTCGACCTCGTGACAGTGCGTCGGCAATGGTGTTGCTCTTTTCCGCCAAAGGACTCGACTGGATGGAAATCTGTCGAGGAATGCACCAACTGAGGAGTTGCCATGTGAGCATACAAAGGGAAGGAGAGCGAGTCCCTCCTTGTCGATTCAGGTAAGACGCAACTGTGGAATTGTCTGATTTCACATGTATCACCTGGCCTACAAGCCTACTTTCTGCCATGTATAAAGCTTTGCAAACAGCAAGGAGTTCTAACTGATTGATGTGGAGGAGACGCTCCGAGTTGGACCATACTCCCGTAAGGTAGAGGTTGTCCAGATGAGCACCCCCATCCTCGTGTAGAGGCATCTGTAGTGATCGTAATCGAAGGAGGTGGTCGAGGAAAAGTTGTGCCGCACAATAGATTCTGGCGTAAAATCCACCAGCAAAGATGGGATTTTATCAAAGGATTCAAAGGCACCATGGTCGGTAATGATGGAGGAGATGAAGCTGAATAGGGCGCATGTGCATTCTGCACCATGGAACTATCTCGGTTAGGCTTGCCATAAACCCCAAGAGGCATAACCATGCTCGGGCTGGGAGCAAATTAGATGCTAGGAATATCTTGATGCATTCCTCCAGAGTTGTACAACGGTCTATGGAGGGAGTAGCTTTCCCTGTTATCATGTTCAGGGTTGCCCCTAAGAAGTTGGGGGTTTGCGTGGGAATCGAAGATGACTTCAGCCGGTTGATAATTAACCCGAGGTCTTGTGTCAATTTGGCTGTTGTTGATATGGCTTGGAGTGCTTCTGATTGAGAAGGAGCCACAATGAGCCAGTCGTCCAGGTAAATGTACAGACGTATGTGTTGTCTGCGTAGTGCTGCAGCTAAAACCTTGGTTATTCTGGTGAATACCCGTGGTGCTGTGGAGAGTCCAAATGGGAGGCATCGAAACTGGTATGTTGTGCCTTGGTAAATGAATTGCAAGAACTTCTGATGTTCCTTGTGAATGGGGACATGGAGGTAAGCGTCCTTCAGGTCCAAAGATGTTGCCAACCAGCCGAGAGGAACAGACTGGAGGATTGTGGCCAAGGTTTCCATACAAAAATGTTTTGGGCGAATGAAGGCTTTGAGAGGCCTGAATTGATAATTGGGCGCCAACCACTCGGTTTCTTTGGAGTGAGGAAAAACACTGAAGTAAACCCCAGGGTTGAGGGCGGCTGAATGATGATGGCTTCCTTGTCCTTCAGAGCTGTTATCTCGTCTTCCAAGGCTTTTCGGCGTGAAGGATCTTTTGGAAGGGGTGTGAGGCACCGAGGTAACGTCTCCAGAAGAGGTGGCGAACTGGTAAATTCCAGACGATATCCCGATGAAAGGGTTTGAAGAACCCATGTGTCTGTTGTGATCTGCGCCCATTTGTGATGATAATGAAGACGGGCCCCCCACCGGACCTGGGACTGGCTGGACTGGTATGGGCCAGTAGTCACTGGGTCCTACTTCCAGGTGAATTTTGACCCCCGAAGGAACGTCCGTACTTTGAGCGTGGTGTTCTGGTCGAGCCTGTAAATCGCCGCCGATAGGTTGGGGTGGTAAACGAGACTTTTCGTTGCTGTTGAAACTGCTGGGAGCGACGAAAAGTGCCTGGCCTGTCCAGGAAGATTCTGGATCTGCCATAGGTCTTACTGTTACCAGAAGACGACGGAGTTGTAGGTCTTGAAGAGCGACGTCGAAAATGAATCCTCTCCTCTGTCTTCAGTCGTTTCGCCTCTTTTAGCATGACTTCTTCAAATTTGTTGTTGAATAAGTCAGGGCCAGACAATGGAAGTTGTTCCATCTCTTCTCTTGATCCCAGCGAAGCCAGAAGATGTTGTCTAGCACTAGGGATCGACGCAAGGATGCGATAAGCGCCGAACCAGCTGCGAACTCTCGAAGAGAGGAGGCTAAACAGTCATCAAGAAACTTGAACATGACTAGGAGTAGATCCGGCTCTACTATGTTAGGATCTTCTGAGGTTCAGGCCAACACGTC
Source organism: Henricia sp. BOLD:AAB3569 (assembly GCA_037783545.1). NCBI lineage: Eukaryota > Metazoa > Echinodermata > Asteroidea > Spinulosida > Echinasteridae > Henricia > Henricia sp. BOLD:AAB3569. Next base: position 143,377 of record JBBELK010000674.1, read on the forward strand.
GGAGAGAAGGAGGGAGAAACTCCACACTTTAGCTCCATGACGTAAACGGTGGTCCAACTTCTCAAGGGAGTTGTTGATGTCGTTGATTTGTTTGTCTTTGAATATGCATTTCTTAGGAAGCGAGCCTGCTCGATGGGATATATGAGGCCAGAGGCACATTCCCTGAAGCTCCGCCATGTCCGCTGGATGTTGCGGTCAGATTACTCGGAACAGAGCAGGAACTAGGCTTGGTATTTGCACTGGAAGACATCAGAAAATGTCCGGTAACTATCGGTAATGTCCCGGTAGGATTAGCGGTCGACTGTGCCGCGTTGCCTTGCTTGGAGTGCTCGTCCTGCCACGCTTCGAAAATCTTCCACTGTTCGGTTGACCACGAAGAACATATTCCACAAGGATTTTCTCTTGAACACAGTCTGCAACGGTTGCACGAAAAGTGTATATCAAAGTCCAAAGGACATAAAGGTCCACTGCAAGATCGGCATTTAGTCTTCCTGAAGGACTTCGTTTTTGATTTAGACGACTCCATAACAGTGCCGGAAATGCACGGTCTATAGCCTTCGTTGCAACATCGGAACGGAACTGTTTTGGAATACGTGTGCACTCGGTGCAGCGCGCTGGAAAAAAGGGGAGAGTATTCTCTGTTTTCGTGGGACGTGCAGTGTGGTGGTGATGTAATGGTCTTTTGTTGTATTCAGCGAATTTTGGTGCGCATGCACGTGCAATAACAAAAGCCCACTAGCCCTGAAGAGGTGCATCGCACTGAAAGTTTGGCTTTATTTTTCATGTTTTTTTCTCGGTGAGCACTGTTTATATTTTGTTTTTCTAACATACCGGTAAGGTACCGATACATACCCTTTGTGGTAGCATAAGAGATGAGGATATCTGCATTGACTGGGCGAGTGACGACAGGCGGTCCAGGTTCAGGCTCGGCTCGAGAATGCTTGTTATGCTCCTCGCTGAAATCGTCGGGTTTGTCTGGTTTCTGTGGCGACCGGCATGCCTGGATGATGAATACTTTGGGTTTACCTACAAACAGCAAGAATAAAACAAAAATTGGCAATATATATACGGTAAGGCCAAGAAAAAATAGCCATGTTTCTTATTACCCGGCCCAACCTAAAAAATCATGCAAACCTATATCTTTTCGCTCAAAAATCAATAAAAAATAAAAACGTATTGTGCCTATACACGAATCCGGTTGCTAAGGACTCCTTCCCTGCACGTCCGCCATTACTGGGGGCCATCCACTGCCAGGAACTGGGCGCTTAGTCTTGTTGTTAAATCGAACAGCGCACAACGCGTTTGCGTACACAGGCTTCGCAAGCAAATAAACGCGCAAAATTGTTCAAAGTGACAACATAATGTAACAGCATATCATCAACACAAAACCCACAGTTCATGGCACTGGATGGCCCCCAGCTATGACGGACGTACACGGACCATGACTTTGCAGCTCGGATTGGTGTATACATGTATATACCTAAAACCTAAATTTTGTTTACATCATCTATTTTTTTACCCCCTTCAAAGCATGAAAAAGTGGCTCACTCTTGTATATTTGCAATGTTGTAATGTGCAAGTGGTAAACAAAATACTAACCATTATCTCACCCTAATATTTTCGGCTAAAAAAAATTGTGAGCAAAATAAAAATATATTTCCCACCTACCCACCCTGAATATTTTGTTTGATGTAAGGCGAAAAAAAAAAAAAAAACATGTTTCTCGTCCCCGCCCTCTTCCTTTTTTGAGGCCGCCTGGATTTATTTATTTTTTTTTATTTCAAAAAAATGAGACAAAAATATTAAAAACTACAACAAATCCGTCCGAAAATAAATACTTGCGAGTTCGAAGTCTTCTATATAGACTCTCTCGGTGACTTTCTACATCGTATAGCTACTGTACCATCGCTAAATATGTCTTCGCACGAGTCTATTTACCTGCAGCGGCCTAGAAATCTCTAATGGCAGTCATCTTGAAAAATAAAAATTAACAAATAAAAAGCCCCTCTTCCTCCTTTTTTTTGAAAACCCGGACGAGAAACATGTTTTATTTTTTACTCAGCCTAATAGGAAACGCAGGTATTTATTTCTTGGCCTAATGTATAGCCAATTGTACATGGGGAATAAACAAAGAATTATGTTTACCGGTTGCCACTTATTTTCCTGATGACTCAATAACCACTTTGACATTCTTAATTATGTTTTTGGCCTGAAACATGTGAAACAGGGTTTCCCCAGATAAATCAAAAATTTTTCTAAAAGCCATCATCCTGTATTTCTCACAAATTTTCAAGCGTAACCTGCTTCTCGTCAGGTACATATAATACCCACTAAAACATGTTAAAGATGTTATGCAGTGGAGAGATGAATTATATTTATTTTTGCATTTTTCTATTCTTTGATATATTAATTATTGATATCTTACATTTTATATTAATTTAAAAAGTAAAAATTTAGGCTTATTTCCAACCCATGATTTTCCTCTTTTTTGGAAACTGTCGAAATTCCAATGTCGGCCCAATTCGTGATGTCATTTTACGGACACGTTTTTAGGCAAAAATAAATAGTTCCTGCTCGCGCACGATATCACTCCGCGCCAATACATTAGTCTGGTGCCGTACACATTGTGTGAGAGATACCTGTGTTTGGTCTTGATCCCACCACTATATGGCCGGGATTATTTTTTTGGGGCAGCGAACGTACACCTCACTGTGCACATTAATCAGTACCGTACCGAGTGCTTTGTGAATTACACGCCGAACGAACGGCCCGCCAGCCGGTAGGGTTTCAGCGAGTGCACGCTGGACATTCTCGTAAACTTGTTACATTGCATTCTTGACACAGTCACATCACAAAACTCCCCCAAAACACTGCTGGATAAATGTTCTGTGTTGGGATTAAATTTAACATCCACAAGTATCAAATGAAGAGGAAAGAACAGGTCTAAGTTTTTACATCAAACGGAGATTTTAGGGTTTGGTTTTCGCCTCAACAACGTACCGTAAGTTCATGGTAAGTTTTACACGGCATGGACTTGCAGTTTCAGCCGCGCCAGAAACATGAGAAAAGGATAAATATAAATTCCACGTTTACATGGTCTAAAAATTTAGGCAATCGGCTCAAACAAACATGGTACATTTGCCATGAAAACCTCAACGTTCAAAATAATTATTGACGAAAAAGGGTTGAGAAAAAGTTGAGAAAAAAACAAATAAAGACGAGGCAGTACCGAGGCAGTGTCCTGTTGCCGACTTCGGTCGTCGATTGGAACACCGGCATGACCGGATTCGCGTTGTTCTCGGATTTCTTCCTCGGTTAATTCCGGCTCAAACTGATACGGTTCAACCGTAGGAAATTCACTGGATGGTTCTTCATCGCTGTCTTCATGAAATGAATGCGATGAGCAAGAAAAAACATCGCTATTTCATCGAAAAAAACCGTCGACACTGGAGTCACTTGTCGACAATGTGTTGCAAAACGCCATGTTGTAGAATAACAAGAAACAGCCGTCGGCAGGACGCGTCGTAAAATGACGTCACGATTCCGTGGAATTTCTTATGTCAAACTTTTAGGCCCGACGGCCGTTGTTCAGATTTTGCTTTGAGTTTAGTCTGAAAAATGGGCTAAAAAGTGCCCTTGTAAAAAAACATTCGCACATGGTTTTTCTGGCATAATTAAATGTATTAGTGTAATTTTGGTAATTTTTATCTCTTTTACGGCATAACATCTTTAATATTTTAAAGGGAAGTGAATTTGGGAGTGAAAAACAATTTCCTTAAAAATATTTTTTTTCTGCCATATTCTATACATGTATAATTAACACACGGCATCTCAGTGGCGACCAGGGCCCAATTTCATGGCGCTGCTTAGGCGCTAGCTGAAAACGTGTGCTTACTGTAGCAGAAAAGTTGTGCTAACTTTAAAGCTATTTCACGACCGCGGCGTGCTTATATTATAAGCAACATTGTTGCGTCACCAATCAATGTTTAGCAAATTTGCCTCTGAAGCTAGCAAACGTTTGGCAGTGCTTAAGGTAACAGTCTCCATGAAATAGCCGGAGCTTCCGTTAGCACAAAATCGGCTGCTAAACAGCTCGATGAAATTGGCCCCCGAGAACAGAATTTATACCCAATAAACTACTAAAATGTGATGTCATTTGCCAGGGTACATTTAACTGGGTCTAAACATTCGTTAGTAATCTGAAATGATCTGGGGCTAATTTCATGGCACTGCTTGAGCGCTAGCTAAAACATGTGCTTACTGCAGCAGAAAAGTTGTGCTAATGTTACCGCTATTTAACGGCCGCGGCATGCTTAAGCGGGTGCGTGGTTGGAAACAGGCTGCTGGCATATTGTTGTGTCACTAGTGTTTAGCAAAATTTGCCTTTTAAGCTAGCAAATGTTTAGCAGTGCTTACGGTTACGGTCTTCATGAAATAGCCGGACCCTCCGTCAGCACAAAATCGGCTGCTAAACAGCGCCATGAAATTGGCCTCAGTGCAAGCGAATATGTACAATCCTCTGAGGAAATCCTCGAAAAACTTTGGAGTTGAGCAGCTGTTACGCTTTGCGAAAGCACAAATGACAGCATATGTCATTTTTATGTAATTTAATCTAATTTAATCGTGTTATGCTGAAAAGAAAAATCTCTTCTTCCTACCAAATTTCCAGTGACATTTTTATTTACTTCACATTTTTTTTAAAAATTACTATGGAATGTTGTAAGATAAAAAGAGTAGCCAAATCGCCGAGCAAGTTACATCAGAAATGCGCTGTGCTTGCAATCTGTGCACGTGTAGCACATTCTCAAGAAATTTCAACTTTTTTTCAGTTTTGTCAACTTTCATACATGTACGTGTAGGGTATGCAGTGATTCAAATATCACAAAAAAAAATCACTATGTTTGGGGACATTTATTGGCAGATACTAATGTACACATTTAGTACAAAAAGGCATTTTAATGAAGGTCCTAGTCAAAGCTGCACTGAACTCTCTGGGAAACACAGAGCTTCACTCTGACTAATTAAGCCCGTGTCAAATTGAATAATTTACTACTCGAATATTTAAAATTAAAACTGATCAAGTATTTGAACATTTAATAAAACAAAAACAAAAACAACCAAAACGAAACTGCAACGATAGCATGTGGCACATTAACTGTCATGTAACACAAAAAGCGATTTCTGTGTGCAGGTGCAGATTGTGCGCAACTTATTAATTCATGGCTTTCACGTTGCTGGCGATTGTTCACGCTGCTATTTTTTTAAAGAGAAAATTGAAAATGTTTGTGTGTCCTGACCTTTGAACTCAATTAGCTGATCTCCCATAAAGGGTGCAGTCAGTTCCTCTTCAGTTACGGTTTGTCCATCCACCATGTAAATACATTCCTACAATATCAACCACAAAAAAATGTAAATTTAAAGTTAGGGGCTTGTCCATTTTTTTGCAGTTCTACAAAGCATAGGAAGGGGGGGGGGGGGGGGGGGGGGGTGAGTCGAGGGCCACATAGGACTTTACATGCAGTCAAATTGACATTTTATGGTACATGTAGTGACAAAAATGTTTATAAGTATAGTCATTCCATGCCAATTTTCTAAAAAATTCCTGAGTGAGTAGTGACCATCTCAAATTTTGCTAGAAACTTGACAAAATACCTTATAAAGGGTGTAATGTAAAACCCCAAAGTTTTAGTGCAAAATTCAAAGGGGTATCAAAGTTATGACCATCCAAATATTGAGTGCCACACCTCATTTTTGCACATGTGATTTGTCAGTGTTTTGAAAGGTCACAACTTTACTTCATTTATAAAACTGCTACTGTGACAACCTAACAAAGGCAAGTTTTGTGGTTTTGTTTTGGTCTCTTTTTCAATTTAAGTCGTGTTCCACCCGACACCCTTATTTGCCTCATGTGCGGTCATACATGGAACATAATTTAATTAAACTGCTACCAAAAGCCACAGCAGAACTTATCCAAAATACATGTCAAAACATCTCATGTAAATATTGGTACACTAAAACACAGCAGGGCATTTTAAAAGTGTATAGGTTTTTTTGACTCGCACTGTAGGTCAATAAGTTGTTTTGAAGAAATATCAAGCTTAATGAATTTGACGATTTTAACAGGGATGAAATGACTTGAGTCCAAATCAAGTGATGTTTTTCGGCGACTCAACTAAATTCAATTTCTTTCACACCTTTTTTGTAATTTAACACATGTACCTTTCTTGAGATTGAAGTTTTTATTGCATACTATGTGCAATTCACAAAATTAGACAATTAGGCCATTTTTGTTTTAGTTCATTGGATTGCGGATTTTTTTGGCTCCCGAATCAGGCACATAGCGAGGGTGTTGTTTGCTTTATATGCAATATACATGTAACAAGTGTAAATTGTCCTTGGAATGAATATGGCATTCCTAAATCTCGCACCGAAACAACAACTGCGAATGCTTGCAGGAAATTATTGCATAAAAACAGTTTTATCATATTAAACAAGAGTTTGCCTCACCTTCATCTTATAAAATCAAAAAAATTTCAAGTACACTTTCGAAAAGTGAAGATGTGTCTTGAGTCTATACAAGTATTTAAATTATAAAAGATAACATTTCACGGTTGTATGGTTATCCATTGTTTAAAAATGCGAAATAGTCCTTGTATCAAGTTTGTTATATTACTCTATTCTGTCTTGTGGCGGTTTCGGCCCCACAAAAACAATTCTTAAGTTATTGCAGTATTCCTATTTTCAAATGCCTTTTGCGGTTTAAGAAAACCCTTGACGTGTTTTGATTCTTGCTTTTCCGATTTGTTCCATTTTTTGTTTCATTGGTATTTCTATAAATTAGGGGCCCAATGTTGGTGTCCCCCGTAACATTTTACATCTTTTTTTAAATTCAGGACACATTCTTCAAATACTTTCCATCTCAAAGAGTGAGTACATAAAGTACAATTCATACACAAATGGTTTAAGGCATTTTAATTATTTTTTGTACGAAAAATAACACATATCAGGTGTAACGGGGGACACCAAATGTCACACTTTTGGACCCCTAATTTATAGAAAGACCCACATGTGAGTTATCAGTTGGTCCTTTGTTGTTCCATATAAATCTTAGTACAGGGGGACCAACTGATAAAGATATTTAATCAGTTGACGAAGTTTTGGTAATCATTTGTTGGATTATATTAATAAATCATTGGACTCTGAACCGCATAATTCCAGCGTTTGTAAAATGGTTTTCATTCCGACGTGCGAATACATAAATACACCTAATAAATCATGGCTAAATCATGCTTAACGAATATTCGATATTCGATTAAACATTTAAATAGAATATTCAAAAAATAAATTATTCAAATTGACTCAGCCCTATACCAAACTTTTTTCGTTGGTAGTTCCATAATCTAAGAAATAAAGAAAGGCCTTTTCACTGAATGTACTCACTTCAGTATATTTTTTGTTGCCCTGTTCCACTACGGTCTGCTCACCGTGTGAGCAGATGATGAGAAGAAACCTTGTGTACCTGCCTTCTTTGAGTTTCTTCTGGGTATCTTGCAGAACAATCTGAAGTTTAGCTTTTGTCAGATCTTCCTTGATGAACAGTTTGTATCGGTTTTCCGGAAAGTAATCATCAAACAGATTCTCGATACTTTTTGCATCAATATCACAACCTGCAAGGGCATTTATAATCCAAAAACTATGTGTCAAAAAAATGTCCTACATGTACATTTGATCCTAATTAACTCTGTCGTTTACCAATTTAAAGAAGGCCTGAATAATTTAATTGAGCGAGTTGCATTAGTTTTTTTCGAGCCATACAAAAATAATCTGCCACTTTCAACTTGGCGTCCTATAATGTTGATACATTGCTGGAGACAAAGGCGGAAAGTGTGAGTTGTACATGTATACCGTACGAAAGCTTTTAAGGGAATGCAGGATCATCCTAAATGTCATTGCAAACCTTGATCGTTTCAAGCAACTCATTAAGAGGTGCAAAGGGACCTCCGACATAAACAATATATATCCAGTTATCTCACCCAAGCCCCTCAGACAAACTAAGCTGATGCAAGTTGCTCAATAAATGTTGTAATGCTTGTTTACATGATCAAAAGTAGGACTTCTTGAACGTGTACATACATGTACTGTACTACATCTACATAGTAAGTCCAAAGTAATTTGAGCAGTCAAAATGTCTGCAATTTTTTCTGGATGCGTGAGGGCCCACGAACTAGGTGACTTGGGGGAAAATGACCCAGTCTGACAGTGTAAAATTAGGGAAATTATACGTCCGTGGGGAAAAGTCGCGGATGCAAAATGCGGGCCCGTGACACGCACGGCCGACACAGATTTACATTTAAAATCAACGTTTGGAAGGCGTGCACGCATAACGCGTTTTGTGTTCGAACATAACGCGCGATGGGCACGGGCCACTGGACAGTACCCGCACACGTTCAGGAATACGGTCTACTGCAGGAAATGCATTTAGTGGTGTTTTGTCATCGATTCAAAATACAACATAGTATGTAAAATAAATGGACAAAAACAATCAAGTAAATGTCCAGAAGAAAAAAAAATATTTACTGGATTCACTGAGCACTGTGGGGAGGAACATTTTCAAGGACCCTTTTTCACAAGTTAATGCATGTAAATTTATGTAAATTTGGTATATTGGACGCAAAAAAAAAAAAAGTTGGTGAACTTTTATTTTCAGTGCATCGTTTCACATAAAATTTTCTCCAGACCTCATTTTCTTGAGGTAATGTATTAAATTCACATGCCTTAAAAAAAGAGGTGGTGCTTGTACATGTATACTATGTAATTGACGTCATATTTAATCAAATGTTACTAGTAACATCCATCTTTAGGAGAATATTGGCAACACAATTAATTTTGATAACAATTGTTAACAATGTCTATGTGCTGCGCTTTAGTTAAACATTTAAAAGGGGGGATGACATCAACCATGCAACAGTTGCATCTAGATGACATCAAGATTGAACACTTGTTTCTTGTGTCCGAGCGCCAGACTGCAACTTATTACCGGTACATGTAGCGTTTTAGACACAAATTAAAAGTGATTCTTCAAATGCTTAGGAAATATACAGCATTTGGGGGTGCTACTTGTAACAAACTTTGCTACGCTGGCGATATTCTGGAGAATTACCGGGTAAAGCCATGGTTACACAGACCTACATTTTGTATTTTCTTGGCCGACTGGCGTGTTGCCAACATAGAATGATCGGTCTTGTAAACACCTTTTTTGGCCGATCAGCTGACAAAACATGTCAGCCGCCCATGTCGGGCTGTGTAAACGTGGTGTCTGGCGATAATCGGGCAGTATAACCATTGCATGTTTCTCTCGAAAATGGCAGACAAAATCAGTAGACCAAATAAAAACAGCCTACTTACAAAAATCGGTATGTGTATAAACCACAGCTTAAAGGAAAAATTTGAGAGTGCAGTGATTACACCAATGTTTTTATTTCTGCATCAAAATTTTCCTGTTTTCTTCCCATTAATATTATTATAGGGAGGTATTTAAAACGTAAAACGAAATCCATTTTCTGGTACATAAAACGACATGAATTTTCTGGAAAAATCTTTAAGCAACCTTCTGCAAGTGTTTCCCCTTCCTTTAATTAGTTGAATCCACCCGAATGAAATTACCGGTAGTAGGCTACATGTACTGTACCTTGACGAAGATAGCATGGGTTATGAGCATGTGTGACAAAATTGTTGATGAATAAGACAAATCCTTTGCCATCTTCATAGCGTGGCCTGTCGTCCACGTCCGTCAAGTCTCCAGGAATGTCCATTGGTAATGCATCATCTGACACAAATGGAAAACAGGCAATCCATGTTGGAAATCAATACATGTAAATGCAAATGAAATGTATCTCTTTTGAAAATGTGGGGTTTTAAAGGTAGTCTACATGTTGCATACATTTACATGTACATGTAGATACTTGTTTGGTACAGTACCGTTTGGTACATGTACCGGTACCGTAGTTACATGTACATACATGTACATTATGTACACATGTACATATGTACCCTCCAAAAAAAATTATGAATTACTACATTTATCTTTGAGCTTACCCGTTATCAAGATGGTATTAAACATGTACAATGTAGTAATCATCCTGTGAAATTATTTCGTCTGAATTGCTCCCATTCATGTGAAAAATGACAAAATTATTTGAATCCCAAAGATTCGCCTGTAGGCTTGTAGGTTTTCTGAAGTATTACTGCATCTATGTGGCTGAAAATTCTACCAGGTACATGTACATGTAGTTTTCTCGACCTATGCTTTCAATTACTAGTGGAAATCATGCCGTTTTTAACAGTTTACTTAACCAAAGAAGTATACTACGGTACATGACCTTTAAACTAAAAAGAATCGGTGAGTGTGAACTCGACATTTTTAATATTCTACGCTGTCCGTCTTCAGAAGTGTCAGACTTGTGATGATACAGGGCTTAACCAATTTCAAAAACAAATTTTTAAAGGCAATTGTGTTTGGCCAAAAATTAACACTAGGTGAAGCACCACATACATGTTACGAACTCTCAAGAGTCATTTCTACATAATAATAATAATGATTAGATTTGTATAGCGCATATATCCACCCTGCAGGGTGCTCAAAGCGCTGTTACCATTATTACCGCTGCCATCAGGGAATCACCAGAACCATTTCGCTTCAACTAGGTGGCTGCTGGTCAGGCGCACAACCCTATCAGCAGTTAGATTGTGGCATTCCCCTTAACCATTTTAACAGCTTCCCATATATCGCTTGGGTTGACGAGGCAACTGGGATTAAGTGCCTTGCCCAGGGACACAGACACGTTGGTCGAAGTGGGGCTCGAACCCCCAACCTCTGATTGGGAGTCCCGCTTCATACCCACTACCGGGTAGACCACACGCGCTCCGTAAATGATAACGGTGAGTGTCAAGTTAACCCAGTGGGCTCGAACCTCCCCGGGTAAGGTCCGATATGAGAGAATTTGCTTTAGTCTCAGATTCAAATCTACCACTGGGCCACATTCATTGTATGAATTTCTCACCATACTTTGCAACACTCCGAGGCGGTCATCATTGAGCATTCACAGGTTATCCTCTCGAACAGATGTATACACGTTGTGTGTTTAAAACGGGAACAATCAACGTGAGTTAGCTACGGTACATGTACTGTACATGTAGCTATATACATTGTACATTGTAATCACCACATGCAAATGATGAGCGATACAATGCTAATTTGTACATGTACATGTAAGTTCAGATGACAGAAATTTATTCTGGTGTTTTATACAATAATGAATGTTTGAAATTTGAGCAATAGAACATTCGTTGACAGATTTGATGTTTTATTTCACTGGGTTTCACCTCATGAACATCAAGCCACCCTCAGGTCAACCTGCGATTCTCTTGCGCTGCGACGGAACACTCGGCATCAAGCAAGGTTACACTCGGGTCACAAAACTTAACAAATCGTGTGAGTATTGCTGAACAAGCGGCAACTCGACACAATCGCAACCATGCTTATATCATGCACGATGGTGTGACTTTTCCACACGCTGATTGGCTAAAGAAATCTGAATGCGCGTGCTACGTACATGTATGTGCATGTGACGCGCGCATATTTTTGTATCCACAAAATTTGGCTGTGACAATCGGCATCAGGTCACAAAAGTTAAACATGTTCAACTCTTGTGATTGTTGATTTTTTCCGAGCGCCGTCTGCATAATGCCGGTAATTTTTTTTCTAAGTCGACCCCTTGCGGGGAACACTCACCAAAGCTACTTTGTGACTGCATCCTTTGGTTATTGTTGTTGCATGATGGTGGAACAGCTAACCTGGTGCCCGAGCCAGATGGAGATTCAGCATAGTCTTCCACCTTGACCACACTATAACCTACAGTACACATACCGGTACGTACACAAACTACATGTTAGTACAAATGTGTCAATGAAACATTGGATCTTTGACAAATGAGTAATGGATCTGGATCATCTCAAAATCAAGAAGAATGTCTCACATTTAATGAAGTACCGTAACGGTACATGTACATGTAAGCCCAATAAAAAATATATATTTAACTAAAAATATTACAGGCCTATAAATTGAAGCTTTTGCAGATACTGTGCGATTCTAATACCTTGCAGCACAGACCCCCAATCTACACGTGTACGAGTGCGCATAAATAATCGAGTGAATGCATTGTGTATGGTACATTGTACATGTATGTACATGTATGCAAAGCGCACATGAGTACGGTATCAAAAAATACTGTGTAGCAGTAACAAGCGCATTTTGTAAAAGTAAGAAAAATATCAACAAAGAAGGTACATGTACATTGTAAGCTTCATTTTATATAATAATATTGAAGGTCTTTTCGGGTAATATGAGAATATATCATGAAAATACCAAACTTGCCTTCGGCTTTGCATGACTCGTGCGGTATATTCTCATATCACCCGAATAGCCATCCAATATTACATAATTATTGGACACAAGACTGCAATCTTGTACAAGCTTGCGGCAAGCCTAATAAGCTTGCAGCAATCTAATTACAAGCTTAATGCAAGCTTGCGGCAAGCTTACATTTCTGTAAAGGCGAAGCTTACCTTTTTGGCGCAACTGCTTCTCAGCATCCTTGATGAGGTCAATGGTTTCTAACCGATCAATTTTTACCATGAGCTCCTTCAGTTTCCTGTAGTCGCCAACTTTTATAACATTTTTGCGTTCCAATTTTTGGAAGAGGTCACTAATAGACTTGATTCTCTCCAGTTCTCCCGCCTTCAAGTTGCCAAATTCCTCTGCTTTGGTGACATCCTTCAACTGGTTAAGTTCTGCCTCACCAAGTTCCTTACTGCTCAATTCCAGCAATAAGTCAGTGTGGGCAGCGGGGACTTTCCTTGCGGCCATTTTTCAGCACTTTTTAAGGTTTAAAAGCAAAGTAGTCAATCCAACTGAGAAACAAAAAACAAAACAAAATTACATGTAAATGAGACTTTTTGACACCATGAGTCTTTTTTTAAAGTTATGTTCAGTGGTTGACAGGTCTCGATCGAAGCCTTTTCATTAAGGTCTTTGTCTCGGTCTTGTCAAGGTACATATATGTAGTCTACATGATTGGTAAACCGTTACAAATATCTCCCTGTGTGATTGAAGATATGCATGATGATTAAAACCAACCTGAGTAAAAGTTAGCTCCGTACTTCGTCTAATGAAGTAAGAAATTGTGTCGTTATTCTCCCAAATGTTTTACAGTCACTTCGTTCTGAACCACTTTGCCCGAAAACATTCTGCCATGAACCACGGTCTGCGCATAAAGTGGTTTTTGGGCGAAGTGGCTTTTGGGTGAAGTGGCCATTTCGGGGCGAAATATAGTTTTGGGGTTAATTCTCTTTAAAATTTTGCAACGTGCCTTGGTGTGTTTTTGAGTTATTAATTTAGAGAACGTCGAGGCAATTGCGATGGCTGTTAAAACAGATTTTGCCTTGCCATTTGAAAGTGGTACAAGATAACAGGATGGGGTCAACTGAAAAGCACATTAAGCTCTTTGTTAAATCATCTCATGTACCGGGGTAAGTATACTACATATATATATGTCTACTCTAAAGTATTAATTATTTTATGAAAACATGTTTTTGTAGCCGTGAGCATGGAAATAAATGAATGTTACACTTCGACTAGGGTGGGGTATCCAAAAAATATGGCGGTGACCTTTGACCTTGCTCACTTCCGGAACCGGAAGTGGCCCTTAGCTATACACTGAAAGACTACATGTACCACTGCGGCCTACATGTATCTCGGATTAAACCTCTGGGTATTTTTGAAACTACAGGGCATGCAGGGTGTACAATAAAGTACATGTACCGTGGTACATGTATCTTCAAGACCTATGTTCATAACAGACATTTTGTCACAAAACGTCTGTCCATGATACATGTACATGTATGAACGTTATTTAAAAGACATCCTAATTTCACAAATGATAAATAAAATGCAGCTTTAGTTTGGCATTGTTTGGAGTGACAACAATAGGTCCAGATTAATTATTTATAACAATACCCCCGGTAGACCGTATCAAATAGCCGCCATTTCATGGGGCACCTTTAGTTACTTAAACCGTTCAACAATGGAAGCACAATATGTGCAACCGTGCATGTCCTCAAGGAACAAACACCCTGTTTACACTTGATCCTGAGCTCGGGGTCAAACACCGAGCTCGGGGTCAAACACCGAGCTCGGGATCAGCTCCGGATCACAAACTGAGTGTAAACGCTTTTGGGACCAATTGGCCCCGGATCAGACCCCAAGATTTTAGTCTTGCGTTGGCGGAGGGTTCGATCCCGAGCTTGGGACCAGTTTGCGGTTAGATAAGCAATTAATCTTTACCAGATCCTGCCGCATCAGCACAACAGCCGTAGCGAGGGGAAAATCCCGCGAAATTCAAGTGGCCATGATCAGTACATACACACAGAGCATGACCTTTGACTGCAACTTCTGGCACCGCGCTCGAGATCAACTACGGTACAGAATGTAAACTCGGCAATCGGGATCAGTGCGGTTATAACACTGACGCATTCTTATCAGGGGATCAATCTTGATCCCGAGCTCGGGACTAGTGTAAACATGGTGTAAGAAACTGCCCTACGAAATGGCGGCTATTCGATACGGTCTATATACCAGTATGATACAAGAATGTCTGTCCTATGTTATAAACATTATCGTCTGTTCATGTTAAAGATGACCCAGTAATTTCCTACATATCCAGTGGACAGCTTATTTATTTGTCAGTGCACTCATGAATAATGCAGGAATTAATGCCTTGAAAATAAAAATTTGCAAAAAATCTGCTTTGGAATCAACCTGCCACATCTTACCCAAGTTATCAGTTGTAACTGTTAGTGTGAACAGAACCATATACAATGTACAGTGTATACAGGTTTACCATGTGTTTCTTCCTCCATGGGTTTACTTACTGTCAACTGTACGTATTTTCTGGAAAATACCGTAGCACCATGAAATTAGCTACATGTACCGCTAGGTCATCAACATGGTGTCCAATAAAGTCTGGAACAGCATAATTTCGCTTTTTGTCATGTTTGTCCGAAGTCCAAATAATTACTACCGGTAGTACTGTAGGCCTATACCATGGAGGTAGGAAAAGTTTGATGATACATACTGCCATTGTGCACTATCCCAATATCAGGACCCATAAAATGATTAGATTACCATCCTACATGTACATGTACATGTACATACATGTACCATGCATGTATGTAAGCTCAGAAAAGTAATTTTGTTTTGTTTTGTTTTTTTCTCTGGTCTTTTACACAAAAGTTTAACAAATATTTTTTGGAGCCTCGATTTCAGCCTTCGATCCACGGCCGCATGCACGCACATTTTCAGCGGCAGAAATTGCTCACTTCAATGTCCGCAAAAAATTAATGCAGCACGTGGGTGCAGCATACATGTAGGCATTTTGTCTACCCAACGCAAGACAAGGAGCGGCGGGGCAAAGACAAAGGTCTGTACATGTACATGTAGATCATGCTGTCGCGCATGTACATGTGACTTTATGTTTGCATCAGATCAGCTGGGCAGAAATTTAGCCAGCGTAGAAGTCATAAACCAGTCTAAACATGGACAATTCTATATCGTTTCATGATAAAATTGAGTAAATGTAAAATTTGGCTTCAATCAGAAACTAAAGATGTAATTAGATGCACGGGGGATGATAATCTAAAGTACATGTATGTATTATTCGGCCAAAAAAGAACTACATGTACCGTATGTTTAGCGACTGCGTAAGTTGAAGTCATAATCCCTAAAAATAATTCATACAAAATGATGCGGTGGATTCCAAGCAATAAAGTCAAGTTGACATGAAGCCAACAGTTAAAAAAACAAAAAACAGGGCACGAACACAACAGTGGTCCGGTGGCCAGAAGCCAGTCAAAACTCTTGCGGACCAGTAAAAAAAAAGCTTTGATGCGCAGGGTTGAAAGTGACGCGCGCTAACGCTAAACATACATGTAGTTCTTTTTTTGTATGGTCTTATTACTAATTTTGTTTTTTTAGCCTTACTTGCACACAGTACATGTACCTGTGGTACACAACAGTCCAAATATTATAATGCCAGCTATATTTTCGTTCAGCTCCTGAATGGTTTAGTATACCGGTATGTACGGTACATCATGTGAAGATTTAGTACAGAATTGCAGTATGCCGAGGCACCAGTACGTGTCAGCCATTTATACTATCGGAGCAGGAAGAAGTCTGAATATGCACACACAACTTTCGTACTAAGAAAATGTGAAGGATTACATATACCCGGTACTGTATACCCCAGTAAAGGGAAGTAAAGGGAAATAAAGGGAAATTTGTTGTGTAAATTACATTTACCTCATATACCATGAAAGAAGGGTACTGGTAGTCAGTCCGGTACAATTCCAAATCAGGAAACAAATTTCCCATTCAGGTAACACATTTCCTAATCAGGGAACATGTGGAATTCAGCAGAAATATTTCCAAATCAGGAAACATACCAATTGTTTCCTGAATAGGAAACATAGTCACATGATAGACTGCCTCCAAATCAGGAAACACCATAAGTGTTCCCTAATTAGGGCACTTCAAATCACCTCATTCACTGCTTCCAAAACAGGGAACACAGTTTGCTATACCCGTTATGTCAACTTGTGATCTTTTGTGTACATTAAATTCAAATTCAAAGCTATACTTTCGAGCGCTAATCTGAAAATTTCTGTACAGTACATGCACCAAAACGTTTTTTTAAGAAAAATTGTACTTTTTAAATTCCTTTAACTCAAATTTACGTACATGTACATGTTGGGACATACGTGTTGGGACATACATGTACGTGTGTACATGATTAACTTGACTGGTCCACCCGGACTTTTTAAAAAGTGTTTTGACTGGTACGCGAGAGTTTTTACATGCATTTGGCCACCAGAACAGTAATGTTCGAGCCCTGAATTCAAATGCAGCATTTCAGTTATGGAGCCACCCAAATGGTCAGTCTGGAGCAGGCTTGGGTTCATCTCCAAGGAAATGGGACAAACAAAAAATGAACATGTAAATCAATGTACATGTAAATCAATTTAGATAAAATGTCTTTTTCGTAAATTTATGTGAAAGGCCTACACATGTACATGTAGCCCATAATTCAAGTGCAGGGTTTCAGTTCTTTTTTTACATTATAATTTGAAGACGTTTCCAACTAGGCCTACATATGTTTTCCTATACCTTCGTTTATTGACACAAAAGTTTAAGTAGACCCACACAGTACATTTAGAGAGAAAAATAAGTTTGGATTTTAATACTTGTACATGTACATGTACATGTAATTCTTCCCCCCCAAAAAAAATCTTGATGAAACAGCTTTGCCAGTTGAATTTCTGAACAGTAGGCCTAATTATGCTAGAACAACTGACCTACAAGTTCCCCCTTGGGTATAACCTCTATAAAGCAGGGTAAAATGCTCCATTCATAAACACTGGAAAGTGGTTTTGTGTGGTCAGGTGGTTGGCTACTTGATTTATTGCTGTCTTGAGTCCAAGGCCTAATAATACAGCCAGTTGTACATAGTGCATGTACAGGTTGTGGGTATCTACATGTACCCCAGTAGGCCTACCACTTGGACTTATTCCACTGGCCATCACACACCTCCACCCCTCGCCATTTTTTGAAAAGCAGTTCATCAGTGAGTGGCAAATTCGCCATTTCGTGAAAATGCGACTTTCCTTACCAATGACAGTTTCACGGTTTTTGACAACTGAAATTCTGTAACTTACGGTACATGTAAAAAATACAAATTTTGAAACTTTGCGGAAATGTTGAAAAAATTGTTTTGTAAAAGTTGTTTTGGCGGTGATCTGCTAAGTACATGTACATACGTGTAGGCTTTAGTAAAATTTGATTCCTAGTAATAACTCGCCGATTCCAGAAATTACCAAGCAATTTCAAACGCTCGACTTAATTCAGCCTGTGATGTTTTCCACAAAAGAGGAATGTGTGTGTGGCACCGGCCGACATCATTTTATATGTTGAAGGGCTGCTCGATGCCAAAAAATAGGTCGACCTTCACAATAATTATGTCGATCGTCAACGCAAGCCTGATTTCCATATCATCGCAACGAACGCAGACACAATTGCGCAAACTAGACGTAAACTGCAACGCAAGCAATAACACAGACAGTCAGCAAATTTGTTTTAACTTTCTCGATTGTTTCCGTCAGTGTTTTCGTTGCACAGATGCTTGAGTTGAGTCTGCGTGTGTGTGTTACGATTTTATGGAAACTAGTTTTTATGCGTGTTAATTATGTAGTTCATGTTTCCAAAGCCTACCAGTAATGCAAAGTGGCTCACCATACAATTGTGTGTTTCTGGCATTATAGCCTTGTGGAATGCATAAAAAAGCCTGTGGGAAATGCAATTTCAACCATACTTTGTGTCTCTGCTCCAGGGTCATTGTACCATGAGTGAATGACACCCTTGGGGCCATGGGGTAAGCAGTTAAATAGGTTTTGTTTCAGCAGTAATTGTTTCGGCCCTTTTCTAAGAAAATACTGGAGCCACCCAAATGGTCAGTCTGGAGCAGGCTTGGGTTCATCTCCCAAAAGATGGGATAAACAAAAAATGAAAATTCCAAAAGATGTACAATACTGTATGTAAATCAAGCATGCTGTACAAACCAACCAGATGTGTTCATAAACTAACTTGTACACGTAGTAACTGTAGTCAGAAGTTTACATACAACTGTGTTAAAACTTGCGTTGTCACCATTTTTGTACCGGTAACAGTCTTTACTAAAGTCGTGATTTTGTGGAATTCCTCACATGCATGCAGTACTTAAAGAGAAGAATCCCCCTTGACGAAAATCCAGCATTTAGGCTTTTTTCGATAGTCCAAACATCCCTCTTGCCGACGTGGATTTTTATTATTTTTTAATTGTCGGTTTTAAGTAGATAAATTGCAAGCAAAAGTGCACTTTTCGAAAATGAGATTTTCGCGATTTCTGAAACGCTCATTAGGTATTCATGATATGCGCTTGACCCCG
Source organism: Henricia sp. BOLD:AAB3569 (assembly GCA_037783545.1). Classification (NCBI taxonomy): domain Eukaryota; kingdom Metazoa; phylum Echinodermata; class Asteroidea; order Spinulosida; family Echinasteridae; genus Henricia; species Henricia sp. BOLD:AAB3569. The sequence continues at coordinate 162,468 of JBBELK010000674.1, forward strand.
TGAAGCAATTATCAGAAAGAGAAGTCAACACGATTGTTAGCTCCATACGTTTGCACGCAAACAACTTGAAAAACCATCTCTGTTAGATGGTGTTTTTTTAAGAATTTTGTTGGTCCAAAAAGCCAGAGATATGCCATGTAGCTGCGTGATAAACAGGCATGATAAACATTAACTTCGTGTATTTTCCATTCAATACTGCACAGGCCGTTTTGTATGTTTCTCAGGATGACGTCAAAACCCTGTTGATAAACAAGCCAAGTGACCTCGAGCGTTTCAGAATTCGGGTGAAGAGGGTCGGAACTGCTTTACATTTTAAGCAAAAGCCTGTAATTTTTTTGTGAAAAACAAGTTGTCATAGTGTTGTAGACTCATACACCTCCATGATAAACAGAAAAACTAAAAAACGTGGACGGGGGGATTCTAGCTGTTCAAAACATAGCTTGCACACCTTGCAATGGTTTGGGTAGTCATGTTTACCATTTTGGGTGATGATGGTAGTGGTGTACATGTATGTAAACTTCTGACTTCAACTGTGTACCATACATTTTACGAAAGGCCCGAGTACATGTATGTATGCCATACCCACATGCAACGTACATATAGGGGAAGCATGCAAAAGAGTTGACATATTTTGTGTTAATAAGTGTACATAAACAGACATAATGGAGGTCCCCGACAAACATGACCCTATTTTGGAAACATGCTCCCAAAACTAAACCTACCTGTACATTTGTACAGTACACATGTACATGTACAAGTATAGTCATTAAATGACTAACATAAAACAACAAAACCTGTGTATGGTATATTCATAAAGTACGTACACACATGCACAGGAGGGAGGGAGGTGGTTTTAGAGCCAACGCATGGCAACACCCAACGTAGTATACCGGTATGGGTGATATCACAAATATTGCGTACGGGGGAGGTGGTGGCCCCTTCAGCGGTTGAATTGACTTGTTTCACATTCTCAAAATTATTTCACTGTCTCCAAAACAGGAAACTGAATAACCTTTTAAAAGTTCCCATTTCTGGAAACATGTCTCCAAATCTGAAGACAGGTCATGTTTCCTAAAATCATTTGGGCCCCAAAATAAATTTGGAATTGGCGCTATTTCAAAATCTAGTGCTGGTAATAGTGTACTTTGTGTGAAATATTGTATTCATTTTTTAACTGGACTCTGATGGACTCGGCCCTTTGAGTTCTTTATTGCCCGAGTCCTAACTGGCTGAGTCAGAGTCAGAGTCTGAGTCCTTAAAAATTCGGACCCGAGTCATGACTCGAGTCGTACAGCATGCCACCGAGTTGAAGCAAAATTTCCTGATGGCAGCAGTAGGGCAACAGTGCCAGGTGTCCAGTAGATGTACGCGCTGCATGTATACCAAGAATACATGTACATGTACATGTACCGTACAACAGTCTACCATCATTATGTAACTTTCAATTAATATCACTACATGTACGTACATGTACATTATTTTTCACTCATTGACTGCCTGGAACATGTACATGTATACATGTACAAGTATTGTTTTTGCATAAAATGCATTTTTGTGTGTTGTCCACACCCATAATGCTGTGAACTTGTATAGTAGGATACGATATTCATGTGATTTTTATCCTTTACATGTGGGCCTACATGTACAATAATTTAGTAAAAAATGTTTTGTTTTTTTGTTTTATTTCGCACCTTGGCAAACATAGGGACATCTCCAAAATAGGAAGCCTGTTTCCAAAACTGGAAAGGCATTCACTGTCTCCAAAACAGGAAACTGAATAACCTCTTAAAAGTTCCCATTTCTGGAAACACTTTAATGTCTCCAAATTTGGAGACGGGTCATAATGTTTCCTAAAAAGGGGTCATTTCCACCACCTGAAAAATGTGTCTCCATTTCAGGAAACAGATCCTTCTATCTGTCGGGGAATATTTACCTGTGATATTTGGCGCCATATATCTTTTGGTAACGATTGGTAACGATAACGCCACAAGATGGAACACATTCCTTATGAATGGGATAATATTTGCTGAAAGTGGCTTGGCGGTGAAGCCTGGCAGTCTCAAGATATTGCTTTTTGAATTTTTCTTTGATTAAAATGAAGTATGATAACAGTTCAAAATATAACAAAGTTGGGTTTTATATTTGAGAATTCTTACATAGAATCCCTTTAAATCATAAAATTTGATGTTTTATTCTAAGTTTCTAAGAGAATTAGTTTTTACGGTTTTTGTGATTTATCTTCTATTCTGGAAACATGTCGCCAAATCTGGAAACAAAATAAATGTTTCCTGATTTGGAATTGTACCGGACTGGTAGTTCCTTCCTCCCTGCATGTTACATCATGGTTACATGAACATGTTGTGCACAATTTTATGTCCGGTGCAGTTCTGATTTGACAAATTTGTGCAACATTGCGCCCGAATGCCCAAAAACTAGTAATTTTGGCTGTGGTGTACTCGTCAACGAATTCCTAGATATTTATGCTAAACATGGCGGCGTGTACATGTGCATGTACATGTACCTCTCCTCATATACGAAGGAGGGGAAGTAAATATGGGGACAGGGAACCAGTCTAGCTACGCCGCTGCGCTGAGCATGCAGCGCCCTCTACAGGTGCACACAATCGGCACTTGCGAGCACTGTTAAAAAATAAAATCCATGCAACTGTCATGGCCGTTTTTTTTATCGACACGGATTGGATAGATATGCGTGGTAAGTGTACGATAATCATGATAATGACACCAGTGGCTAGCGAATCACATTCGGAGAATTTGAACCTAACTTTGATGTACTTTCATAGTGTTTTAGAGGGGAAAATTTATTGTTTTTTTTTTTTATTTGTCCGGGCGGCAATTTTTTTCTCCTTGGCACTAACAGTACTTGTGATAATTTTGTCCGGGCGGCACCCCCGTACAAAACCGTCAGTGGAGAACAGTTTTAACATGTTTAATCTTAAATAACTTTGTCATTTTTCATTGAATTTATACAAAAATTTGACATCAAGTAAATGAGGTCCGACAAATTTTATTGAGTGACTTTTATCAGTTTTGTCCAAAAGGTTTAGATTTAAATGCCATACATGTACAAAAAAAAAGTAAATTTCAGAATTCGCTACTTTCGACTTGGCTAGCTCCTTCAAAGTGCTCTTAGCCGAAAGCTTCTAGACGGGATCACTCCAAATGTTAAACAAACGATCTCAATCAAGGGGTGCAAAGGGACCTCAGACATTTATAGACAATATTCTTGACAATTAATAGCAAATGCCAAGTCGAAAGTGGCAAATTCTCGAATTTAGGGGTATTTTTTTGTATCGAGTTTAAATCTCAACCTCTTCATGCTCTTGGACAAAACTGATGAAACTCACTCAAGAAAATTTGTCAGGCTCTTTTTACATGTAAAATTTTGGTTTACATGGTTTAAATCTGTTGAAAAATTATAAAGGTATTCAACATCAATAGTAGGACATGTTATTTTACACGTACATTAATGTACAAATGTACCGGTAGTAGCAAATGTGTCTTTCCACAGTAATGGGGTACATTTCTGTGACATACAAGATCTTAGGTCAGAGTTCCCTTCAAATGTCTTAATTTTATCTTTACACTATCCAGTTAAACCGAGGAAATAACTTTTACCCCAAGGAGTAAGAAAAATAGTCCTACAACATACTTTTCTTAAAACCCCGTGCACAAATTTTCCTATTATATGTATGTAACAAAGACAGAAAAAAATGTCACAAATTGGTCTGTCCAAGTTACATACGTAATACGAAAATTTGTACACAAGCTTTTCAGAAATGTATGTTGTGGCCGCAATTTCTTACCTTTTTGGGCAAAAGTTATCTCCTGACAATAGTACAAGGAAATTTCTTTAAGTTTGAGATAAACTGAAGACATTTGAAAGGAATAATTGACTTATCTTTTAAATAGGCCCATTAGTGTGGAAAGACCCAACTGTAAAATTAAATTAATAAAAAAGGTAAATGTGGATACAAAATTATGCAACAACTGCATGACTAATACATGTACATGTAGACTGTATCGAATAGCTGCCATTTCGTGGGGCAGTTTCTTTGTTCCTTGAGGACATGCATGATTGCACATATTGTGCTTCCATTGTTGAACGGTTTAAGTAACAAAAGGTGCCCCACGAAATGGCGGCTATTTGATACTGTCTATACATACAATTTGCCTGGTCAGAGTTCGTAGCATGTCAAAACTATGTACCGGTAGTCCAGCTTACATGTACCTCTGCTAAACAAAGGTCATACATACCGGTACATACTTTGGGAAAACCAGAAATTGCAGAAAAATTCCCAATCCAAAGCTTGTTTCCTGGATTAATGTACATGTACAGGGAGTGCATGAGTTACATACATGTACACGTGTACATGTACATGTACATACGTGTACATGTATACTTTGGCTAGTTTCCAGTATCCACACAATTGGATTGGGCCTACATTAGTCAGTGAGCTTTCCTTTCATACAGTGGATTGTTGTCATTTTGCCTCGAAATTAGAATCACACCCAAATATTTCCAGCTGGTTGTGTCCTGCATTGGTTTTAGATATTCTTGATTGGAAAACAAACAAAAAAGAACTACTTACATTGCCGTTTTTCAATAAAAAACGTCTATTTCCGACAAGAAAATCTGTTGTTACAATTAAAATATGTGACCAGCTAAAATAAAGTTGGCTAGGCTTAACGCTTGGGGGCGCTCCAGCATTTTCGGAGTCGACTCCGATTCCAAAAAAGAATCCAAATTCTATTCCAGATCGATTCCATTTTTCGTATGAAAACATTTGTGTACACTGCGATTTCTTATTGTGTTCAGGATAACCTATTCTAATCGATTCTAGTGTGGAGTCGCGCCAAAGTACGACGTGGTCTTTTTTTGCGAACGTACAGTTGGTGTGCCTCTACGGAGGCCCAATGAGAGTACGGGTGGCACTCTTATGTCACGCGCATTTATACGGCGCGGCATACAATGTACAGTTTCGTTTGGGCGTCTGTCTGTCAATGCACAACTACCCCGGTACACGTTTGCAATTGTTTTTATCGTGATAAGGAGTCCGAAAAATTTCTTCGTCGAAGATTGTCAGAAATAGACGCTTTTGATTCAAAAACGGCAATGTAAGTAGTGCTTTTTATTTGCCTTCTAATCAAGAATATCTAAAACCACTACAGGAAACAACTAGCTGGAAATAGTTGGGTGTGATTCTAATTTTGAGGCAAAATGAGAACAATCCACTGTATGAAAGGGGTACCTTCTGTCCCTACGGGAAATCCCGTAGGGACAGAATCATTCTGTCTAGGACTACATGTGCGGGTTTCTGTATTCAAATGGGGACGTTTAACATTAGGAACAATAGGGTCAACGATTGCCAAGGGGTTTGGAATAGACAACCGAAGTGTGACGTGCGTTGCCATGGCAATTGGCTCTAAACTATTATGGCCGTCGGAAAAAAGTACCATTGCAAAAGCACAGGGACATGGTTGAGTGATTTTTAGTTTAGAGCCAATTGCCTAGGCAACTAACAAAAGATGACGTATTCACTTCGGCAGTCTATTGTGTACAAAAGTCGCCAAAAAAACCCCCACCAAGTCCAAACAAAAGATCCAGGAACAATAGGACATCCACAGTGGGAGGTGGGTACATGTATGTGTACCAGTACATACCGTACATGTACATGTACATGTACATTGTGTAGGGTGAACACGTGTATAATTGGACAAGTTAGAAATAATTTTTCACATGGTTAGTACCACTGTACCAGGTACCAGTACATGTAGGTCATAACAAGGCAAATCCTCAGTGTACATGTACAGTATGTATGTCATGTACATGTATACATGGTACATGTACGTATCTTGCCTCAAGAGATTTAAATGTATTTTTACATTAAAAAATAATAAAATAGAAAAATAAATTAGGCTTGGTGGGTACAGTAGGAAATAAACATCTTTTTATTTTGCTCTACATTGTGTAAGTTGGATACACAAAGTAATTGGTGGCTTTGGTGAAATTAGTTTTGCTGGTAATATACACCAATCCGGTAACCATTATACAGTATGTGCCATGCCACCTTCTTTTATTACGTAGGCTATGTTGCAGTTTCTATCAAATTATTATCTGTCAGAAAACAATGATTAACCCGTAATAGGCACTTTCATCACGTGACCCGCGCAGGGATTTTTTTCCCACGTTGCGTGTACGCACGCACAGCGGCCACGAATGAGCGTGCTTTTCGCGATCCGAGTGCATGACAAGCACTTTGTTTTCTTCCATTTCCGGGAACTCTGATTGGCTCCGACATCATTTTTTAGCTCGTGAGATTTCGGCAAATCTCGTATGTGAGTTTAGCTTCACTTTGTTGACCGTTCATGAGTGGCACTGTAATTAAGAAAATCTTTTGTAAATTCGGTTGGAAATACTTAACAGATTTGGTTTAAACTTAATTAGAATATAAAGTCATTATATGTCTGTCATTGTTGAAAGTTTAAAGGCATTTTGGCCATCAACGACGAACGGATCTCTGTTTTTCTGAACCCATATTTTTCAATAGCCGAGCACATTTCCGGCCGTGTGTGCGTGTGTGTGGGCCTACATAGACTTGTACGAGTCTGTGTGGTGTACGTGTCAGGGATGCCAGTGGCTCTTACCATGCTTACCCTCAGGGCCGGAAAAAAAATCCACTATCATAACTGCATGTACCGTACATACCGTACAAAACAACTTCCGTAGTAAACGGTAAACCCATACAGCACCACACTGGCTGCGTACATACTGCGTACTAGCTGCGTAAGGCCTGGCCTAGCTCGAAAGACAGCTTTGTCGAGTCCGGGTTTATTGTTTTTCTTTATTTTTTCGGCTTTGGATATGCGGGTATGCAAGGTATGAATATTTAACATTTATCATGTTTGTCTTGAGCCAATCAGGAGCTTCATGAGAAGCACGTAATGACGCGAGCATGCATTATGCATGTGATGGCGTCCTCATGTTACGAGAACCGTGGCATGATCGATGGACTAAAACAACAAATATTCTCGGGTTCGTAGCATTTATTGTGCTTGTCTGTTTACATACTTGTACGTATTTGATTACACTTCTTGGGGACAACGGTCGTAATATGACAGCTTTCCTGAATGATTTGTGGAAGCTCTTAATACTGCCTCGGATGAACAAACTGGGGATCGCAGATCATAGCGTTTTTCAAACATAACCTTCCGTGCGTCGACCAATGAAATTCATTTTCAGCTCACACTTGGGTGGTATTTCCCTACATAATCAGTTTCGCTGGCTGAATGCAGAACCATCAATGCGTTGGGTTTAGGACCGTACCGATATAGTACCGGGGTACGTGCATATGTGTGCATAGTCGTAGCGCGGCGCGTTGTGAGCCAATACGTGCAACAGATTCCGTAGCTTGTAAGCGCTTTGTGCAGTTTTATCTTCAGCGGGCCGTCTAGAAGACAAGCCCAACACATTGATCAAGGCTAAGACTAACCAAGAAAAAATAACATGCTTCGTGCCAAGGATAGACTTGGTTCCAAGTCCGAGATTGTGGTTTGGTTTCCGTAGCGCCCTCTTTTGGTTTGTAAAATGTAGGGACAGGGAACTAGTCCATTTTTTGTTCACAATCACAATTAGTCCAAAACAGGACGAAACGATGTGATTGGTTAAAATCGCACGAAGCCTTCTGTGCAATGCATATTCATTAAAAATCTTCGGAACGACGTGTATATGATATGTATGTACGTATGTCGTGTCGAGTCAAATTAAAAGTGTTTACAAACGTATTACCTACCGGTATCGTAAACAAGAAGACAAACATCGGATATTATCGGTTGAGAATTTACTGGCATTCGCATACCGGTACGGTTGAGACAGTGAACATGGTGAACACTGACGTACATTGTACCGGTATGGCATCACCTGAATTGAAGCCTCAACAGGTACATGTAATAATCGCTTAAAATTAGTAAAAATTACCATACACATGAATGATACAGGGACAGTGCCTGGCCTGGCACACCCAGCCCCTGCGGCAGCGGCGCAGGACCCAGGGCCGGCCCCGGCTCGGTTTCACGGTACATGCATGCGGTATGCCTTTTTACCGCATACCGGTAGGGTACGACTACGTATATACTTTATACATGTAGTCAGATTGGAGAAGTTGACCAGAAATAATTTTTCGTTAAAATCAAACCTCGGTAAGGTCTGATTTGATGAAAAATCAAAATTTAGGACTGAGAACAATTTAACATTTTATCAGGAAACAGACATTTTTCAGCCAGTCTCTATTAATTTAGTACATAGGCCTAAGGTCTGAAGCCAGACTTCTCCATTTCTTCCGGTAATCTTGCCAAACAGTCAAACTTGAGCAAACAGAAGCAGACACATCTGCCTTTTGTTTGCAGGAGGTTGTGGGTTCAAATCCCACCTGACACTTATCCGAGGATGCTATGGAGTTTTTCCCATAGTGTCTTGGAAAAACATTGAGTATGTATGTATACACTGTTAATAATAATGACATTGGGAAAGGGCAAGACAATTACATGTATGCACCTATGTATGAATTGTTTCCCTAACCACTCCCCTCGGTCTACCCGACCTTAGCAAGCAGAAGCAGGTATAGTAGATGCACATTTTGGGGGCGGTGGAGTGGTGCTTCTCAAGTAAGCTTCATTTTTGGTATGTTTGATGGATTTTCTATTATTTCACCACAAGATGGGCATATGTAAGGGATTTTGGTGCTCTTAATTCAGAAACATGCTGGGAAAAACTTCAGCTGTTATTTATCTCTTGTGACACTTACACATGTCAGGATAGACAAAGTATGCTAATTATTTACCAATAATCCTTTTACTTGTATTTGTGCATAGAGTCCGACTGAGGCAGGACTACCTCATCGAAGGCTCAGCTTGAACTTACTGGACATGCTGGATGGAGAAACCGAGGAAGCCTTGGCAATAATGCCTTTGTGATGCGTTGCAGACTCTCAGGGACTATTTACAAGTTTAACCACTCGATGTGTAGGAGGACGTTTAAACACGGCAAGATTTCCGCATCGGTGTAACATACATTTGTAAAAAGACTTGTTATCATGTCTATAATTGCAGTATAATTGACGAGGGAAATGGGCAAAACAGTTTATAACAAAGCAACATTGGGGTGTACAGTGACAGTGCATCGACATAACAACAATACTTTACTGTGCACGGTTAAAATTAGTTCAGCTGTTTGCCTTTCTCCATGCTTCAACTAAAAATAAACCCGCGCCTACAGACAGCAATGTTTGAAATAATCTTGACGTTAACTGGTTAAGCAAGCTTGAAAGGAACTGACACAAAACTTAAAGAGAAGTTCAGCATGATATGGACAGCATGATATTTTCCTACCTCCATATGTACTGTGATAAGAGCAAAATTTGAGTACTTTGCAACATCCTAGCGCTAACACAACCTTGAAAAAAATATGTTGTGCATACACCATTGTAATCCTGAGAGTCTAGTGTTTCATAAAATAACAGTAACGCTTACGGAATCGTCAATTTGGCCATCTACGATGTCTGGAAACATTGGACAAAATTCGGACAACGTTAAACCTGCATCCCTATGAGCGACGCCATCTTAGCTGATATGCTGGACGCGTGGTGGCGCTTCTCGGTCAAGGAGCCCGGCTGTGCAATATGCATAATTCATATTGACGTCCGTGTGTTTATCCCAGCTGGCAATACGTCATCGCACAGTTCGATAACTAGTAGACTGGTTCCCGTCCACATATTCCACACAGGAGAATATAATATATATTTCACAATAAGCGAACCAATCTATAGGGATCGGGAACCAATCTAGATAACTAGCTGCACTGCGCGCGTGACGTACTTGCCAGCTGGGATAAACACGCGCGACGTCAATATGGATTATGCATATTGCACAGTTAGCCGGGCTCCTGTACGTCTCATGATCGAGAAACGGCAGCATATCAGCTAAGATGGCGTCGCTCATAGGGATGCAGGTTTAACGTTGTCCGAATTTTGTCCAATGTTTCCAGACATCGTAGATGGCCAAATTGACGATTCCGTAAGCGTTACTGTTATTTTATGAAACACTAGACTCTCAGGATTACAATGGTGTATGTGAAAGTGCTCGGTCTGATGTGCTTCGGACGATATTTCTAGTAGAACTTTGTCAGATTTGAGCAGTTTCAGACTTGGTATTGTCGTACATCCCTGCCTTAGGGCTGTGATTTGCGACTGTAATAAGTCAGATTTGAAAAGCGAGCAATTTACAGCCCTAACTTTAGGGCTAGGTTGCTGCCAGAAAGAGGAATTTTTTTAAAAATAATTCAAGATGGGTAGTCTAATATTTTTTTCCAAGGCTGTGTGCACACTACTTTTAGAAGGCTAAAAGTGTTTATTTGACGTTTATATTGGGACGTTAACATTTTTTATATAACACTTTTAGCCTTTAACATTTTAACCCCATTCACTGTGGTGAATGTTGCTGCACGCCCTTTAAAAATGGTCAAAAACCCGTGTCAAATCTTACCTGACATTTCAAATCAGACAATTAAAAACACCATGGAGGTCCTTGTAATCTCAAGACTTCTGTACCCTTGTCGTACAGAAGTCTACAAAACTTCTGTACTTTCAATGGAAATTCATCACAGGGGACCAGTCTAATGCCGCGTATGCGTACCGGATAGTCTCCAGACGTCTTTTAAAATTTAGACTTATATTCATACCAATCTAAAGGTGGCCGCATTTCGGGCCCGATTTTCCCAGCCTCACTTTTCAGCCTCATTTTAACACAATTGACTTTGTACAAGACTATATGCACTGCAGGATGACGAAAAAATGTGTACTAATTAGAGCATTAAATGCTCTAATAATTAGTCATCAATGAGCGTGAGGCTGGAGCCGGCACGGAAATTAAGTGTGCCCCCTGATGTGTTCTCCACGTTTATGTAATAAAAATGAACGATATCCACAACATGTGACGTACACTTTTCTGGAAAGGGACACATACCGGTAAGCTATGAATGGACGTACTCGAGACTCGATAATGGTGAACCTTTAATGCTCTAATTAATCATCAATTAGTGTGAGGCTGGAGCTGGCACGGAAATTAAGTGTGCCCCCCGATGTGTTCTCCACGTTTATGTAATAAAAATGACCGATATCCACAACATGTGAGGTACATTTTTCTGGAACACTGTGGAAAGGGACACATAAGCTATAAATGGACGTACTCGAGACTCGATAATGGTGAACCTTTAATGCTCTAATTAATCATCAATTAGTGTGAGGCTGGAGCCGGCACGGAAATTAAGTGTGCCCCCCGATATTTTCTCCACGTTTATGTAATAAAAATGAACGATATCCACAACATGTGAGGTACACTTTTCTGAAAAGGGACCAAAATGCGCTATAAATGGACTTACTACATGCACATGTAGGAAAATAATTCAGGGTAATAAATTAATGTCAACATTATTAATGAAGGCCATCATAGCAATGCAAACATTGTTATCTTTATTTTAAATTTAAATTAAAAATGTTTCGGTTCTTTGTTCCGTTTACGAAAATTCGTTCCGCAAATAAACAGTTGCGTGGCAAATCTTGTCCATTTTTTCGTCATCCTGCAGTGCATGTATTCTTGTACAAAGTCAATTGTGTTAAAATGAGGCTGAAAAGTGAGGCTGGGAAAATCGGGCCCGAAATGCGGCCACCTTTAGATTGGTTATATTCATATGTGGACGGGAAGCGATATTTTTTTCCGTACAGTTGATTGCCCGGTTCCGCAAATTGCCCGGTTCCGCAAAATCGAAAAAATGGACTTCGTTTTTAGAAAGACGAAAGCACTGTCGACTTAGGTCGTGATACTGTTTGAAAGGCTATGGAACGCATTTAAGGAAAACGTATTTTACTTACCGAACAACAGCTAAAATTTAGCGAAAATCGGCCTCGACCGTTGTTGGCCGACCGCGCTACACCGACAGTGCGCGTGTGCATTACGCGCGTCCCGCGTTTGTTGTTCTACAGGACGATCGTCAGGGTCATTTTTTCCAAACTACCGACCACATTTCTGTCGGAAAATGTTGACGATCCCACCAGAAAAGTGTGAAGTATTAATTCTTTTAAATCTTTGCTCTAGATCTGACACGCGCGCGCACGCCCACGGCCTGACGTGTCGGAAATACAAGACTTTCAATACACTAAGGCACTATTTGCGGAACCGGCAAACTTTTGCGAAACCGGGCAATCTTCCTACCTCTAAAAATTGCTCGGAAGCATTTTTCTGCCAACTGACTGTCATAAAATGTTTAGTGTGTTAGATAGCTGAATAAATTCCGGATATTTCTGGCTGAGAACCTTTCCATAAAAGTAAGTTTTTGTGCCGCCGGGCGCCTCGGACAATTTCCGTTTGCGGAACCGGGCAATCAACTCAGTCCGGGAAAACTCCGAATAAGGAAACGTTTCCGAATAAGGAAACCTTGAGTTTCCGAATAAGGAAACGTTTCCGAATAAGGAAACCTTACAGTTTCCGTATTCGGAAACTCTTGCGTTTAACTCCCAAAAGGGAATCGAAAAAGGCAAATTTGGAATAGTGAAAACTATAAAAATGTGTTCAACAGTTCCTTACCCAAGTTTCTATCTGTGCAATTCAAAAACCTATCTGTGCGTTTTCTTGTAAATGGCTTTTGAAAATCAACACTCCACACTTCTCAAGGACTGCAAATAGCGACTCCATCTTGACTACCCTCGATCAGTGTTAGTAATTTTGTGCAAATTATTTTTATGAATAATATTTTGAAATGACACTGGGATAATTATAAAATAAATTAGAGAATAAAATAAATGTTATTAGTTTTTTAATTGGATAGAAAAATGAGCACAAAATTAATATTTTAAAAAGTATTATTTTATAAGTAGTGACGTGGCTACCAATTGCGCGAAATACTTAGAAACGCGGGAACTTCGAATCGTGATTTTAGAGGAAGCACAAACATGTCAAATAGACTCGATATGCTGAAAGAAGCTGAGAAAGAGGAAAAAAGGCGCAGACACAAGAAAAGCATGAATATCACGACGCCTATAGTAATCGTTGGACTTGCTATCACATGGGATAATGCGCTATGATGGGCGCAAGTACGAGGACCCTCAAGAGCTAGAGCTGCCCCAAAAAGTACATTTTTGATCCACCAATTTTGTCCATGGGTTGCGAGATTTTGATACCACATGATCATCAACTGTCATATTTGTCTTGTTAAATTACCATTCTGAACTTTTGCGATATCCTAAAAAACCACCGATGTAAACTGATTTATCTGGTTCCAAGAGGCAGTGCAGAAACTAAACCAACATTTTTGCATCCGTACTATCCAAATTGGAGATTGTAAATTTACCGTTTTCTATTCGTTGGTAGTATTTTGGGGAGGCATGTTAACATGGTTGTTTGGTTAAAACGAAATACATTTTTATGAGCGCTCCTTTAAGTAAAGCCCAATTTACACGATCATACTTTTCTTCAAGAACTCCATTCAACTTACATTTGTATGACGATGTTCACACTTGTTCAATGTAACTTTAGAAGTCCCAGAGATTGTTCATGAATGTTTTGTGAATTTTCTGGCGACCTGCAATACCATGTCATGATCTGGATGAAGGGGCTATATATAGGGTCTTTTAGTTTTACAGTAATACCCCCCAATCGATCGGTGTAAAGTGTTGTTTTAAATAATTATAACTGCAGTTGAAACTGGTTGATAATTTATTTCTCTTCTTAGTTTTTTCCGACATGTTTAAGAGGTTAATTAACAATCAAAGTGAACAGTATAGTACAATAATTGTGTTTCACTTGTTTCAATTGTAGGTGCTGAAAAATAAAAGAAATACGAACCGACTCCGACAGAAAAAAAAAACACCAATTACACCACTTTACCATGTTTACATTGCAGTTGTTATTAAATGTTTCTACATGTACATGTTCTGCATTACTAGTTTACAAACAAGGAGACATGCTAAATTAAAAAGTAATACAATATTAAATGTATAGTCATGCCTTTAAAAGAGCTGTATAGTGATATTTAATCAGAAAACAGTATGAAATAAAAGTTATTTTAAATATAAAATAAACAATTCATGTTTTGCTTTTACATTTTTAAAATGTTGAAGTCATACCTATATTGCCTGGAAATATTTTTTTCTAAAATGTATTAATGCACCTTTAAATTGTTCCTCCAACGTGTGCTGCTCCACCCCTTAGATGGGGATTTGGTCACGTTTTTCATGCCCCAGGGTGGAGAGTTTGACCCACTAAAGTAATCATGTCTGTGCCTCTCATGGTCTAAGACTAGAGCTAGACGTGCATTTTACACCCGTGGGTGGGGATTTTTTTCACCTAACTTTTGCCCCAGGGGTGGGGTTTTTGTCACGTGAAAAGTGACAATCGGCTCTTCTTTGGGGTAGCCCGGAAATCCTGGGTGAAACAAGTGATTAAGGTGCATAACAATCACTAAAGCCGCCTCACCCTCCCCCGCACGTAAACCACACCCCTAATCCCCCATATCCCAACCCCTCCAACCCCCACCCCATGGCCCACCGGCCCATGCACGTACACCACGAACCCCATGGGCACCTTGCCACTTGACCCATCATCAAACTTACCACTGGGCATGGCAACACAACTCCCAAACAAACTCTAATCGGTATAGTAAGTTTCAGGATGTTTCTATGTGCAATATCGCCATATGCACATTTTACACCGGAAGTTTCCTTATTCGGAAACGTTTCCTTATTCGGAAACGTTTCCTTATTCGGAGTTTTCCCGGACTGAACTGTACCGTTGTTTAGCGAACATTGCTTCTGATTGGTTTAACCCCTATGCATATGTTGCATACTGATGTGTTTTGTCGATAACTACCTCAACATAACCCCACACCATACCACACTCTTTCCTCAATTAATAGTAAAAACAAATTTAATACGAGATTCGATAGGAGATTCGAACCTGCAATCTCTCGATTGATAGCACTACGTCTTAACCACTAGGCTACCAAACGACTCGACAAACTTTTCAATTTTCTTTCTTATATCCTTTTATTTAATAACTCTTGGAGGCGCTATATAGAAAATATGAATATTCATTTACAATGCACCAATCGATGAAGCCCCATAGCGAATATGTGGTACGGAAAAAAATATCGCGGACGGGAACCAGTCTAATTGCTTTGTTCAAAATTTGCGCAAGGTTCAAAATTTGCGCCCAACTTATGTTGCGCAGATTCTGATATTGCGTTCGAAATCAAAATTTGCGCTGCGCACGAGTTCAAAGATTGCGCCCAAGCCCCAACAGGGACATTTACCCCTACCTACTTTAGTCTCCTTTCGAAATTCCGGTCTCGTTCTTTCCCCGCCTTTCACCTCTGGCGTCCCTGGTCTTATTCCTGGGCCAAGCGTGGTTGCATTTGGTTATTTGCACTTGCAGTCAATGGCCAATTCCTGCTCGACTCGACCGGGAACACGTACGCTTGATGACGGCGGTATATAGTCACCAGGCCAGCTGCTAGCTGAACCTCGCACGAAATACATGTAGAGCAGTTAGGAACGAGGATGTTTTCAAACAGCGCTATTTGTACGGCTCCAGGAAGGTTAATGTTATATGAAGGCTAAAGTTAGGCAGAATAATACATCACCGTATAAACCATGCGTACGCGTATGTAGGCTACGCAAGGTTTCCAAAATGGTTTTGAAGCAGCGGATTATTTGCATAGATCTTTTGGGATCCTTCCAACAAGTTAAGTCTGTGCTGTTGAAGTGTGAACAGGCTTTTATTCCTGCTGTTTTGCTAGAACCCTGGTGTTTTGCGAGAACCCTGGTGTTCGTCACACGATCGGACCGGCACTTGATGCCGAGGACGATCACGAATGCGCTGGAAGTTTCGCATATGGAATGCGCATGCGTTCTGTCTGGGGTGCATGGGTTGGCCAAGACTCGCTGCCATAGAGCATGGAGAAAGAAACAAACTTCCTCCATGCATAGAGTATACATGTATAGGAGCGTGCAGAGGACACTGGCTCTGTAGGCTTTACAGTCACTTCGCCCAAACCTTCTTCTTCTTCTTCAAGCTACTGCAAACAAACTCCGCTGTACGGGATATCATGTTGCAGGCGCATGGTGGCTAGTGGATGATTAATAATGGGCGCCCCGAATAAAAGCAGACATTTCCATGTCATTAAGTCTTGCCTTGAAAATATCTACAGAAGAAGCCTGGCGTACAGTAGCCGGTAGAAGGTTCCATTCTGCAATTGTTCGTGGCAGAAATGAATATTTATAACAATCCTTCTTTGTTGCTTGGTGAAGAAAGGATGTAGCAGTTGACTTTCTTGTTTGAATTCCATCTGTGGTTGGCATCGTTTGGTATGAATCGGTGTCTATGGCAACAGAATGATGGATAGATTTATACAGAAGTGTCAACCTTGAAGAAGCCCGTCGGGTCTCGAGAGGTTTCCATCCCAATTCTGAAGTCATGGATGACACACTGCTGGTTCTCCTATAATCCCCACAAACAAACCATGCAGCGGCTCTGCGCTGCACTGCCTCAAGTTTAAATTTATGATCTTGTCTATAAGGGTCCCACACAGAAGCGCAGTAATCTAGCTTCGGACGAACTAGCTAGGGTTTTGTAGGCCGTTTCCTTTACTTTCCGAGAGCAGCTGTAAAGGTTTCTCCGCAGGAGACCAAGTACCTTGTTTGCATTTGATGCAGTAATGTTTACATGGTCTGCCCAACTCAGCTTGTTGGTTAATTCAATGCCCAGATAGGAATGACTTGTAACAGAGTGTAATGGTTTGCCATTCATGTTGTAATAAGTTTCTAATGGTTTCCGTTTATGAGTGATATGCATGACATGACATTTGTCAATGTTAAATTTCATTTGCCATTGGGCTTCCCAATTACACAAGGTGTTGACGTCATTCTGTAGTGCCTTACTGTCGTCACTCGACTTTATCTCACGATAAAGTATACAGTCGTCTGCCAAAAGCCGCACTTGGGAGCTGATACCTTGAGGTAAAAACGAAGAGACAAGTCCAATCTGGCATGTCTTAGGTCAGTCGGAATTTCCTCGTCCGTGTAACACCCAAAATACTTAACCAGAGCTACACAGTAAGAATCCTTATTCATTGGTAAAAACATTTATCGATGTTAAAAATAAATTGTAAGGGTCTTTTTTACGTTTTTTTTCTGGTTTCATATCGGATTAGCGCGCCCAGAGACAAGGCTCTCGAGTGTCATTGCGCGACGGATCGTACCATTATTTGTAGGGTATGCAGTTTATGAAGGTTCAAGTACGCCGCCAGTAAATGCATCATATATACCCATTTAAACTGCATTTGAATGTTTTAAAACCGTGTTGAGAGAGGAATAAATTCATCCTGTTTGAAAATATGAATATTTGTTGCGTTTGTTCATATTGTGTAATCCCTGCTAAAATCGGCCGCCCCGTCCGATTACGTGATCCGTCCTTTCGAATACGGCGCTAGACTGGTTCCCGCTCCACATCTAAAACAAGTCAATTGGAACGGACATGCCACTGAATGGGAAAGCCCATGGTTTGTCTTTGCTTTATTTCCACAAACCGAAAAAGATCAGTAAATCAAAACATTCTGAACCCCAAAATTTACAATTTATGAAACAATTTGGGACGTTTTGTGAGGTTAAATGTACCTGGATACAAGTCAATCGTAATACAAAATCACACAATGACATGGATTTGGCTGGAAAAGTAAATAAACTTTGTGTTGAGCACATTTCTGTACTGGAAAGTTCCATGAACTTTGTACCTGGCACTAATTTGCTGAGCACAGATTTTATTAATGAATTACTTTGTAAAATGAGGAACCAGCTAAATTTGTATTTTCAAATTGTGCTTAAAAACAGTATAATTACATTTTAGTACACATGTAAATACATATCACAATATTTTGTCAGGCAACCAACTTTTGCAATATAAAGCATATAAATTATGTGCTAAGTAATGTTTCGTGCCAATATCGCCATGAAATTGGCCCCTGGAGTTCAGAAAGTTTTCCCCTTTTTTCAATACTTCATTGCACCATCACTGCTGTCCTCATCTTTTGCAATGTCAGTCGTCATCAAAGTCTTCATTAGCTTCAAAGCCCCAAAATTTTACTTCACGAGCAGACAAGAAAAAGACAACTAAAAGTGTTGATAGCAAGGTAACAATCACATGATTTTTTTCAAGTAAATATATGGTACCTTTGTGGAAGAAAACTGCTAACTGAAGGTGTTTTAAGTTTGGAAAACTTTGTTTTTACCTGTCATGCATGTGGCTTAAATTTCTACAAGGCACTTTATCAATTACATACATGTAGTACTACGACTGTAATTGTGGGGAAATAAAACATGTTCCAAATTATTTAACACTTTATTAAACAGCTTCAACCCGCAAAGCATTGTTATGACAATTCAGTGATTTCTTTAGAACTTATTGTACCTGTATAGGTGATTGCACAACACATACAATGGAGAAATTAACTGATTGCATAATACATACAATGAGGGAATGGAATGACAAGAATGCAAGTCAAGTAGTGTAAATAACAATTAATTACTGTAAAATAGTGTAAAATACAATTAATTACTTGTACTGTAACACTTATGTAATGCTGCTGTTCCTAATTTTAAAAGTTTTCCAGTCACGTAATGTCTTGAAGTTACTGCTGGTGGGGTATCACCTTCATGCCATTTGGGAACGACTTTCACCTTCGCGGGTCCATCTTCTATTGGGAATGAGTGGACATGGGTTGGCTGCTCTTTTCCAAATGCCAAATACACCTCTTTGGGAAAATAACAGACGTTAAAACAATGTTATAGGTGTAATACAATTGTAGATCACTTGATTGGCATTTGACGCTTGCTTATACGTTTGGGTTTACGGGCGATGTCATCCTGTTTATCTTCAAGCCTCAAATGTAGGTACAGGTTGGGACAATGTGCTGTATCTGAAGTCTTCGCTCCTTGACAGTTTTGATCCAATCACTGTTCAGGTAAGTGAAATCTACACTTCCTGACCCATGCACCTTGGTGATTAGATAATCAACAGCTAAAGTTTTTCCCAGCATATTTCTGAATTAAGAGCACCAAAATCCCGGCCTTATGCCCATCTTGTGGTGAAATAATAGAAAATCAATCAAACATAGGGCCTACCAAAATAAAGCTAACTTGAGAAGCACCCCTCCACCGCCCCCCTAAAAGGCTAAATTTTGAATTTAGTACTCGGACGTCACTAATTTTGCCTTAAAATGATTTATTATAATCAATAGGCCTAAGTGCAAATCTAATGAAGAAAACAAAATTTAGAGGGGAAAAAATATAAAGAATTTACTAGGAAAAACTTAGAATATTTCTGAGTTAATAATAATAATAATTAGATTTGTATAGCGCACATATCCAACCTGCAGGGTGCTCAAGGCGCTGTTACCATTATTACCGCTGCCATCAGGGAATCACCAGAACCATTTCGCTTCAACTAGGTGGCTGCTGGTCAGGCGCACAACCCTATCAGCAGTTAGATTGTAGCATTCCCCCTAACAGCTTCCCATATATCGCTTGGGTTGACGAGGCAACTGGGATTAAGTGCCTTGCCCAGGGACACAGACACGTTGGTCTAAGTGGGGCTCGAACCCCCAACCTCTGATTGGGAGTCCCGCTTCATACCCACTAGACCACACGTTGTCCCAAAGGCTTAGTGCATGAGGGCTTATGTGACGTCCGACTTGTAAATTATTTCCACTTCTGCATTCTTACTACCGGTACATGTCTAAAGTATAATGTGGTATGCCTTGCCGCATGCATGAACCGTGAAACCAAGCCGGGGACGGCCTAGGCTGCCCTGGGCCCCGCGCGGCTAGCTGTGCCAGGCCAGGCCAGGCACTGCACTTTCTTCCTCCATACTTCCGTCAGAAAATTCATTTCTTTTCTATTTATACCTCATGTGAGACGAGAAAAGGACAAAAACAGGTCAAATGTTTCCAATGGTGAACAGTGGCTAGGTCGTTGTGCGAACCTTGCTGTTCGATTTATTTTAAACTCCGCTAATCAGCTTGATTAGGATCAAATTATATGCACAAATGTAATATCCTTCAAATGTGGTTGAAAAAAATAATTATACACGTCTGGTGTAAGCCGTATTAAAGGCCTATCGATTTAGAGGCTATCAAACTAGCATCTGAACCAAGTTTGATGTATGAATTACGAGCTGTAAACAAATTTAAAAAGTTCACAGTATCTAGGTCTCGACAATAAAGTGTCGAAGTTCAATAATTATCACCGTGCTAAAATCGGTCAGAATCAATCAAGCCGAAAGAGAAAATAAAACACGTGTGTCGGAACTGAAACTGAATTCGGGTCGAGTGTCGGACCAGCACTGTGTGCTGGCGCTCGGTGGCCACGAAAAAACCCCAGCCATTGGAGGAAACGTGGGTGCATCCAGGGCACTCGACAGGGGTGCACTCCCCCGGTCCGAATTCCGATTGAAGTGGGAAAATGGGGTGGGCGGGATTGTACAGCAAAGTTGACACGATTGACCGAGAGTGAGCTACTGAAGCGAACGTGGCGTTTATATAGCCAGTTGTTATGTAATTCTATTGTGTTCAGTGTGAATACACTGGCACCTGTCGTTCTAAAACGAAAAGAAATTCCACTTTCTTCCTCCATACTTCCGTCAGAAAATTCATTTCTTTTCTATTTATACCTCATGTGAGACGAGAAAAGGACAAAAACAGGTCAAATGTTTCCAATGGTGAACAGTGGCTAGGTCGTTGTGCGAACCTTGCTGTAGTCTATAGAAAGTCGCAAAAGAAAGGGCAAAGGGGAAACAAAAAACAACAAAGGTAAAAAGGTATTAAATAACAAATTACGATTGCCAGTTCCGGTGTGGAAAGATCAACAATTAAGCATTGTGAGATTAAACTTTGAATGATGTGCTCGATGCCAAATATTGGACGGACAAAAATAAAATAAAATAAAATGAAAAATCCGCTGTCCCTCAAATCGAATTCGATACCAAACGATCGAATAAAATGTGTTATAAACTCAGTGCCATACGACTGTGTATACGCAAATGTCTATGCCGCCTCAAATAGACGTTTACTGGCCTTCGGTGCACGCGGAACGCGGAAAAAACAACAAAGGTAAAAAAGGTATTAAATAACAAATTACGATTGCCAGTTCCGGTGTGGAAAGATCAACAATTTTAAAACATTGTGAGATTAAACTTTGAACGATGTGCTCGATGCCAATATTGGACGGACAAAAAATCCGCTGTCCCTCAAATCGAATTCGATACCAAACGATCGAATAAAATGTGTTATAAACTCAGTGCCAAACGACTGGGTGGACGCAAATGTCTATGCCGCCTCAATTAGACGTTTCTGCGATGTACTCTTTCACAACTCCCCAGCCGAGATCAGAACGGTCAGCAAGTCGTATGAGCTTTTGACGTTCCTTGATGGACTTAACGGCGGCGTTCCAGTCGGTCTTGGCCGAGTCGATGTCAAGGCTGTCAATGTTCTGAATGGCCGACTCGACAAGCGAAAGAAGCTTCTCGCAGTGCTTGTGCTGCTGTTGATGCCGTCGCGTTTGAACGTCGGAACGTCTGATAAGCGTTGCTTCTTGCAAGCCGATTCGACCTTGAAGTCTAATGACTTAGAAAGGGCCTGGATAGCGTTCAGTATCTGATCACTGCTGGTACCGGACTCCGAACCGCCGACGCCCGGTTCGAGGGACATGTTCGATGCGGTGCGTGAAGAGTGTGTAGAATAGGATTGTACAGCAAAGTTGACACGATTGACCGAGAGTGAGCTACTGAAGCGAACGTGGCGTTTATATAGCCAGTTGTTATGTAATTCTATTGTGTTCAGTGTGAATACACTGGCACCTGTCGTTCTAAAACGAAAAGAAATTCCACTTCTCTCGTACAGCAAACTAAAAGTCTAGAGACCGCCTTGGACAACGCTAAGCAGACGACGGCGTCTGAGAAAAAAATAATAGTCTGGTAACGTACTTCAGCCTATATGTTTCGCAATAGTAGGTGCATGGTAATCACGACCCATTGCGAGCAGACGGCGGTGTCTGAAAAAACTCTATAAAGGGCCTATATATATAAGGTGCGCGTGCTCGCTTAGGGAAAACGCTCTTATTTCTCTGAGGATGGTCGAATTTTGGGATTACTTTTTGTATAAGCACATTGACAAAACAAGATGTGTTTGAACCAAAAAAATGTAAAGTGAAAAAATATAAGATATATTTTCCTATGTGTTTTTTTGGCATGGACCTAATTATTATCATCTCCATATTATATAAACTGTTTTGTCTTCCATTTGCAAGCCAGGGTAAACCGCCTCAAAGTAAAATTTGCTTGCGAGCAACAGTGCAATGGGCACTTTTGAGGAATCCTTGGTATACAGAAAGAAATAATAATATTAATAATAATACATTCCGAGATGCACCAAGCCAATGAGCCTGCCATTCGTAAACTTCAGGCCTACTTGCAAACCGGAAAAAAGTCAAACATCTTTATTTGTTTGTGACAAACTCAGACAAAATTGTCTTCATTTTATTTATTGAATCGATAGATTTTAAGGTGCTTTTCCATTTATTGGCGTCTGGGCGCTCACAAACGCGGTACGGAAAATTACCTAATTAAACGAAATGAAATGAAGTGAAATTGAAGTTTAATTAGAATTCTATCGATTAACCACTGGCACTGAAGGACTTACGTGAGATTGCACCTGCCACCGGCATTCGTTGGTCACGCTTGAGAGAACCCTTTGTTAAAAGGCCTTTCCCTCTCTATATAACACGCCACCCTGTAACACACCTCAGTGCATTTTGAAGAGGTGAATACCGTCTGTAACGTTTAGTATTTGTATTGGGAGGGAAGATTAGTGTCAATAATACAACCCAGGGGTGGGAGCGTAAGTCCTTCAGTGCCAGTGGTTAATCGATAGAATTCTAATTAAACTTCAATTTCACTTCATTTCATTTCGTTTAATTAGGTAATTCTACCTCATAACCACCTGGCACTTCGGCCTTACGTGAGATGTTTAGAGCAGACTAAACGTTACAGAGAAACTTCCTGTAAAAGAAGCTTGCATTAATTTATTCCTGATAATAATCATAAGGATCGTCCGAGAATGTTCTCGGCAAACGTGGATTGTGAATCCGTAATAGGTTTATTGTAAAATTTGGCAAAGGTCGAAGACCTTGACCACCCTGCAGCATTCAGTATAGATTTTAAAGGTGTACCTTTCCTTAAAGCTGCACTGCATGAAGCTGCTCGCGTACTGTGGGCAGTAAACTTATCTGTATTGATGCCCGCGTTCGTTAAAACTATTTTAATCCATCGGCTTATGGTTTGGGAACCCACTTCTTTGTGGGGTGGAACATAACTCAGAAAAAGACTTCTCTTTATACTTCTAAAAGATTTCGTATTTGTTAAATAAACCTTCAAAACTGACATAACGCATAATAATGGATCATGTGGGTATGCTATAATTCTTAACTCTACCCGAGGTCTACCAGGTTTACTTGTCTTGGTAGGAGCCTCTATAATAAAATTAACGCCATTTTCAACAGCTTGAACCGAATTTAGGTTCATAAAGGCAATTGCCTGACACCGCTGCCCTGTGGTAAGGGCTACAAGAACTACCAGCTTCAAAGTTAAGTCTTTGAGTGAGAGTTGTTCATTTGGCCCAAGAGTCTTGAGGTATTCCAAAAGAACAGTCACATCCCAAATGTGCGAGTAGCGAGCTCTTAATTGGCGGTCTCAGGTTGAAGATACCTTTCATGAGTCTTGAGACTAGAGGATGTGACCCCACTGGGACGCCCTCAATCGGCGAGATGATGGCCGACAAGGCACTTCTGGCAGTGTTCACGCTGCTATACTCGTTGCCCAACAAAAATTGTTGTGCGAGGAAATCTAAGACTCTCGCTAAAGCTGGCTGAATTGGATCAGTTTTTGTCCGAGAACAGAAGTGAAGCCACTTGTGGAATGCCGACCCATAACACTTGGTTGTACCAGGCCTCCATGAGGCAAGGATAAGCTTGGCAGCTGGTCCTGATATGCCTTGTTGGCGGAGCGCCTCCCCGATAACTGACACACAATCAGACGAAGGCGATCCCGTAGCGGGTGAAGTCTGTCTGAAAAATGAAGTATAAGCAGGTCTTGTGGGTTAGGCAAAATGGATTCAATTTCCATTCCAAATCATCTTGAAAATTTCGAGATGCAGAGTCTGCTGTGGTGTTTTGTACACCTGGAACGTGCGAGGTAGTGAGCCATATATCTCTGATCATGCCCCAGAGCCAAATCTCTCTCGTGAGAGAATTCAGTGAGACTGATTTTGCACTGCCAAAATGTTTTACACAGGCAACTACAGTGACATTGTCCGATCTAACGTGGACATGTTTGTCCCTGACCTTGTCAAAGAAAGATTTCAATGCTAGAAAGCATGCTCTTAGTTCAAGCCAGTTAATGTGGTGGTTGGCTTCATCTTTAGACCACCGTCCACCTATGGTTTGACCATTGAGGTTAGCACCCCACCCCTGTGCTGAAGCATCAGTCTCTATGACATAATCGGGGTGGTTTCTATTCAATGGTGCGAAATAATGTGGAAGTTTTGCGACCCACCAATGCAAGTCGATTTTTGCATTGTTCGAAACACACATCTTTGTTTCAAAATTTCCACCATTTGTGGCCAGCATAAGATTTTTCTCATTTTCAATTGTTCTGCGGAACAATGGTCCGTGTGGCACTGCTAGCTCGCAAGAGACCAGTTGCCCAATTACTTTTGCAACTTCCCGAATTGTCGGCCTCTGTTGCTTGATAAGTTTTCGTATTGACGAAATTATGATTTCTACTTTG
This sequence comes from Henricia sp. BOLD:AAB3569, assembly GCA_037783545.1. Classification (NCBI taxonomy): domain Eukaryota; kingdom Metazoa; phylum Echinodermata; class Asteroidea; order Spinulosida; family Echinasteridae; genus Henricia; species Henricia sp. BOLD:AAB3569. The sequence continues at coordinate 187,424 of JBBELK010000674.1, forward strand.
GGCTCTGGGATTGAAATTCTCATAAGGTTAGAGTCCAAATGAAACCCAAGGAAATCAATTTCCCGTGTCGGGGCTAGAACAGACTTTTTCTCATTAATCGTGAATCCCAGCTCGTGGGTTAAGAAAAGTCGTGCACGAATGTTCTGGACACATTCCTGGAATGTTCTGCCCAAAAGAAGTGAATCGTCTAAATAATCGCATGATTCAAAACCACGTAACCTCAGAGAGGCAACAAGTGGTTTCATTACTTTAGTGAAAACACGTGGGGCACATGCCAAGCCAAAAGGTAGGCAGGTAAATTCATACAACTTATTGTCCCATGTGAATCGTAAGAATTTTCTTTGTTCACTTGCGATTGGTACGGCAAAATAAGCGTCCTTCAAATCTACAGACGCCATGTAACATCCAGGTCTTACCAGCTGGATTGCCGTGCGTAGGCCCTATTGTCTCCATTTTAAAATGAAAATACGCTACAGATGCATTCAAATTTCTGAGATTGATAATAGGCCGATAAGATCCATCTTTTTTAGGCCTAACGAAAATTGTTGAAATATATTCGCCTTTATAATGCTCCGTTTGAACAATTGCTCCCTTTTGGAGCATTGTGGCTATTTCTTTGGCTACAATTTTCGCCTCATGGGGTTCAAAATGTAATTCCTTCGGAATGTACGTTTGATGTGGCACAGAATCAAATTCAATATGATGGTGTTGGACACTGTCTATCACCCATCCATCGGATGTGATCTTATGCCATTGGGCAATATGATGTGCCAATTTACCTGCCATGAATTTCCCCCTGTTATTACCAAGAGCGTTATCACATTTGTGCTCACTCACCGCTTGTACGTCAGACTTTATCTGGCTGCGGAATGCTGCTACTCCCAGAGTCCACTGGTTTTCGTTTGTACCAGTTTTTTGTCCGACTGGTGTTTCCCTGTCGTGACGGCCCGCCATGTTGGAAACGTGTCTTAGCACTTCCCTTCATTTTTCCTTGCTCCGATTTCGAAGCAGGAGTGCCAGTGCGGTGGCCAAATTTTTGGCCAAGTTTGTTAGTCTCTGAAATGTCCTTACACTGTTGGGACAAGTTGTCCCCGAACAGTAGTGAGGTTATTGGCACTTGTGCCGAACAGAGAGATGCGTACTGGCGGTTGAGATCGGGCTTGACGAATTCTCTGCGTCGCAGATTTAACTCGGTGACGGAATGGCCAATTATGGCCAAGGAATCCAAAAGATTGCTTACAATCTTTTCCTTTCCCCTGCAGTCACTGTTACTCATTAGAGTGTTTATGCAAGTTATGATGGGCACCATACCTTTTAAGGTAGTTTGCTCAACCTTTTGGAGTTTAATGTCCGTCGACCTGGTTTTAGACTGGAGAGAATTCCAGATTTCTGGATTTACTTTAGTTCCCTGAAGTTCTGGAATATTAGATGTTCGTTTTAAGCTCTTAAGCTTTTCGGCAAGTTTCTCCTCCGATGATTTCTTTCGGAGTAATTTTGACACGATGCCAGCCAATTTGTCATCAACTTTATTGCCGATATCTTCATCCGAGTAGAACTGTTCCACTGCGCTCAAAATCCCAAGGGATGAATTATCGTCAGTCTTGGGCTGAAGAAGAGAGTTGACGAGCTGGTTTGTCGACTCGTCACTTGATGAAGTCACGCCATCGTCTACTTTCTGCCTTTTCGATGGTCTTTCATTGAGGGACTCGAGGACAGTCGATTGTAAAGTTTGCATTGCGTCTGCCATAACGGTCATCTGGTCTTGTAGTGTTACAAACTCTCCCCGCGTAACATCGCCTGAAGTTTTGCTGATCTTCCTGCACTTCTGTTTTCCCTTTCCCCCGGACGGGTTACCGCCGGACGAAGGCACCGAAGTTCCCGGGTCGTCCTCAAGTACCGTGCCGCTCATCTCGATGTCCGAGGGCCCGTCCAGCAAGTGAAGCACATCGGCAGTAAGTTGCGTGTTCATTGTGAAGCGAAGTGTAGCCGGTCACAAAATGCACTGAGGTGTGTTACAGGGTGGCGTGTTATATAGAGAGGAAAGGCCTTTTAACAAAGGGTTCTCTCAAGCGTGACCAACGAATGCCGGTGGCAGGTGCAATCTCACGTAAGGCCGAAGTGCCAGGTGGTTATGAGGTAGAATTACACGTTCTATAAGACCTTGCTTGTGCTCACTACTATTTCCTAACTTCACCCTTTGAGACGTTGCCAAAATATTTCTCCAGAAAAGTTCGGCATCCGCGCATGGAGTATTTCTGCCTAACTTCCAATCTGTCTTTGGAATATAAAAGGAGAGGGCGCAATTTCATTTGGGTATGATTTTTTTTATCAATTGTATTTCTTTCCAAAAACTTGATTAACATGTTGTAATTATAATACATAGACAGAATTATCAATAAAATTAATAAGTGTAAAGTGAAAAACTGAGTTATTTAGCATTTTAGTCGATTTTATACCCACTGCAAAGTGCGCCCTCCTATTATGTCCGCCATACTTCAAAAAGGCTAATACGGTAGTCTGGAATATTTCTGCAGCTATCCATCTACCATTAAAATATAAAATTAATTCGCCTAAAATTTCTTCGGAGCGCTTGTAAAATAATTTGGACGGTTTCGTTTATTCGTTAATATTGGATTTTTAAGATGGTATAAATTTCCATAATATTATTTTATAATGTACGACGGTTTATTTCTACCTAACTTCCCATCTGACATTGCATTATTGGAATACCCAGAAGCCGTTCAAATAGCGTTGTGTGGAAAACCAGGCAGCCGAAAATCCGAAAATCCGACCGGGATCTGGTGCTTGATTCTGTCTGGTCGCGCGCGCGCGCGATGTACGTACATTTATTCCAAAATGGAGGAAGACGGTGATCTTGTTGCTGCTGCCATCATGGCAATGCAGCAAACAGAGACCGATCAAGCTACAGAAACCAACATTTTACATGTCTCCGGTCACACTGAGTGCCCGGCGGATGGTCATGTCGAAAACCAAATCGTGGTTCAGTCGGAAAATGGCGAGATAATCGTTCAGCAGCAGACGGCAACTGCTCTGCAAAACCTGCATCAACAACTGCACCAGGGCGGCCCGCAGCAAGCCGCGGTGCAGCGCGGCCAAGACTCGGCGATGACGGCCGGTGGTGTTGCGATGGACCCGAAAGCTGTGGGGGTCGAGATTCAAGAAGTGAATGTGATCGAAATGCATGCTGCTTCTGAGCCGCAGTCCTGTTGTGTTACCAAAGCTGATGGCACAATGCACCCGGCGATGGTTAGACCGTAGCCCTACAAATAGGGCTGTAAAATAGCTCACTTTTGAAATCTGACTTTTTACACTGTCGCCATTACAGCCCTACTTGAGGTCCGTACGACAATACCAAGTCTCAAATCTGACAAAGTTTCACTACAAATATCGTCCGAAGCACATCAGACCAGAGCACTTTCACATAGGCCTATATGACCATTGTAATCCTGAGAGTCTAGTGTTTCATAAAATAATGGTAACGCTCACGGAATCTACGGCGTCTACGGCGTCTTGAAACATTGGACAAAATTCGGGCAACGTTCTGACTTGCATCCCTTGGGCGCTGCCATCTTATCTGATATGCTGGACGAGTGGTGGCGCTACTCGGTCAAGGAGCCCGGCTGTGCAATATGCATAATTCATATTGACGTCCGTGTATTTATCCCAGCTGGCAAGTACGTCACTTGCACAGTTCGATAACTAGCTGCACTGCGCGCGTGACGTATTGCCAGCTGGGATAAACACACGCGACGTCAATATGAATTATGCATATTGCACAGTTAGCCGGGCTCCTTGACGTCTCGTGAACGAGAAGCGCCAGCATATCGGCTAAGATGGCAGCGCCCAGGGCATGCACGTCAGAACGTTGTCCGAATTTTGTCCAATGTTTCAAGATGGCGTAGATGGCCAAATTGACGATTCCGTAAGCGTTACCATTATTTTATGAAACACTAGACTCTCAGGATTACAATGGTGTATGTGAAAGTGCTCTGGTCTGATGTGCTTCGGACGATATTTGTAGTGAAACTTTGTCAGATTTTAGCAGTTTGAGACTTGGTATTGTCGTACCGACCTCAAGTAGGGCTGTAACAAAGTGTAATGGCGACAGTGTAAAAAGTCAGATTCAAAAGTGAGCTATTTACAGCCCTATTTGTAGTGCTAGTTAGACCATTACTTGTTAGTCATGGTGAACATGACAAACTTTTTAGTAAAGATCCACATTATAGTTTTAGCCTACATGTACTCGTCTTTTTACTTTTTAATAGGCCTAAGCCTTTTTTTTTTTTGGCGCACAATGCATGTCAAAGGTGAGGTGTACCATGGAGCTATGATGGGTGTACCAACTCCATAAATTGGTTCCTGACCATATAGGCGCCCTACTTTCGCTAGATAGATGGCATTTTGCAAAAAGCGATAGGATCCGTAACAAATATACATGTACCTTAGCATGAACAAATTTGTTTTCATTCCATTCGCGTTTCTTAGCCCCTGTCACACACTCAAGCGTGACTGCCTAAAGTGGACAATTGTCAATATAGCGGTTGAACACGAAGACTTAACCCTTAGCTCCATTCGCCATATCGACAATTTTCCACTCGGTTCTCAAGACACCTGCGCACACGTCACGCTTGCGCTTGACAGAGGCTAATGTGCGTACACAAAGGCATATGACACCGGGTCACAAAAATGCCAGGATGTCTGACCGACAGAATAAATACCATAGTTCATACACGTTTGCCATTAATTCTTCCTAATGACATGGTAATGCCCCAGAAAGATTAAATTTGGTGAAGAAATCAATTTTTTCTTTGAAAACACTTATTTATACATGTACATGTACATGTACAAGTCATGCTTCATAGTGCATGAAGTCTCAACTGGCGAACGTGTATGGTATTTTTTCCCATTTAATTTTGGTATAAATACCCTGCACGTTCACCACTAATTCTCCCTAATAATGCCCAAGAAAGTTTAAATTTGTTGAAAGATTTTAGTTTTTTCTCACACTTACCGATGCTTGATGAGTCATTTTAAGGAAATATATTTCTGATCAACTTCTCAACTCTTATCAGATTTGAAGTTTTTTTGAAGCATTGATATGTGGCTGAAATTTACCAAAATTGTTCTATACGTTTGCCCTTATTCCAGGAATCCATATTTTAAGTTTTGTCTTGCAAATGATACATTGTCATTGGGCCTTTAACTCTAATGGCACCAAATCCTCCAATTTGTACATGATTTTCCATAGAACCAAGGGTTTTTAGGGTTAATTATTAAAGTTTTCTTCTGTTGTATTTATTCCCTACAGCCTATTGGTCAAGTGACTCCTCTGGAAGTTGTCCAAGTTGTAGCAGAGGTGAACTTGGAAAGCATCAATGACAATGTGGCCAAGCTGACCCAGGATTTTTTCAGTGAGCCTAAACAGGTAGCCATAGACCGTGTAAGTCTCCTTTTGGGTCACAATACCAGGGACCAGTAAAGGGAATGGCAATGGGGTTTTAACATTGTGGCGATCTTCCTTGAATTATCACCTAACCGTACCGCATTTGTAAGCGCCCAAACACAAATAAATGGAAAAGGCACCTTAAAATCTATCGATTCATTAAATAAAATGTTGAAAATGTTGTCCAAGCTTGTCACAAACAAATACAAATGTTTGACCTTTTGTTTCCGGTTTGCAAGTACCTTTATGAAAGGCAGACTCAGGCTCGGTGCATCTCAGAAATATTAACGTGGCTAAACAAATACCTGGTTTGAAACAATGACAACTTGAACGTTCACTTCTGTTGAGAGTAGATAAAACCACCTCCAAAAACCCAAACAAATACACAGTGTGGTCAGGACGGAAATCGCAAAGACTGCCTGAAGCCGAATCAAGAACTTTTGAAAATGGCCATAATGCACCGTATTCGCGCCAACTACACTTGCGGAGTACCAGCGATCCGCTGTCATGGCTGTGTGGTTTTTATATTATGTGTAGTGGTATCAGTTTATCTTAGAGACGGTAATAAAATGGTAACGAAAGAACGGTTGCTGCCCGTGGTTAAGCTGCTATACGAGGTCTCCGGGAGTCGAGTCTCGCATAGTCCCACACATTCTCGAGGTCAATTTACACGGTCTATTATGGTCGTTCATACTTTACATTCTGGCGTAACCCTAAACCTTCCCTGCCCTCATTACATTCACTACTACATGTACACTGAGGAGTACATTATTATGTACCGGTACCTGCATAGTCGGTCTTGATTTGATGGGTGCAATTGCACTCTTGTACCCAAAAGTGTGAACAATTGCACATACATGTACATGTAGTATCTATTTCATCTGTAGCTTTAATGTAGGCCTGTGCATTTTCGAATAATTTACTATTCGAAAATTTTGTTTATTTTTAATAGAATATTCGATATTCGATGCATGAAATTATCTCGCCTATTAAGTTTTTGCCAAAATTAATCTCGGTTTAAGCTACACAATACGGTATGTTGTAACTTGCATAGTGGTCTCTCGCCCAAAGAGTTTTTGCAAAAATTGTCATCGGCTCGAACTAAGACCTAGTGTTCAATGGACCTTATCGCAGATAGTCAGTTTTTGGCACTGCGCATGCGTGCGCAAAGGACAGTGGGTAATTCTGTGTGTAAACAGAATTCGTTCGATTTTGTTCGTCACGTCTGAATGATCGATGAGCTAGCTGAACGTTCATGACGGACGTCGATCTGCCGTTTTGTTTGTAGTTTTTTGTTTAGTTTGTTCCCAACATCAAACATGGAGGAAGAAACAAGCCTCCCCTCGACCATGTCGACCGAAATTACCGATGACGAGTTGTGGGCTCATATTCGATCCTTCGACGTTAAAACGTTGAAGGAAATTCTTTCTACGGCAAACATCCCAAACTCGGTCTGTTCAAAAGACAATCTGCAGAGGCGGCTTTTTTATGCCGTAAAGTTAGGACTGCCAACAGTGTCAACCGGTAACAAAGAGGAAGAGAGTCGTCGTACCACTAGAGCACGAAAACTTCAATTTGGCGACAACTTTAAGCTACCGCACCCACTTAACCTCGAAGGATGGCAAGACATTTCCGCGAACATCCCTCCGATTTGTGAAGACGGCATAAACCAATATTTCCGGAGACGTAAGTAGGCCTATACATTCATTTTAATGTTTTTCACTCCTAAAATTACTTAGGAAGTTAGGTCTATCTTCCAAATATTTACACGTTTTGGTAGTTAAGACATGAGGAGAATCAGCTAATGGTGACCATCGACCAGTTATTAAAGGGAATTTTAAAGTTAGAAAGTTAAACAATTATATTACAAGTGAGCAAAAAGCAATTATTATTAACTGCTTGATGCATAAATTGTTTTTTTTTAGTGCTCGTTTTATGCAGTTGCCAATGACCCACTGACCCTAAAGGGTTAATTAGCACCCCAATTAACAGCTTAAGTGTTGCCTTTCAGATCATTTGCTTAAAATTCACAAATGTGTAGGCCTATAGGCTATCTACAATGGCCAAATTCCATGGCAAATTTCTTTTGTATGAATAGATTGTAAATAGTGATTATTTTAGAAATTATGATGCAATTTCTTTGCATTTGTCACTTATAATACACCAGAAATAGTTGGATATTGATCTATCTTATACTCACCGCTTTCAGGAAACAGAGAAATTGAGCTGAGTACAGATGGCATGAAGTCACTTGGAAAAGGCCGGAGCATTGCCATTTCAAGAGGAAGAGTGCACACAGTGGAGTATCACTCAATCAGTGAGATTGTTGGTAAGTTACTTTGTTTTTGTAGCTGTTTTATGTTTACAATTACAGCACGACAACTCTCAAAAATTAAAAGTTTTTCCTTAATAAATTCATGACACTTTTTCCTCATTTTTTATTACTATCATCAAAGTAACATTTTACATCATGGTTTGTATGTAATAACAAGGAAGATCCTGGGTGTCCGTGCATGGTAATGAACCCCTCTCTGATTTTTCTCTTGACTGTAAAGTGTAATGTGGAAGTTTTACTTGAGGTTAGCATGCAGTCAATGTAACATAACGTGCTTTAAAAAACATCATTAGATGTTATAGAGCGGTTTCGTAGCCGTTCTTTTCTGTGTTCTGTGTGTGTCCTCCAAATCGTTAAAGAACAACAGAGAGCGGAGCCCATCCTTTGTTTGCAGCTGAATGCAATTTGTATGTTAAACTCGCTGTGGAAATGCTTAGATCTATAGTATTTTCCTACCTCCATAAAAATATGCAGTAATAACATGTATATCATGGCAGCCATGTAGTGGAATATGCATGCAGACATGACATTGACCTAATATAAATTTTAAGCAAAAATGTTGGTACAAAAACAAAATTGCAGGTTTTCTTGAGAAGGATGCAGACTGAAAAAAATTAGTGTAAGTACATGTACATGTATTATCGCAAAACTTGAAGTACTGCATGGTAATGTTTTAAAAACATTTTTAAATTTCAGGACTTGGTTACATAAAAGGACTTGTCGTGCCACAAACAAGGGTCCATGAGCATCCATACATGGTGTGGGTGCTGGTCTTTAAAAAGACCGGTGTCATACACCAAGCAGACTGCCACTGCATTGCAGGGTAAGTATCTCTGTGCATATTCACTAAAAATGGCTGGGCTGTGGTATCACATGCTACTGATATTTTACCACCCACTTTAAAGATGCACTAGTGTTTGGGTGAAGGGATTAAGAAATTAACTTACACAAGCGAACGAATTTAGAAAGCTTACTTGCCTCTTTAACAAAATATATAAAAAGATGTTAATTTCCGACATCAATAATTGGAGATGCAAGCCTTTTTTTTTTTAAACGTGCTTCACATGTTGTATGCATGTGCGCATGTGTACATACATGTAGATTTACGTCATAACCTCGTCTAATAAAAAACAGGGCCTGCCTTTTAGTACAGTGAATTGACCAAAAAAACTTAGTCATACATGTACATGAACAAATTTATTCAGTTTTCTTTCTTTTTGTAAATGTATAGGCTGAGCGGCATATGCAAACATGTTGCAGCACTTCTAACCTATGTGAGACAACAAGTGGAACGTGGCTGCAGCCAATCATCGACTAGCCAACTACAGCAGTGGCATAAGCCTAGCAGCAGCAGCAAACTACAGACATCAGCCTTTCTTAAGGACATCCACACACCCAAGGTATCATCTTCAGGGTCAATGGAAAATAGGAAGAGTCGTAGAGACATGTTTGACCCACGTGCTGTAAAGAAGGCAAAGAAGCTGCACGAATACAGTTTAGATAGTCTGGCTGATGTTTGCAATGGTAAAGCTGCTGTACTCTTATATGCTTCACATCAAAGACCTGTTCACTCAACTCTCACATCAAGCCCTGACATAACTCACTTGACCTCTACACTAGATGTAGATGTGTCATCATCATCACCCATTAGAGTCGCATCAGTTGAAGATGCTTTTCAAAAAGTAAAACATACATGTACAGGTTCTACATGTACAACTGATGTAGCAAGTCAGATGACAGAAGAGCTGTCATGTAGCACTAGAAGCAGAGAGTGGTTATCTGATGAAACATGTAATCAAGTTGATTCGCCCCTTTGGCATCAGCAAAGAATAGGACGTATCACAGCGTCCAATATGGGGCCAGTAGTCAACCATGTTGACGAGTCTGGAAACATTACTGGGGCTACCCACAGTATCGTTGCTAATGTCATGTCCTATTATAAATCCTTCACCTCACATGCCACAAAATATGGCAGGACTAACGAAACACTTGCAAGAAACCGTTATTTCTCACTCATGCGCAAGAAACATAAACATTTCAACGTAGCCAAAACTGGACTTTGCATATCCAGTAGTCATCCATTCATTGCAGCCAGTCCAGATGGTTGTGTAACTTGCAAGTGTTGTGGCGCTGGGCTTGTTGAAGTGAAATGTCCCTTCAGAGACAATTCACTGACAGTAACAGAATATGCATCCAAAGGAAACACATGCCTTACTGTTGATGATCATTCAGCTTGCCTTAGAAAAACCCATAACTACTTCATTCAGGTACAGTGCCAGTTGTTGTGTACCAATAGGAAATACTGTGATTTTGTCTTAATCACAGCAGCAAAAGTAGACAATATATTAGTGGAACGCATACATAGAAATGAGGAAGTCATTAATGAAATAAAACAAAAGGCTTCAAGTTTTTGGCTGAAGGCAATACTACCAGAACTTGAAACCAGGATTGTGGAGAAGAAAGTCGCATACAAATACATAAAAGATATGTTAATTGATTCAATCTTGAAAAGGTATTCCAGTAAGGAACCTTAAAGTGATCCACTGTAAGACGAATGTACATCTTTATCTAGAACATGCTCAAAGACTTGTGTCCGGAAATATTGGTTTATACTGTCTTCACAATTTGGTGGGATGTTTGCAGAAATGTCTTACCAGCCCTCTAGCTTAAAGCTGTCGTCAAATTGAAGTTTTCGTGCTCTAGTTTCATGCCGACTCTCCTTCCGTTACCATCTTTAGATGCTGTAGACAGTCCTAACTTTGCAATGTAAAAAAACCTTTCTCTGCAGATTGTTTTGTAAATTTGAATTTGGGAGGTCTGTCATCGACAGACTTTCTTTCTGGATTTTCACATGTAACGATCAAATACGAGCCTGCAATTCATCATCAGTAATTTCAGTACATTAAGCCTGGGATTTGGTGCTGTTAAACGACTAACCCACAACTATCTGGAATGACCCACATACAAAGAACGCACAGCGCAAGCTACAATCTTGGACAAAATAGCTTGGGACACCCCAGCTAAACCTCATTCAACCCCTGCGCCCCCGCGCAATGATACATGTAGTGCACATTTAAGTTAGTTTAATTTAAGTTTAAGACATAACCTGAATGGGATAATCTGACCCCTGGAGCTGTGTGTCTACCAAAACAGCACTACCAAAAAAGTACATGTACAGGAGCTTGGGTAGTCACCACCCGTCTCAATGCACCAGTATTTACTTCAAAAGAGCTTCATTGTGAGCCACAATTTCACCGTTTTTTCACGTTTGTATTTTTAATTACAAGGACAAAACAGGCATGATAAACATTCACTTCGTGTATTTTCCATTCAATACTGCACATGCCGTTTTGTATGTTTCTCAGGATGACGTCAAAACCCTGTTGATAAACAAGCCAAGTGACCTCGAGCGTTTCAGAATTTTGATTCTTTGTGAAAAACAAGTTGTGATAGTGTTGTAGACTCATACACCTCCATGATAAACAGAAAAACTTTAAAAATGTGGACGGGGGGATTCTAGCTGTTTAAATAACAGGAGTGTTGATAGTGTAATAACAAACATCACATTATTTAGTCCTGGCCCACTGCAAACATTTGCAGTTGAAAACTGGAAATGAAAAAAACTTACAACTGCAATTTGAAAATGCATTTCACATTTTTAATTAAATCAAAATCTATGGTACATGTATTTATAATACTAGATTTAATATAAATATAGAAATTATCAGAAATATTTTGAAATGCTGTACATTTTTCTACGTTAGCTTTTATACATGTACAATGTGCAATATATGTAACTTATTTGAAAGCGAAGGTATTTAATTTTGTTTTTTTACAATAGCATACATGTACTGTATGACATGTATGAAATGCAATATGGTTTAAAGGGGAACTACTTGTAGTATACAAATATTGACTGCATTGAAGGGGAATGGTTAACAATGTATGCTCCGAGGTGGAAGCTGAGGGGCATAGTAATGGCATCAAACAATGTGGCTGCCTGATGAATATTTATTATAGGAACATTTGTATCGAATATTTATTACCATAGACTGTATAATTATTTAATAAGTCGTTGAGTGTGCAAAGTATTACTGAGGTTAAGAAATTCTCGGGAAAGTAACCAATAAAAACCGAGTTTTGTTCGTCATAAATGTGATTATCGCCTGCTTTATCATTGGATGTGGTGTCCCCCATTAACCTTTTTGAAGTATGGCGGACACAATAGGAGGGCGCACTTTGAAGGGGGGTATAAAATCGATATAACTACATGTATTTTTCACTTTGCATTTATTTATAATTCCGTTTATTATAATTGCAACATAAAATCATGTTTTTGGAAACAAATACAATTGTTAAAAAATTCATACCCAAATAAAATTGCACCCTCTCCTGTTCCGCCATACTTCTAAAAGGCTAATTACACTTTAACAAACTACATGTAGGTCTATGAATAGCACTTGCAATAATGCCTGGGGGCCCTGAATTCCTCACTTTGTTGTTACAGGGTGCACGCCATTGCCTAGCAACTAGCAGTCAGTGTCTGGTTGCTTTCTACTCTTTGGTGAACAGGGTATTGATTCTGTACTATACACCTGCTGCACGTGAACCACATAGCAACAAAAACTTTAGTTTGTCATGTTCATACTGTACTGAGTGTGCATGTGAATATTAAGCTTGGGCAATTCCAGACAAGAATGCATCTATATCTATTACTGAAATGTACGGCAATAATCAATCATGTATATTGACTTTGCAGAATATCTTGTGGTAAACAGGAACCTTGTATCATCAGGAATGAAAATACAAATGATTGGGACTCAAAATGTTTCTCGTTATAAGCAAAAATGTGTATTAACAGTGCTCGAATTATCAAGGCTCAACAGTATATTATTATTATCATTATTAATTTTGAGGCTTAGAATTTGTCACAACAGAATTTTTAAGATTGGTGAGAGCACAGCAAACTGTAGCTGCAGGTCCTATCAAATCTAGTTGAGAGACGGGTATCTCACTAGACAAGCACTTATAGTCCCGGAGCCTACCAATAACACGCTCAATGTGAATTCGTGCATGTGCAATTTGCTTGCTCAGTTTGTTCTTTTCCTCAGTGAATGGCTGGCCTTTGTGTACAAATGGTGGCTGAATAAGTTCGACACCATATTCCAAAAACTCTCCTTTGATTTTGAAACCTTTGTCAACCATACACTTATCACCAGGAGAAAACTTTTCAGCAATGTTGCATTTGATGACAAGTTCCTTGTCAGACATGTTGCCACCTGCTGGGGGTGATATAAAGGAGATCGATCCTCCTGGAGTGCAAGCTAGCAAGAATTTAGTGGTCGGTCTATTTTTATAGGATGAAAACACTTGTGTGTTTGCTTCTACATGCGATGGTTTCTGGGTTGGGATTTCAAAGCAATCTAAAATTGCCCGGATGCCTGGCCATCTCTTGAAACACTCTGGATAGCAAAGTCGGATTTCCTCAACTTCCGGCCAGTAAATCAATCCAGACAGCTCATGGCTCAACAATGGAATCCAAGTTGATATTATTGAAGAAACTGTGGATTGTGTAATGTTAAACAAGTATGCCAAATAATCTTCCATCATGTTAAGCCTCAACTTCATCAATGTTAACAAGAGTTCATTTTCTTTAGACAACAATCGAGCTGGTCCAGGCCTGTTTTTGTTAGCTTCTTGATACTGCTTTGCTTTTTTTGATCCACATCCATGCCAATATGTCATGTTTTCTGATGCCTCATCAACTTCATTATAAACCCACCTGAAGAGCTTGTATGACAAGAGTCCAGTATGCAACTGCATCAGTTCGTCAGAGTCCTTTATTGATTCAATGGACACTTTGGGTCCATTTAGTATTTCTTTTGTACGCTTCAGTTCAAGCTCAAGATTCCTGACGTGATTAGTTAAATCTCGCTGGATGTCTTGCATTTCCTCTTGAGTTGAATCTTCATGTGGGTTATTTCCACATTTTTGTTTTTTGCATTCCAATGCTTCACATCTTTGGTTTTGATGGTTGTTACTCCTCTTTTTGTTATGGCTTTTGTGACCAGAGTGAATTATCTGTGCTGGCTGCTCACATGTTTCAAGCTTGGCGTATGAATGAAAATCATGAATTGAGTAGGGATTGCAGTCCTTGACTTCTTCGCTGAGCTTTAACTCAGTTAAAGACTTTTTCTTAGCTGTAGCTGCACACAGTGCTCCATATCTGTAAATGTGGAGAGCTTCCAAACATTTCCCACCTGGGATAATTGGTGTAATTTGCTGTACCAACCGTCGTGCTTCAGAACTAGGAATCTTTTGCAATGTCTCTAAAAGACAGTCATCATTTCCTAGTGGCACTCCGAACTGTTTAGCAAGTGTGGCAGATGTCTGTGGATCAACGTACTTACAAATATGAGCCAATGCATGACAAATTAGTCCATCTTCTAGAGCTGCAACTTCCTTAGCTGCCTGCTTTCTTGAAACAGCCCACTTTGGATAGGAACGCATATACAGTGTAGGAGCAGAACTCCCTGCCAATGGCTTTCCATATCTGTAATACAAACAGTAAATTTAAAATACTTGGTAATGACCAAAGTGCTACGTGATACAGTATTGAGACCAAGTGTGGCCTAGTGGGTACACAGCCGTAATTAGAGGGTATGGTTTGAGCCCCACTTGTGCCAATGTGCATGTCCATGGGCAAGACACTTAATCTCAATTGCCTCGTCAACCCAAGCAATATTTAGGGAGCTGTTAGGGGGAATGTAACTGCTGTAAAGTTGTGCGTCTTGGCCAAGCTGCCGGCCTTGGCCAAGCTGCCGGCCTTGGCCAAGCTGCCGGCCTAGTTGAAGCAAAATGGTTTTGGTGATTTCCTGATGGCAGTGGTAATGGCAAAAGTCCCATGATCTATATGGAATGGCGCTATATAAAAACCTATTATTTTTAGTTATCCCACGAGTGCGAGTGGAATACGGCATAATAATGCGTCCCATTATCCGAGTGTTATTGGGATGCAGACGCACTACATTATGCCATATTTTCACGAGCACGAGTGGGATAACAAATTTATCTTCAATCTGCACAAGGTTTCATGAGTCATAAACAAAAATTATGATAAGAAACCAAATTTGTAACTCTTACTTCAATTTAAAATGACAATTTGAAATGATGATTGACTACTTTCAATCATGTATGCAGACTTACTTGAAATGATTACTGCAAATTCTGGTGTACTCTGTCACCTTGTAATCCTTCTTTTCTAGCTTGTTCTCCCATTTAGTGTAGTCCACTGGATGTGGCTTATGGAATTGTAGTTCAAGAACATGAGGCATAATAATGAACCTGATGAAGAATAAAATTATGTAAATTAATAAAATGAAACATTCTACAAGTAAACACTTACACTTAATATAAACAAGCAAAGAGGGGTTTGGTGATGATGGGCAAATGAGGCTGCATCTGAAATACTGGCTTTGGCTGTGGATTTGGCTGTTATCATGCTGTTGCTACGAGCGGCCAATAGCAGTCCTTAGCAAAAGCATATAGCAACAGCCAAATTCACAGCCAATGCCAGTAAAAAATTTTCGGATGCAGCCTGAGTCAGCAACGTAATCGCCAGGTCCGAGAGTGTATCCCCCATAGTTCTCGGGGTCCCCACCAGGAAAAACATGGCAGAGAACGTTTAAGTATTTTCAAGGAAATTGTGGAATGTTTTTCATTTCAAGTAGTTAAAGGCACAGGCTCGTCAGCAATGCGCGCGCGCCAAATTCGTGCCACGAAATACGCAGCTCCATAGCAAAGGCATGGAGCTGCATATTTCGTGGCACGAATTTGGCGCGCGCGCATTGCTGACGAGCCTGTGCCTTTAATAGTTGTACTGACACAGCATCGAGGACTAAAACGAGGCGGAAAGAATTGGTAAGTTGATCATGGCTTTAGTCTTGTGTGCAAAACATATGAGAAGTGTTTCCTCACAATTAAAATCGTACATTTTTCCCACTCAAAAAAAGAAAAGTATTTAAAGAAATACTGTTTTTCACTCCTGAAAATCACTTCCCATTAAAATTATTGGTATTTTTTTCGTATACATTGAACAAAGATTTGAAGGAAATTACCTCCTGAAATCAACAGATAATCTAATTTTAATATAGGCTTACATGTACTTCCGACTTGCACTTTTGTTGCAAATGTTACGTTGCTTTTCTGTATAAAAATCACACTTTCTCCTTCAAAAATTGCATTCAGTTAGTGCACAAGATAACCATTCGCACGCGCGTAGCACCCTCTGTTGTCGTGCTTACACACAGACCGCTCACGTCGTAATTTTGTGCATTACTTTTATGCAGTAATTTTATCATTTAATGATTTATTTATCTCAGAAATGCAACATTTTCGACAGAAGTGCAAGTGGGAAGTATATCTTAAAATTTGATGATCTGTTGATTCCAGGAGGTAATTTCATTGAAATCTTTGTTCAAAGTTATGGTTAATGTATACGGAAAGAATACCGAATTTGGTGGTTATTTTCTTCCTCCATGTTTAGATATTCTTCTTTCCATTCTGGTTAACTTCTCAATTCTTACAAGTTACATGTACCTGCAAGAGCAATAGCCTAGTTATATTATCATAAAAAACATTTGTCATTTAGGCTTACCTATCCCTGTACTTGGAGTTATTCACACAGGATGCGGCTGCACAATGCGCCATGTTGTTGATTTTCCAGCCTAAACCTGTAAAACGTTTTATTGCCAGCAAACGACAACGTACTTTTACTAGGCCTATGCCACGGTTTCCATCCCGAAGACGGAGTCACATTATGACATAGCCTACGCTAAGAATGTACCGGTAGAAAACTTTGCTGAAGTTTTGAAATTTGCATGAAGTCAACGTCAAAAACTTGACAATATGTACAGCGCATGCATGTGTCAGGAAAAAATAACAGGCCGTGTGTTCGTTGGGTTTGTTGACCTTCATCAATCGATCATGACCGTACATCGTACGTTCGCGAGCATCCGATCGATCGCAATTTGCTGTTTTGTACGTTACCAATTATTTTACCCACAGTCCTTTGCGCGGGGCCTGTTTTTGACTATCTGCGATAAGGTCCATGTGTTGTATCCGGTACACTGGTGAGCGCCCTCGTGGGACAACAAGTGCCGACATAATGTAATGTATTGTATTACCAGTGCCGTAATAGCATTGCCGGTATACATGTAGCCGTGGCATATCCCTTTAATTCTTCAATATTTAATTTTTTGGCCGACAGCACCATCAATTTGCCGACATTACCATGATTTTGCCAACAAAAAAGAATAATCACACCCCAACCCCCCTGCCCCCACCTCCCCCTCCTCTCCCCCTAACCCCCTCCCTCCCCCTAGCAACGCCGCTGAAGATTACATGGCATGAAGTTAATTGATTTTAGGGCCTTTAATATATTTTAATTTTGGAAGTTGTTTATATCAGTGATTTACATGTATTGCGTGTTCTGTTTTAGCCGCTGGAGGAAGTTGCGCAAGCTGCAGCACTAGAAATCATTCAAGAAGAGACACTGGAGACCTTGGAAACCATCGACGACAATGTGGTGAAATTGGCTAAAAAATATCTCAGTGACGTTAAAGAGGTAATAAGGGGTCCTTTTATATAAATTAGGGTACCGTGGTTTGGGTTGTTAAACAGCTAGAATCCCCCCCTTCCACATTTTTTTAGTTTTTCTGTTTATCATGGAGGTGTATGTGTCTACAACACCATCACAACTTGTTTTTTACAAAAAATCGACAGACTTTTGCTTAAAACGTAAAGCAGTTCCGACCCTCTTCACCCAAATTCTGAAACGCTCGAGGTCACTCGGCTTGTTTATCAACAGGGTGTTGACGTCATCCTGAGAAACATACAAAACGGTCTGTGCAGTATTGAATGGAAAATACACGAAGTGAATGTTTATCATGCCTATTTTGTCCTTGTAATTCAAAATGCAAACGTGAAAAACACTTCATGTAATATGACAGCAATCTACTATTACCTGTTTTGTGAAAAAACGATGAAATTGGGGCTCACAGTGACTCTCTTTTGAAGTAAATACTGGTGCATTGCGACGGGTGGTTTTGTCACGGAACGACCGGCATTCACAGCGGTCTGTGTACGGTCCACTGCGTCGTAGTTTCCACGTGTTTGGACATCGGCCGTACAAGTTATAGATTGAGCGACTCATTTTTCTCTCTATTGGTAATAGAAAAGAAAATCTTTCTGCTCTTTTTTTTTCATAGTGTCTGGTAAAACATGCAACCACGCAGTTACTGGGCATATCTCTGGCTTTTTGGAACAACAAAATTCTTCAAAAAACACTATCTAAAAGAGACGGTTTTCTAAGTTTTTTGCGTGTAAACGTATGGAGCTAACTATCGTGTTGACTTCTCTTTCTCAGGATTGCGTCACGGGGTCACGCGCATATCATGAATACCTAATGAGCGTTTCAGAAATCGCGAAAATCTCATTTTCGAAAAGCGCACTTTTGCTTGCAATTTATCCACTTAAAACCGACAATTAAAAAATAATAAAAATCCACGTCGGCAAGAGGGATGTTTGGACTATCGAAAAAAGCCTAAATGCTGGATTTTCGTCAAGGGGGATTCTTCCTCTTTAACTTGGTGTTGTGGGTTCAATACCCATTGTTCAATACCTGTGCCCTTGAGCAAGGCACTTATACACAATTGCTCCATCCTTCGGAAGCGATATAAAGCTGTTGGTCCAGTGTGTTGTGTAGCACATTTAAAGGATCCCCCATTTAAAGGATCCCCCATGCACTCTTTCATGAAGAGTAAGGAAATTCCCTGTTGTCTCTGGCCGTCTGCTGCCAATGGTGCCACCCATCTGTACTTGTGTATCTTGATGTTTAGGTGGAAGACACTCGTAAGCTTCATGCAATCCAGCCTAAGGGCTGCGCCTTAAAGTTCCATTAAACTGTTAAATAAAAATGTAAGAGAAATTTAACCGAATCCCAGATTGGGCAACCTGTGTTATTTACAGGAATATTTCATTGACATTCTTCATTTTATTTTCTGAAAAAGACATGATGTGGAGTTTCAGTGACCAAATTTGTGCCTTAAATTTGATCCCAAAATGTTAATAAACCATTTGACTTGAAAAACCTCAGAAGATAGAGGTGGTTCCAAATATTAATGCATACGTTTTGCCGAAGGTGATATATCTTCTCGTATGATAAGAAAATAATTAAAGATAAAATTATATAAATGTGTGTGCACAGTTTTTTACAAAGGTGCCCTCGTGTGAAAGAAATTAGTACCCTGACTACTGTGATACATGTATGTATAAGGACTCCATTGTCCAAGCAGTATAACCACGGAACCAGCCTTTAGGATGGTGGCTTCTCAAAATGTCTTGAAAATATGGACACAGTGACATTTTTAAAAATTGTATTCCTGGAACGTAGATGAGGTTCTGAACCGACTTAAAGGGCCTGTGACATGCTAAACAACTTTGTGCCTAAGCTTTGCTTCATAATGACGGATTACTTGTTCAGCAAGACATACTATTGTTCATTTGGATGTAAAATTAATAAAAGGTGGCCTTTTTCAACTTTGAAGATTTCACTGCAATAAATCACAGACGGAGGGCGCTGTTGTGAGTGCATCACATAAGGAAGACAGAAGGGAAAAGTTAAGAAAAAACATAAGACTTCAAGTTGGACTTGTGGCAAATTGCTGCAGTTTCTACCCCCAGTTTTGCCATGGATTACAAAAGTTTCAGGAAAATTGAGAAAAAAAGTGGAATCTTTTGTGCACAGTTGAATGTGATTTTTCTGTGTTTACCTCTTGTGACATCATGACCTTGGTCATGAATATGCATATTTTCATTAGCATAAAAACTAAAAACCTTTGTTTTAACCCCCAAAGCAAGCTCCAAATAGGGTTTTTATGACTTTAACTGAGTAGAGTGGTTTTAAAGCATAGATTTCATTGATACAAATCCTAAATAAGGGGCCCTTTAAACGCAGATTGGTTTTATCACATGTGCCCATAACACTGTTTTCGACAGTTTTCCAGTCATGTAATTTGTCTTTAAATCACCAAAATGAATTGTATAGGTGGATAAGGACTACCTGCGTGGATTTCATGAGGGTCCCGGGATAGCATTTGAGGAGTTTCTGAGCAAATATTTCTGCGTGACGGGGACTTCCTTTGTTGCCGTAAGCAACAGGAGTCGAACAGTTCGATCCACTGGGCACCAACGGCAGTCACGCTACTACGGTAAATGTGAAGGTAAGGGTACTGCCAATGCTCGAATTTTTCCACTTAACAAATAATTTAAAGGGGAAATCCAAGAAACAAAAGACATTGTGCTGAACAAGTGTAACTTGTACATTTTTTTTATACGAAGAACAAAGAATAAAGAATGACTTTTTTGCGCACAACTTCTTCGTTTACACTTTTGCAGTACTACGGAGCTCTGGAAGTGCCATCCGAGATCCTGTGATAATCTATTGTAGGATGACAACATATTCAGTGCAAAATGTCGTAATCCCTTGATAATAATCTGAAGAAGACGACATCCAGAATGTACGATGATAAATTTGTCAACAAATTTTTCATCCTGCAATAAATCGTCCCCTTAATACCAGAACAGTCTATGTCCAAAAATGTCATTTTGAGAAAAAAAAAGAGTTTAAAAGTTTCATTGCAGCTGAAAAATCAGAAACTCTAGCATAAATAGTAATCTTATAGATTTACATGTACTGTATGTTACTTACACCTTGTAAATGTTGCTGCATGGGCCTTATGCTTCTTGGTCCCCTGGACCAAAAGTGCCAAAAAAACTTAACTCATTTGTGCCAAAAATTGACATACATGTAGGCTGTAATGGTTTTAAGGGGATGAAATTATCTCAGGATGTCACCAAGTTGGATGGCACTTTCAGAGCTTCGTAGTTCTGCAAAAGGAGTACACCAAGGAGCTGTCCACGAAAACGTCATTCTTTGCCCAGTTTCCGGACAAAATGGCGGCGCCCATGCTACACGTGTCGCTGCAATAGACTACTAAAGTGTGACATCAGTTGCCATGGTAATTGGGTCTAAACATTCGCTGGTAATCTGAAACGCCCATTGGTATAGCGCAGGGAAACGGTTCACTGGTTTTAGTGTAGACCCAAAAACCATGGCAACACACAAAGGGTGACATTTTCACTTTAGTAGTCTATTGCCATTCTTTGTGAAGTTCGTATCCGATTTTCAGTGGGTCAAATTCCTTGTTCTTTGTATAAAAATAATGTACGATACAAATGTGGACAGGTGTCCATGAGTTTGGGAAATCTGGATGCAGTGAAAAGCAACTTGGCTCCACCGGGATTCGAACTGCGGACCTTCTGCTAACATATGCAGCAGGATATTTGGCAGAGGGTATCCCCCCCTACCATTGTTCCCCCATTGTCTCAAACATCCAAGGAATTTCCATGGAATTTCTTTCAGGTTTTAGGGGAGTTGGTGCGTTAACAAAAGGGAAAAGTGTGTTGAGGTATATTGCCAAATATCGTGCTGGATATGCTCAACGTGCAAACGCCCTACCAATTGAGCTATGAAGCCAACTGGTGGTCTCGAATCACTGTAGTGCATTTGTTCCTCACTGATTGGGATTGGCTATCACATGAGCTTAGCAAGCCCTACAGAGGGATAAACCCTAAGCATGTATTTAGTATGCTATTTTTTCTTAAAAACGTATCCCATCTTCCAATTTAAGATAGAAACATGTCATTTTCAGGTCGTATACGTTGGGAGGCTAAAGGAGGGACCATTCCAATCGAGTTCTGTGGGTTTCCATTCAAGATAGAGGGTTCCATGTACTTACACTGCTTGCATGGGCCAAAGAAAGTAAGTATTTCTACTTCAGCAAATCTGTTCTAATCCAACAACAGTAAACTTGTGTTTGGTTGGAGCTTGAACATGTACTGGGAACAAAAAATATTCCCCCCCCCCTTCCCCCATTTAAAAAAAACAAAATGTCAAGATTTTGTTACAAAATTAGCCTTTTGCGTGTAACCTGTGCAGTTAAGAAAGTCCACATACTATGCTGTTGTTGCCACATGGTGCATACCATGGCCTAGCAACCAAGAGTCTGGTTGCTTTATGCCATTCTCTTCTGCAGTGAACATGGTATTAATGCAGTACTTCACACCTGTTGCGTGCACCTGGTCACATTACATAGCAACACAAATTTACGCTGTTCATCTAGATATCAAGTGTGTTTGTGAAAGGAAGTATGTCGGTACACCAAACACTATTCATGTGAAATACGCAAAAGGCAAGTAATTTTTGCCCACCACGATGCGGTATGCACTATATACTTAGTGCGTTTCCCGAGTAAACGCATCGGCGTGGTCGAGTGGTTGAGACGTCTGTCTGGTATGCAGGGGGTCGTGGGTTCGAGTCCCACCTGAGCACGCTACGAGTTTTAGTGTGTCCTCGGGAAATGCACTTAGTATACAGTGCATACCGTGTCGTGGTGGGCAAAAATGACTTCCACTTAGGCCAAACAAAATAAATGGTGTGTTTACGGTAACCCGACCTACCTGGAATTTGAGGCCAAATTGCCGACTTCAAACTTTTTATTGCCAATTTTAAATGAGCACTATTTGCAATAATTTCCAACGAACATAACATTTTCTACACTTGTACGTGGGTCTGTCCACAGTAATGGGGCACATTTGAAAAATAAGTCAATATTTCCTTTCAGATGTCTTTAGTTTATATCAGAATTAAAGATATGTCCTTGTTTTGTTCTCAGGAGATAACTTTTGCCCAAAAAAGTAACAAATTGCTGCCAAAACATACATTTTTAAAAAGCAAGTGCACAAATTTTCCTATTACGCATGTAACATGGACAGACAATTTTGTGACATTTTTTTCCGTCTTTGTTACATGCGTAATAGGAAAATTTGTGCACGAGGTTTTCACAAATGTATGTTGTAGGACTATTTTTCTTACTCCTTGGTGAAAAAGTTATTTCCTCAGTTTAGCTTGATAATTTAAAGATAAAATTAAGACATTTGAAGTGAACTGGGACCTAAGATCTTGAATGTTACAGAATTGTACCCCATTACCGTGGACAGACCCACATGAACATGGTTAATAGTGTTAATAGTGAGTTTCAAACATTGCAAAACAACACGCAAATGCATGAACTGTAATGTAAAAATAAATGACAAAATAAAATAATTTTCCTACCTACCTACCTGGATAATTTTTAGGATGTTACCGTAAACGCACAATTTATTTTGTTTGGCCTTATCATCATTTGGACCGATGCAATAATTTAATGTAAAGATATTCTTGTGTGAGTGATGGACTTTTGAGAGACTTAACCTGGTTCATGCTTCATACAAAAGCGAAGGAAAACTCGTATCTGACATAAAACATTTCAGGGCAAACATTCGTGCAAAGTGAAACTATTTTAACTTTCTGTAAAATTGCGGTGCAAAAACTTTGCTGTGACATCAATTTCGCATTCGCTTTCGTGTGAAGTATGCACCGAGCTTTACATCATCACTGGATAAAAACAGACCCTAGTGAAAATTAACGCAAGCACAAAGAATCTTTTCTGTTTGTATAGCATGATGTTTTACCAGTAGGATTTTTTTTATTAATGGTTATTTCTGCTTGTTGCTTTAAGGATCTACGTAACCAGGAAATCAAACCACCCAAACTTTCTCGCCGGGGTCGGCCACGCAAGTCCTCTAGCAATAAGTTAGAGTGTCCGGCCGCAATCCAGGTGAGAGAGATCAGTATGTACGTCGACGAGAGCTACTTTGTTGACGAGAAAGAGTTCAAGAACGGTAGTAAGTTACGCGTCGAGAAACAGCGCGTACTGAAAAGAATCCGCGATGATGAGTCCAAGGGTAGAGAGATGAATACCGTACGGCGGTTGTATATTAACTTGCCTTTTGTACGTGTTCATTCCTCGCTTCATGCTGTGGGGAAAAACTCCTATGGCAACCAAACAATGGACAACAGGGTCTCCCAAAAGCTGAAGGAGCTCGTTGCAAACAATGTGACCAACATTAATGATATTAAGAAGAGTCTCAAACATTATGTAGATGATGTTCTCTTCAAACACAACCCAGTGGAGAAGCCCAAGTCTGGTAATCGTAGGTTCTATCCATCTCCAATGGTCCTCCAACGACATGTAGCGACAGCCTTGTCTGACAAGGCAGAAGACACTGATGTCCTGGCAGACAAAATCAAAGAATGGCAGAGCAAGAGTGATGCCAACTTCTTGTACCGGCCTCGCGGGGAAGAGACAGAGGAACCATTCCTGTTTGTGTACCAGGCCAAATGGCAACAGCGATTGCTAGAACGCTACGGGAGCGATCTAGTCATGATGGACGCTACCTCAAAGTCAACCACAGTATTAGGCGTCTCCACGCCAATGTACAGTCTATGCATACACACAAACGTTAACTACATCATTGTGGCCATCTTCATTGTGGAAAAGGAATCGGTCGCTAACATCAAGGAGGCCCTGTCGGTGATCCATGGCTGGAACCCTTGGTGGAACCCTAGCTCCTTCATGGTGGGCAAGTGTAACAACGAGATCAGTGCTGTGAAAGAGCTGCTGCCAAATGCACGCATCTACATCAGCGACTACCACAGGAGGCAAGCGGTGGCCAAGTGGATCGGGCGCAAAGAGTCTGGCTTGGATGCCGAACAACAGAAGGCTGTCCGAGACCAGGTGGACAGAATAGCAGCAGAGCAAAACCAGAATCTGTTCAATAGGGCCAAGAAGGGGTTTCTCAGCTCTAAGATCGTCAAGGAAAACGAGGAATTCCTAGATTACCTGAAGTCCGAGTGGTTCTCCTGCCCTGACACCTGGGCCCATGCATTCCGAGACTATGCCATCGACAACCTCATCAATGTCAACAACGGGGAAATTGCCATGGATCGTTTTCTCCGTTACTCCAGCATACCTCGAACCAGAGAAAAAGGCGTTGATGGAATACTCACCCTCATCATCGAGTCCTACCTGCCGGACAGCCTCAACAAGTACCGCAAGAAGAACAACAACTGGAAGTACAACAAGTTCCCGACATCGGCGCAGAGCGTGCCTGACTACTTGCGAGACCGGCCGGCGCATTTCGTGAAGGAGTGTTTGCAGAATCAGGAGGAAGCGGGCACATGTAGCAGAGGCGACATTCATCTGGTGAACCCCGCTCACGGGGTCTTCAACGTCCGATCCAAGAAGGGTTTCCACATCACAAGCTTCTTGGGTCCCAGCTGCACCTGCCGTTACTGGAAGCAGTTCCGCTTCCCCTGCAAGCATTTCTTCGCCGTTTTTACGCACTTTTATGACTGGGGCTTCCAGCGGTTGCCCGAGTTGTACATCGGCAGTGTCTTCCTGACCCGAGACACCATCGCCTTTCAGGACACTGCCCGGGATGGCGTAGGCACGGTCCAGGACTTCAAACCTCTTGAAATCCAGGTCCGAATAACAGACACATCCGATGCTTTTCCTGCTGAGTCGGCTGGTGCGCCAACAGATCCTGGAGCAAGCTTCAATCCCAGTGTGTCCCATCAAATCAATCTGATCACATTTCCCGATATTGACGACAGTCCCACGACAGCCACCCAGGAGGTACAAATCGAGCCAGACAACAAGCAGGCCAAGCTTCTGAACATCTTTAAGCGAGGCATGGATCTGATAACGGATATATGCGATGAGGAGCTCATTAGCGAAACAGAGCAGATCATGAGCAGCATGGTGACCAAGCTGCAACGCCAGGCCACACATGAACACTACATGCAGAATGTGCTGCCATCCAACAAGAGAATTAAACTCAACCCTCCGCTTCAGGAATCCCCAGTGCAACTGGCCAGTGATCAGCTTCATCAACAAGTTCCCCAGGCCACTGAACAGCAAGAAGTACCGCAAGAGCAACCTACACTGGAAACTGACTCCTATTGGTAAAAAACATCTTTTTAAGCTGAACGTGCAGAGCTTGAATTCCACAACTGCAATTGTAAAATTGAAAAATGCCTTGGTGCCCTTTAAAACTGCCCCATACTTTCAGATGTATCGAACCCAATCTTTGCAGTGCCCTCCTTGACTTCTTATTCTAGCCCCGAAGGTGCATGGTTATAATAAGAGAATTTTTAAGACATGAAGTCAGAGGAAAGCAGTCTTATACAATTATGATAACAACCTACCGTTACATGTACATGTAATAAGTGTTATGAAGAAAACATTGATACATGTACTTACAAAGTACATACATGTACACGTGTACATACTTGATCCATGCACATTGTAATGCACTGTATCAATCATCTCTGCAGGTAGGCAACTTTTAAATCAGTATTACTGCTAAACAAAGAATATTACACCTCTGAAAATTTCATAAGTTTTAGTTAATGAGTGGGAGATTAAATTTTAGGAAAGGTCATTTTCAGATCACATGATCCACAAGGTAAAATTTGAGGTCAAGAGTCAATGCACCCTAAACATAATTCAATCCCCAAAATAATGGCAAATTTGGAATCCTGGACTAATCACCTTTCCAACAACACCAATTTTGTGAAGATTGGCTCAGTAGTTCCTGGGACATTAGGGTTCAAAGGTGGACGTCCATGCCGCTTTTGAGTGCGCTATACAAATCTAATCATTATCATTACTATTATTATGGCATGATTTTACTAGTCCACTTCACTGCTTTGTTGTTGTTGTATGCTACATGTAATTTGTGTTGCCAACAGTGGCTCAGAAACCAAGGTTTGTACATGTTTGAATATTGTGTTTCAAATATTTTGGATATTTATTTGCTTTTTTTCTTGCGTTCGTGTTTGCGAGGAATTTAACATTGTAAAAATAAATTTGAAAAGGTTGTTTTAGTTACGTACATTGTACCAACCATTCCTTGCTGCAGGGTCTAAAGTAAAGCTGTGTTCTCATTGCTTTTTATTTTTGGGGAAAATTTTACCGTTAAAAACGGTGGTAAAAATTGTTATGGTTAAATTGCACTTTTGACTTGGGTAAAATGTGGGGTATATTCGGCATCTTGAGTGGAGTATATATAGGCTGGGCGAACGTTATGCATTCTGTCTTTTGCCACAAGGCCTTTTGCGAACTACATGTGTACCTACTGCTACATGTACATTATTCATTACAAGTAGCTAACCAATATGTGCAACGTCACAACAACATTACCCACGCCCCACTTTGCACGTAAATAATTTTGAAACCAGATCGAAAACAATTTGTCAACTGAGCCAATGAGCGCTAGGAACCCGTTTTGCACGCGAGCGCGTGATGCAGTTCCCAGAGGATAATCACTTCGCCTGCGGCGTTGTGAACTCGTTCATTATGAATATACATGTAGGTACGGCACTTGCATTTACTTGGAAATTACCCCATATATTCATACGTTTAAATTTGACATGTTTTATTACATCAAAGTTTTATACGGAACGACTATAATTTCCATTTGATTTGATTAGTTTGCTGTTTAATTTACCCAGTGAATTAGAAAGCCTACCTCCCTTGTTTGTAGGAGCTCACGACATACCGTAATTTGCATACAGGGCGACCTGCATGTGACTGGCCGATTTCTGCTACAATTTTGGTAGCGATTATAAAGATAAACATAAGAATTCCTCGCAGTTTGCAAAAGGCCGAGTGAAGGAGTAACTTGGCGTGTGTAGACTCCACTCAAGTCGCCCAATCCACGAGGCCTTGACAAAAGGCTAAGGTTACCTGGGAAGTCTACACTTAAACACTGAACAATTTTCAGTGTTTTTGCGAAAAGGTTGAAAAAAATGCACAGATTGTACTTAATATTGTATGTAAATTTGTAATTTAAGAAATATGAGACGGCTTTAAATACATGTAACGAAACAAAACAGTCGTGTTTCTGTGCATTAAATTATTCATCAATCTAGTGCAGTTATTTGCCAGGCCAGTTTTCAGTACCATACAGTTTGTGGTCAAAATGCAAACGAATTTCCAGCAGAGCTGTTATAGCCTTGTGTGTGTAACATTTCCACTATGGCATAGCTGGCGCCCCAAATTCCATACAGAGGTGCAGCTACTATATAATGTACACCTACATAGGCCTATGTATCCCTTTAATGTCTTATTAGTTTGCTGAAAGGTCAAGGAGCAAATTTGTTTGGTTAAAACTACCTGTAATTTACGTAAAGCATCTAAAGAATGTTGAGGCAGAATATAACTTTTGTATTTTATCCAAAAGACAACTTGTGCTACATTCTTTATGCATTGAACTTTGGAAACTGTCAAGTATAATAATGGGATTCTGGCCTTTTAGGTCAAACACCACAAAATAATTGATCTTTAAAGTATGAGTTTCAAACTCATACACCTATTTACTTTATTTATAAATACATGTACATGTATAAACAGGGATGATGTACATTCAACTGTTTTACACAGCAGCAATACATTACATTTGGGTCTGTCCACAGTAATGGGGTACATTTGAAAAGTAAGTCAATAATTCCTTTCAGATGTCTTTAGTTTATCTCGGAATTAAAGAAATTTCCTTGTTTTGTTCTCAGGAGATAACTTTTGCCCAAAAAGGTAAAAAATTTCTGCCACAACATACATTTTTGAAAAGCTTGTGTACAAATTTTCCTATTACGTAGGTAACGTGGACAGACCATTTTGTGACATTATTTTCCGTCTTTGTTACACGCGTAATAGGAAAATTTGTGCACGGGGTTTTCAGAAATGTATGTTGTAGGACTATTTTTCTTACTCCTTGGTGAAAAAGTTATTTCCTCAGTTTAGCTTGATAATTTAAAGATACAATTAAGACATTTGAAGTGAACTGGTACCTAAGATCTTGATCGTTACAGAAATGTACCCCATTACCGTGGACAGACCCATTTGAATATGCTTGATGAACTTTGAGTCTGTATAAACGTTCTGTTATTTGTTATAAACCTGTGAGAATAAAGGATGAAATAAAAATTCCATACTGAAAATGTATGCTTAACTCCCAACCCCCAATTTTGTTTTGGTTTTTTGCATGTTATACAACGCTGTAAGACTCGAGTCCGGACTCGAAATGTGCTCCAAATGTCGGCAAATTTTGAAATGAAGGAATTTTTTAAGGACTCGGACGGTGATGACTCGGGATTTTGGCCGAGTCCATGTGAACAAAACCCCAATACATTTTTTAAAAGTATATCATTACGTGAGCCGCTGGGAAATTATTTAAAGCAGCTATTTACAAATTGTTTATGAGCCCAAAAATATTTCGAGCATGTGAAATGAAATTTTCAGAATGTTAAATTTTAACTGCTTAAACAATTGAGCGGCTGAAAGGATTTTGAGCACTTAAATGCATATTACCTCCCAAAGAAATATTTTGCTTGGCCTAATGCAAAATTACTAGCTGCCAGAGAGCATCTAGGCACAATCATTGACACTTGACAGTAATGCACAAGATTGAAACAAAGGACTCAGAAAGTGTGGACTCGACTGCAGCCCTGATGTTATCAGTACAATTGAAATGTGGCCATGTAGATGTACCTATATTGGCTGAAACAAAATGTATTTGTGGGCTTAAAAAAAAAAAAATTATGTATGTACTGATCCAGAGGGCTACTTTATCAATTTCCCTTTTATTATGTGTATGGGTTTACGGTAGCACCATGTGAATCTCTTTTGTATATTATATGTGTGGTTCTGAAAAGAACCGGTGAGTGTGAACTGTTCGTCTTCAGGAGTAATGCCGGACTATAGCTGTAAGTACTGGTTTCGCTATACGTAGATGACACCTTCATGATCTGGCCACATGGACCGCAAGAACTCCAGGTGTTCCTAGACCATTTGAACAACATGCACCCTAGCATCAAGTTCACGATGGAACAAGAACAAGATAATCCCATCTCCTTCCTGGATGACTTGTCAAGATTTCTCGACGTCCTGACGGTACCCTTGGGCATGCTGTCTACCGCAAGCCCACCCACACAGACCGGTATCTCCACAGATCTTCATTCCATCGCCAAAGTATAAAATCCAAGGTCACTCGTGCCCTGGTACAACGGGCGTACAACATCTGTGACCAAGAACACCTCCAACAAGAACTCCACCACGTATCCACAGCACTTCAACGCAATGGTCACAAGAGAAACCAAGTCAAAACCCAAGACCTCTGACCGTCGGGTCTCCTATACCCAAAGTCAACCGATCACCTACAGGCCACAGTTTGCCTCCCGTACATAGGGAATGCATCTCACAAGATTCAACGGATTCTCCACCAAGCCAAGACCAAAGTATACCCAGTCTTCAACCAGGAAACTCCAAGCAACCATACAGACCAACAAGACCACCAGGCTGGAGTCTATATAGGATCCCTGTGAATGTGGTAAGGTGTACATTCTGTATTCAAATTGGGGACGTTTAACAATAGGAACAATAGGGTCTGCGATTTAGAATCGTGTGCAAAACAAATGAGAGCAGTCCAAACAAAAGATAAACAATGGGGCGTGGGAGGTGGGTTCACGACGCCCTACATCATCACGAGTCCGGCATTACTCCTGAAGACGAACATAGCACACTGTTCGAAAAGTTGAGTTCACACTCGCCGGTTTTTTTCAGAACCACACATAGGCCTATACAAAAGAGATTCACATGCATGGTGCTACCCTAAACCCATACACATACTGATTTCCACCATGCATAGCCCTAAGTCTTCCCTTTTATTGCTAGTTTTTTGGGAAAAAGTAAAATTCACAGCCTTCAGAGGTTCAAACTGACATCAAGGATATATCATACAGGCCTATGACCGCCGTTTTCCACGCAAAATATTTTGCGATGCCACTGGCTTAGAGACTGCGGTGCATACTGCAAATTCAAACGTAGAGCTCGTCATGCGTGTGCGTCAACTTTGCTTGCTCAAATAAGACAACTGAAACAAACCATTATACATAAGTACATGTTTACTGGCATGTTTTTTTTGGTAAATGCCAAGTCCTTATATAGACCAATCTGGTAACTAAGGTCTGTATATCCGCCATAGCTGGGGGGCGTCCAGTGCATGGGCTGTGCGTTTTGTGTTGCTGTTAGAACGAAAAGCGCTCACCATTACATGCACGGGACGCGCAACTTGTTCGAAGTAAACAAATGCAGCTTCACTTTCAGCAACAGGAAAAAACATGCAGTTCATTCAGTGGAAGTCCCCCAGCTATGGCGGATGTACAGGGAAGGAGACCTTAGTTAACGGATTGGTGTATAGTTTCAGGAACTATTGAAAATTGGTTAGTAACCTTACAGCTGTCCATGCTTACAAAATTTATGACATTCCCCACAACAAACATGTTTTTGCAGAATTGTTTTTCATATGCTATCATTTAAAGTCGGTTTATACACAAATATATAATTCCAAATTGTGGGAATTTCCACCTCTTTATGGAATTGGCCTGTAAAGATTTCTTTTATAAATGATGTCCCGGCTGTACTCTGTTCAATGCATGTGCACTGGTTATTGCGCTCTCTGGATATACCGGTACATGTATACTGTACCCTTTTCCCATTACAAAATCTCCGGGTTAACTCGGGGGTAACCGTAATCCTTAAAACCCTGAGATACCCCGAGGCAGCATTGTAGTAGGAAACCAAGCAGGGTCAAGTGTTCACAGGCAATCTCGGGGTTAGCACGCGCTGCGCTGGCACACATCATGTACGTACAGTATGCAAATGTTTACTCTCCCAATTAAGGCATGGCTTCTCAAGCACCGTTATCTCAATTCATAATGAAAAGAAGAGGACGAAGATGTGGAAAGAAGAATAAATAAGGCCTGGTCGATAGACAAGTTCAGTAACAACTCGATGAGACTACTTGAAAATCAGAATAAGATATTTGCAGATTTCCGTTCCTCCTGTCCCTGTATATGTCAGATATGCATGCATCTAGTGGGAAACCGCACTGAGCTAATACTCGGAATTAATGAACCCTGGGGTAAGAAAATCTTAACCCAAGGCGGTAAATCTCCGGGTTAAGCAGTTTCTAGTGAGAAAATGGTATAAGGCTTGCATTAAGCTTGGTGCCTTGAAAAGTTCTTTAGTGACAAGTGTGACTTTATTTTTCTTTGTTACATGCAAGTACGATAATTTATACACAGGGTTTCGGAACAACACGAGGATATTTCCTAAATGTGTGTAACAAAGACATTTGAAGAGTAGGCCTACTGGGACCAACATGTATTACCTTGCCCGACAGAAATGTATGGGTGGAAAGACCCATCTATAGTACAGGGTGTATCAAACAAATTATACACTCATAAAATTAAAATTGGCTCACACATCGGTAGACATATGTTTTCATTAACGCTGTCATGTTGGGAATTTAATGCCTGACTGAACAGGGGCTAGTTTTGTAAACAAAGCTAAAATTAACTTGCGCCAAAAAATAGATGCAAAACAGGATCAAGGAGCACGAGAGGTCAATTTGACACGTCCTTTCTTTGCTATCAGCTTTTCGGAAAGTTTAGCTAGCCCCTTCCGTCCTCCACGTGACCGTCCTTTTCTGCACACAGATTTGCACGCTCAGCCTAACACCGAAGGCACACCTGATCACTGCTCTGTTTGTCTAAGAAGGGCGACTTTGGTTCTTATTCGTCTTTCCAGGTTATCCATTCCACGGGCAGTAACAAAAACTTTGACTTCAGATGTCCCCATTAAAAGTCCAGTGATGTTAGATGTAGGTCTGGTAAATTTGTGAAATGGACTTGGAAATGGGCCCCTTAAAATCGCCAGACCTAACACCACGTACTGGTCTTGGTTTTTCTTGTGGGGACATCTCAAGTTTTTTGTCACTGCCCGTGGAACTGGATGACCTGAAGAGACGAATAAGAACCAAGGTCGCCCTTCTCAGGCAGGTGTTACGCTGAGTGCGCAAATCTGCGTGCTGTGTAACTAAACTTTCCGAAAAGCTGATAGCAAAGAAAGGACATGTCAAATTTACCTCTCATGCTCCTTGATCCTGTTTTGCATCTTCCATTTTTTTGGCGCAAGTTAATTGTTTACAAACATGATGACGACGTTAATGAAAACATGAAACTTATGTCTACCGATAGTGTATACTTTTTTGATACACCGTCCCTGTATATATCCTTTGCATGGACGGCCATTACAGGGGGCACCCAATTGTCACCGAGCGTCATGCATGAATACATGTACAGTAGGCACTTTGTGGATCTATTGATTGCTTTCCGGTGACGTAACGGCTTCCATCCACCATTTCGGTTTCCATTTTTCATGACGTACGTGGATCGAGTTATTACCGGCCAAAAAAGCAAGAAAGGCGCATTGGTTTGCACTGTACTTACTTGTGTTACTTAATCCGTGGAGGTAGTACATGTAGCTTTATGTTGTTGCGTCATGGTAGTT
The DNA here is from genome assembly GCA_037783545.1 of Henricia sp. BOLD:AAB3569. Classification (NCBI taxonomy): domain Eukaryota; kingdom Metazoa; phylum Echinodermata; class Asteroidea; order Spinulosida; family Echinasteridae; genus Henricia; species Henricia sp. BOLD:AAB3569. Next base: position 220,638 of record JBBELK010000674.1, read on the forward strand.
GTATCGATAAAGATACAAATGTCTCTTTTCAGGCTACAAATCGTGATCAAGTAAAAACACTTGTTTTTACAAGCTGAGTGCATGATCAATCATTTGAACATATCACAGCGCGCGGCATCTTCGAATGAAAGTACACTGGTGAGTATTTTTTTACGCGTATTCATGTACATCCTCTTGCAACAGTGCCCCTTTAACGCACTCCCTAACTCCTGCGTACAGTGGCCCTGTTGAAAAGGCCCCATTTGGCGGTGGGACTAGCGACAGAAATCTTGTCGCCTCTGCTGGACCAATCAGGACGCTTACAGTGCATTGCAGCACGATTGCAGGCATTCAAATGTAACGCGCGCAGATCGTAAACACCGTGCATGCATGTGATACATTGAAAAATTACCTATGTTAAATTTTAACCCAAATGGGTTAAAATTTAACCCATCCATAGGGTGAAAAACGCAACCACCCAAATCTGTGTTGAATTAACCCATTGATTTGGGCAGATTTTTAAAAGTTTTTTTAACCCAATCTTGGGTTATTTCAGTGTTCGAATTTAGTTATACCAACTAATAAACTGGGTTATATCTACCCAGAAACATGTGTTATGAGGCGGTTTTGGGTTGTAATTACTTTAATTTCTGGGTTATTTCAACCAATAATTTTAGAGATGCGAGTCACTTTGGGTTATTTTAACTCGGACAACATGGTTAATGCAACCCTTCTTTGTAGTCAATTTAACCCAAACATTATGGCATTGTAGCCCAAATCGGGGGTTAATACAACTTGGGCGGTATATGTTATTACAACCTGCTTTTGATGTTATGAAAATAATGTATCAGGATACGTTGTAACACTGTTAAAAATTTATGTTATTTAACACAGTTTCTTATGTCAATTGTATATTACAGAACCACTATTTTTAAACAGAAAACTGTTGGTGTTTTTCTGTTTGCCGACAGAGGGCGTTTGTTAAACAATGCGCCCTCTTTGTTTCCTCCTTCACATCCCTCTTAAGTTGGAGCTGTCTGGAACAACAACCTGTAAAATACACATAAATAACTTAAACAGTACAGAAAGTCATTTGTGCAATGTTGGCCTATGGGCGAGGGTGGAGGAACGTCAGCTGGTGATCAGATCCATTGTTTTTTACATGGCATGATAATCACAAAGAAAATTTAAACACACCAATGGTTGTTGACTGCGTTTGCTAAGACAATGGCGGGGTTGTATATCACATGTTTCAGTAAGCAGGTGAAGTCGGATAAGAAGAAAAACTCCAGTCATCAGATCTTTGTGACTTCAGTTCGAATGTTTACGTAAAGGACAAACCCTGAAAAGATCATAAATTTCATATGTTGTGGACTTTGTGGGCATGTACACATACACTTTAGGCAGGCTAATACTTCATGTAATTAGTACCTAGGCAGTACATGATCGTTTAATCTTTAATAACTTTACATAATCCAAAAACACGCTAACTAAATTAAACTATATTAGCATGTCAAGCGTCTTCACTTTAACACTAATGATACTCTGATAGAGTGTAGGCCTAGGCCTACCGGTAATATTAATAATGCTCACCCAACACTAGTCGTCAAGCCACTGGCTTCATGCAAGACACTGGTGGTCGATGTTCTCAAAGTCATGCAAGTCGACAGTTTGGCTTTAGTTTCTGCTTCTATAAAATAAATTATATTAACACACACATTTTAATATACAAATCATAGACTTTTTGTAGTATTATCACTCAGGCCTAGCCCTAGGCCACAATTCCTCCATGATTCATGCCCTTTGCTATGCCCTTTGCTATGCACAGCGATACACTCATTAATACAATACGCCTACATGTTGTGTAGGCCTGCGCCTATACACGTATTCTCTTATCATGCACATGACACGGTGACAATGCATGCAATGCCAATGACATGTAATGCATGTAATGTAGGCTAGCTAGGGCCTAGGCATACACTGTACAATGACACAGAATCACATCGATTTTGTTGTCCATCGCCTGGACTTATATTCATGAAACTGAACACCCAGGTTCTATATAATATGATGGAACTTCTGAGACACAAGTAGCATCCAATCAATAGGTTATTTATATAAAAATTGTACAAAATCTGTCCCTCACCCGTGGTCCGCTGGCATAACTGGTGGCGTGGTGAAACGACGCTAAAAGAGACCGCATCTCCGACCGAACTGTAATATTCATGTGCCCCACGGGTGTTATAGACTCTCAGTTTTATCTCTATTTAAGTGAATTAACTCGGACAATAATTCTAGAAGGGTGCTTTCTACAACATAAATCACTTATAAATGAATTTTACAATATATAAAGAACAGAATGTTAACGGAATATCTAGGCCTATATTTTGATTTGCGAAGGGCGATTACCGTAGGACTACTTGTCGCTATATGCGGCATACGCAGTGCGTACTCCTCATTGCATTATGTGTGCGCGGTATACAGTCACCAGTTAATGCAAACAACCGCGAGGTACCAGTGACAGTCTGGAACTTTCCATATCGTGCGCATTTATAAATGGGTGAACTACTTTACACATATTTGAATAATTGTAAAAGCAAGCAGGCTTTAAACAACTTTTCCGACCATTTTATTTTTGCAAACGTTTTGGACGAGGTAGCATGTTACTGTGACTACTGCTGTGAGTTAACAACGGGTGCCTGGGCCAATTTCATAAAGCTGTTTAGCAGAACAATGTGCCTAATCCAAAATTTGTATGCTTTTAATGATAAAAATGGGTTTTCTGTCAAAATAGTTATGCTGTGTATTACAATTGACTGATGTTCTGCTATGCTAAAAACACAAGTTGACATACATTATTTTTATAAAGCAAACAAATATTGGATTAAGCACATTTTTCTGCTAAACAGCTTTATGAAATTGGCCCCTGTTCATTCACGGTAACTTTGTTGTTATCCATTAAAAAAAAAGCTTTGCCGTTAAAACACAACAAAATTTAATAACAGAAAGGCCGTTGTAGACTGGTGTTAAACAACATTTGTTTACAGTGAATAAAGCCATATTTAACTCAGAATTGGTTTATTCAAAAATCATTTAACCCAGACATATAACCCAAATATTGTTACCCAGGAATAGTACTACGTCATTTTTAACCCAAAAATTCAACCCCAAAAAAATCCTAATTTAACCCAAACTGGGTTGTCTTTGATACATTTAAAGGGCCCCTTATTTAGGATTTTTATCAATGAAATCTATGTTTTAAATCCAATCTACTCAGTTAAAGTCATAAAAATCCTATTTGGAGCTTGCTTCGGGGGTTAAAACAAAGGTTTTTAGTTTTTATGCTAATGCAAATATGCATATTCATGACCAAGGTCACTATGTCACAAGAGGCAAACACAGAAAAATCACATTCAACGGTGCACAAAAGATTCCACTTTTTTCTCAATTTTCCTGAAACTTTTGTAATCCATGGCTGTTTGAGTTTGTTTTACATGTTGCCTGCTGTAAGCCATGACAAAACTGGGGGTAGAAACTGCAGCAATTTGCCACAAGTCCAACTTGAAGTCTTATGTTCTTTCTTAACTTTTCCCTTCTGTCTTCCTTATGTGATGCACTCAAAACAGCGCCCTCTGTCTGTGATTTATTGCAGTGAAATCTTCAAAGTTGAAAAAGGTCACCTTTTATTGATTTTACATCCAAACGAACAATAGTATGTCTTGCTGAACAAGTAATCCGTCATTATGAAGCAAAGCTTAGGCACAAAGTTGTTTAGCATGTCACAGGCCCTTTAACCCAAAATTTAACCCAAACGCCGTTACCCAAAATTTGGGTTAAAATTTAACCCAGGCAATTTTTCAGTGTACATGTACTCGGTAATGCTGGCCGTTGTCCGCGTCGGCGATTGGCTGCTATTTAAAGCATACTGGGGAATCCGTTCCATTACATTCGTCAGCATGCATCCCTGTTATTAATGTGAAAAACTGCGGAGTAAATAAGGTTCGTCGTTTGAAAGTTTGGTAGAAATGGGACAGTCATAAGGAACGGAACCCAATACAATTTCTGAAAAGTATAGAAATTGTTTCTTTTCAGCATAACATGACCGAATTGATTAAATTACATCAAAATGACTCGGGCGTGAGTTGGCTCAAGACAACAGCCGGCTCGCTCCTCAGATTTGCGTGTATTTCCTCATCAGGGTATTGTTACGTCGCTTTGCAGAGTGGAAATTCCCTGATATCTCAGGATGATTCATGTACGGCTATTGGGGCGCGCGTGTACGCGTGGGACTGTTGACCACCAAACATTCCCAGATGTTCTACGTCACGGAAAGCAATCAATAGACCTTTATCACGGTGCGTCCATCTTTATCTTGTTCCCCATGGTACGTGCCGCTGTCGGGTACGATAAGGGCGTCTGCGCTACCGCGCGATAGCGCGTGTAATCTCCCGTTGAAAAGCACTGTCCACGCTGCACGCTCTCTTTATCGTGTAACGCTTGTGCCATTGTGATGCACACAATGAACAATTTCAAAACGGGACCAAACTATTTTTTCTGCAAGCTTCCATTTGGGAAGATGGCCGCACCATGATAAAGGTATACATTGTATTTTCACATTACATGTACTTACAAATGAAAACCTGCCCCCTGTCATGCCTACTGGTGCAAAGAGTTTTTAATAACTACCGATAGATAGATAAAATCCGAAATTAGCCAATTTAAGACTTCCGGGTTTGATAATGAGGCTCTTCGTGTTAAGCAACTGAACTAATGTACACAATGAATGCAGAAAAGCATGCGTACTGCCGACTTGACACGAAAGGCTTCAATGCGGAAATGCGCAGACGGAGCTAATGTGAAAACCGTCTATAGCTCACCTGGAAGAAAGCTAGCACTCCTACATGTAACTGTAAAATTAAAGATTTAAAAACTGAAATGCAATCTAATCAGAGTCCGATATGCAAATAACTTCTGGCGATTCTACCGGGATGGCTTCCAAATCGGAATCGGAGATAATGACCACATCTGAGTCACTGTCATTATCAGTTTCGGTCACTGAAGTGATCTGGGTGGAATTTCGTTTTCCTGCGCAAGGTGTGATGGTCGTTGAAGCCGGAGGTTCAAGCTTCCACTTTGCGCCCGTTTTGCGGTTCGGGATCTGATTTGTGTGTTTTAGGCTGAAGACCCTATTTTGGGCTGTCTGTGCGCCCAAGAAGGGATGGCCTAGAGAATTTGAAACAATCTGTCGTGATGGTGACGAAGTACCTCGCGAAGGGACGCTGCAACTGGTTTGAATGGATCGGGCACACTGGTGTTTATGCTTGCCAAATGGGGTAACTCGCCACGACTGCCTGCACTGTTTACAATGCACAAGCTCACTAGTTTCGGAGACGTTCACCCGTTGCATTTGCGTGGTGCGCGTTTTGCTCTGATGCTGTGTGCACGACACTTGCTGCGTTAGAGGTTGCGCTGCTGTAGTGGTACTCAGTCTCTCCTCTTTGTACCACATGAGAGAGCTCTGCGTCGTCGCTATGACGACTTCTTTTACATCTGGGCTGACGTCCAGTTCGGGCTGGGTGCTGGTGACCGACGGGGGCGGCGAAGGTGTGGAAACGACATTCACCTCGGAGTTCTCAAACTTTAACGTGATTGGAGATGATGTCTGAAGTTGCACTGGGAGAAGAGAGAAAATATTGGCACCTCATCACTATTGAAAAGAAACAACCAAATACAACCGTGAAGATAATCATGTGACGCATCGTACCGGTAAGTGCTCAAATCCATCGCAACTCACTTATTTTCACGAAACCCCAAAAACGTTCAAGAATCAATCTTTCAGTATTTTTTCTTTGAAACCTATCAAACATACTAACCAACATGAAAATCTAGTTTTGTAGGGAGCAAGTACCACCCGTGTTGGTGAGCCAAATTACGAGGCCTAATGATGACGTTATCGGGTGTCATATTATAATGTTGAAAATTAAATGTCTAAATATTTAAAATTCAATAAAAATTCAGCGCTTTAACATACATGTACATGTATGATTGTAATTCCTGCATTAAATGTCACAGCTAACCAAGATCTAAATTAGACAATGACCTACATGTACGATTTTCTTTACTTACGGTAGAAACCGAAAGTGGACAAATTATTTAAAAGTGGTAAGGAATGCATTAATGTGGTTGACGACATTGGTGTTTAGGGTCAACGGGGTTTCCACAGATGTAAGTTATAGCGTCATCACCTATGGTAGAAGGGCGCTTTCCAACAACAAAATTAAAAATGTCTTAAAGTGACCTTTTAAAGCAATGTTTGTGCAAATGTATGTACGCTCAATGGCGAACACCAAGCAAGTCTAGTTTGTTTGTTTGTTTCCATCCCCCCCCCCCCCCGAGTAGAATTATGTACTGTACAGACAGGTCTACAATACGTAGGCAATGCTTACCACTTTTGCTCGTCTTGACTACCATAATTTGCTGCTTGCTTGCAGAGCCAATAACAATACTGCCACTGCCACCCTTCATGACTTCAGCTAAAGTTGCAAATTGTCCGTTCATGCCCCTTTTGTGCGATTGAATGGAAAACCTGGGTGAGAGACTGCATACGTTTGTGATGACAAGCGGCATTTCTGATTCTGGTGACGTTATCGGGTTGGCAGTGCTGTTGTGAGATTCAAAACGTGGCTTTGAGCATCGTGTGGATGGCACTAGCGGAAGAAGTGATGAAGTCTCGTTCAGTGTGTTTGAGACATCTTCAACAAGTCTCGATATTTTTTGAGCATTTTCTGATCTGTCATTGTTTAAACTGTTGCTGTTTGAATTATTATGGGAGATGACACTAGAGCTACCATTGATATGAGGTAATGAATAAGGCACACTGCTTGGAATGGAGTTTTGAGGGGGTACATCTGTCTTAATGTTCTGAGTTTTGGGCCGTTTATTGACTGGAGGTGGATGGGTGGTGCCTGAGCTGAGTTCCAGACATGGCGAGTCCAGTTCTTGGACGTCCGTTTCACCTTTCTCCCTTGTGTCTACTGACTCTTCATTCTTTTCATTTTCATCATTGGTGGGGTCTTCCTCTTGATCAAGTCTGCTCCTTTTTGACGGTGGTTCCAAAATCTCACCACCTTCATAATTGGAGGCCTTATCTGAAGGCACATCTGATTCTGAATGTTCCGATGCTTCCAAGTTCACGCCACTCTTCTCGCATTCTTCCTGGCGTCTTACGAAACTTTCCTCCACTTCTTTGAGGTTCTTCTTGGCAAGTTCTCTGTTTTCCACCAGCTTCTTTTTCAGCTCTTGATCCGTATCAGCCGCATCCCTAGCAGCAACAAAATTCAGCGTTGAATGTGAACTGAAGTTGAGTATGAAGTCCTGCTGGCGTCTCTTCTGGAGCTTTCCGCCAATGTCCTCAAAGGCTTCCTCGGCGATACTTTTCAGCTTCTTCTTTTCGAGTCCCAAGTTCTTCTTCGTATTGGTCTTGCAGACTGCAGTGTAGATATCATGGAAGTCTGGGAAGAAATCTTTCTGATTGACGAGCCTCTCCAACCTCCGATTGATTTCGGGGAAGCGAGTTCCTTCATAGCGAATCTTTTGCTCCATGACTCGTCCCGTGAATGAAGAACAATCGTTAAGCTTGCAGAGCATGTTGTACACCTTGACAAAGCGTCTCCTGAGCTGGTACTCTTGGATATGCGTGGAATCACTCTCGTCCATTTCATCCAGAGTTAGTTCTCGCTCTTGGAGCCTCTTGATTGCCCTATCGAGTCTGCTTAGCATCCTCTCAAGTTTCCTGATTTGTTTCTTGGATCCTTTGCCTTTAGTCTTTTTCTTTTCTCCGTCAGTATTTTCTGGCTTACTTATGTCATGTTCAGCCCCGTTCACTCTGTTGGAGGGCCCCGCTACAAGACTCCTGTTTTCCAATTCACTACCAGGTTTGTCATCAACACGTTCCCCACCACCATCTTCCGAGTTTTCTGGTGCATTATCATCACTGCTCATTTCACACGTCATCATAAGACCTACAGACACTCCATCCTCCGGGCAATTCTTTCCAGCCTCTGCCTCATCACCATATCTGTCTTGTTCGTCGATGTCTTTTCCCACCTGTTCTTTCTTCACCATTGGCTCAAGACTAGGCTTTATTCCAGCTTTTGCACTGGCCAATTTGACCCTGTTTGTGCTCATTCGCATTAGAGCCGTTTTGACATCCTGAATGTGAACGTAAACCGAATTCTTTTTCACCTGCAACTCTGAAATGTGCCGCTGTATGCATTGTCGGAACTCTTCTGATTGTGTGTAGTCCGTGTTTGCCTCGGCGAACTTGTCAAAGAGTAGCTTTGTAATAGATTTTAGCTGATCCGGCTTTAGAAGTGGCTCGCAAACGTTGATAAACTGCAAAAGAAAAAAAATATAGTAAATTCAATGTACAACATGGCAAACAAAGGGTTAAGCTTGCTGCTTTTGCAAAAAAGCTTCACAAGTTCACCAAAAAAATTGGCTCCTCTTGACTTAAGGACTTTTCACAACGGCCAGGTTACAGTGGAAATTTCCAAGGGGTTTCAGGGTTATATTTCTAAACATGATGGGAAGCTGAAAATTGATACTTTGACTAAATACTGCCCACACTTTCAGAATCTGCCATCAGAATTGGGCTTTGATAAAGCATTAACAAATTATAAGCCTCTCAAAATTGGAGTTTGATTAGGCAGAAAGCACTTTTCACAAATTTTGAGCTGGAGTCGTAGGTTCAATTGAGGGCCTACATGTACATGTCGACCAAATATTCTACTGGATTGTTGTTATTTGGGCACAAAACTACATGTATAGGTACATGTACGTATAAAGATTTTTGAATTTTTGGACCTGCCCTCCGCATACTACAACTCAATGCTGAAGGCCTTTCTGCTGCCAAGCGAAGCCTCATCGAAGTCCTCACCTCCCAACATTCTATTGATGTTATCTGCCTCCAAGAGACCCATATTGGCACAGCGCTACACTATCAATAGCTTTGACCTCTTGTGCTATACTGTACACCCCATGTCAAACATGGACTTGCCACCTACATGTACATGTGTACGTGCGGTCCGACATAGCTGAAGCAAACCACCTGACAACAACACAGTACTCCGATGCCATAACCATTGGTGGCTTCCATATTGCTAATGTGTACAAGCCTCCGAGTGTCAACTGGGACATGCAGGTTTTACCCATCCTACCCCACCCTGCCATCTATGTGGGGACTTTAACAACCACCACTCTGACTGGGGATACCAAGCAGCGGACAGCGACGGTGAGGCACTTTCAGACTGGGCATACAGAAATTACCTTGTTCTGATACACGACCCCAAACAAAGAGGAACGCTCCACTCAGCCAGGTGGAATAAGGACTATTCTCCTAACCTGTGCTGGGTCAGCTCTTTGAATGGCACCTCTATCCTGCACAGACCCTCAATTCTTGACGACTTTCCACACAGCCAACACCGGCCCTCGCTCATACACATTGGCCTACAACTCCCAGTCATAACCAGTCCGAGGAAGATGCGCTGGAACATCCGCAAAGCAAATTGGAAGAAATACAGTGAAATTCTGGACCGGAGTATTGTCACCATCCCACTCCACACCATCACTGTAGACGAAGCATACAACCGCTTCCGCAGTGCCATCTACAAGGCTGCCCATACAGCTATCCCACGAGGCTACCGACCCCTCTACGTCCTATGTCTGGACGAAGAAAGTGCTGCCCCTCCTACAAGCCTATAAAACATCTGGGGACCCCGAGATGGCAGACCACCTCATTGAATCGCTAACAACAGCCCGGCGAAAAAAGTGGGAGGAGACAGTAGCTGACCTGAACTTCACCAGCAGGGAATGTTGGAGCCTCATCCGCCGCCTAGGAGCTGCACAGAAACCTCCTACCCAAAGCCGATCTTCTGTCGTACCCAACCAAGTCGCATCCCACCTGCTGTCTATTGCAAAAGTAACCCAAGACAAACACATCAGAAGAGCAGTTACAACTGAGCTAAAGTTACATCGGAAAGCGTTCAAAGAGGAAAGGAACCCTGAGCCTTTTGAGGCTGCTGAACTGGAGAAAGTCCTGCAGGGTCTGAAATATGGAAAGGCAGCAGGATATGACGACATCTCACCAGAGTTTATGAAACATCTGGGCCCCTAAGCTCTAACCTGGCTGACCCAGTTCTACACCAGGATCATACAGAGTGACCTGATCCCAAAGAAATGGCGAACAGCAAAAGTCATTGCCATATTCAAACCTGGCAAAGACCCTAAACTACCAGAAAGCTACCGCCCAATTTCTCTACTCTGCGTTCCCTACAAAATCCTGGAGCGCCTTATACTTCAGTGTATATCCCCAGGAGTAGAGGATATTCTCTGCGTGGATCAGGCAGGTTTCCGGAAGGACCGCAGCACAGGTGAACAAGTACTGGGCCTAACCACCTTCTTCGAAAATGGTTTTGAGAACAGACTGAAGACGGGGACTGTGTTTCTCGACCTCACAGCTGCCTTTGATACGGTCTGGCACAAAGGCCTCTTACTGAAACCCACAAAGGTGTTTCCTGCCTGGGCAACAGCAACCATCAAAACCCTGTTGACCAATATCAGAGTTCACCTCGGACAGAACATCAGCGCATGGAGAACACAGAAAAATGGGCTCCCATAAGGCTCGGTTCTACATGTAGCTCCAACACTGTTTAACCTCTACACAAACGACCTACCCAGCACCGAATCTTGTAAATTCATCTACATGTACGCAGATGACATTTGTCTGGCATTCCAAGCACTAGACTTTGACCAACTGGAACGGGTGCTCACTGAAGACCTTACCAAACTGGACCAGTACTGCAAAACCTGGCATCTCCAGTGTATTCCATCACCACAACGCAAAACCTGCCAGCGAACTTAACATCCACCTGAGCGGGCTCCCACTTAAGCATGCCCCAAATCTAACCTACCTCGGAGTGACCCTTGACAGAACCCTATCCCTCAAGGAACATATAAAAGGGACGGCGGCCAAGGTGAAGTCCAAACGATGCGTTCCAAAAACTGCCCCAAAAAACAACCAAACAGACTTCCAACCTGGCCGAAAATGCACTTCCCCCGCAATCTAGACTTCCCAGAGATCATTCTAGTGCCTTCTTCGGGTACTTACGATCACTGTTTGAGACGGTGTGTATGTAAAAAGCTGGAGCAAACAACTCTCACGGCTCACGTTCTGACGCCATTTTGACTGAAAAAAATTCAGTCAAAAATTCGGCTTTGCATACTATCACACCCGAATGAAAACCGAGCGACGCACAAGCACTGTCACGGGCGCATCGATGACTGTTTTCTGTCACGAAATAAACGATAAAGAGAGCGGGTCGGCATGATCAGTTTTAATCTTACGGTTATCGCGACATTATTGGCATACCCGGTATAGGCCTACTAAATACTTTCAGATTGTTTCTTTTTATCGGAGCATTTATTCCGATCATTGTTTTCGCTTCATTTTTTATTTTATCTTGGTTGGTGTTTTTTCTGACGGTTTTTTAATAACTGGGGGATAATAAGGGCTAAAAACAGAGTAGTTTGACGTCACTTTCTAAATCCATTTTAAAAACCAAGCGAAAACACTGATCGCAGGGGTTTCCCTTAACTTATTTTTTCACTCGCCGGCCGGACTAGTAAACCAACATTTTAGGTAGTCCGCAAGCTGTTTCACTAGCCCGCATGTTTTTACCCATTTTTTTCTAAATTTCTTCATTTTGTACCAACATCTATCGAGTGTGGAATTTTGCAAAGAAAAGGCTTTGGTTTTATTTTCAGCAGTACAGAACGACTTATCAAAGCATCAGTAGGTGCACATTTGATGAGGAAAAAAAAAATTTGAAAAAAAAAATTGAAGATTTTACTATAGAAACAAACGGAAACAACATGTAGCAGGAATAACTTTACTAGGAAAAACTCTGTTCTTATGTGTTTTGTAAAGGTCTGGTAATTGCCAAGTATTAAATTCTTTCCAAATGTAAAAATAAACAGGTACTTTTCCATTTCTTTTTCATCTATTACTTTTAAAAGCTTCTAATCGTTCCGAAAATTCCGTTTACGAACACCCCGTGCTGGCCGTGCGCACGTGGTTAGCATCGTGGTTAATGTGCATGTATATGTGTACACATGTGTAAACAAACCGGATGAATGTCCGGACATGCATGTACCAACTGCATGTACATGTATCGATACACGATACATGTGCCATTGTTTCTTCCCCATGCATTACGGCCGTACACATATACGTCTGTGGTACGGTACACATGCGATGCATTCCAAACACAGAAACGTTGGCCCAACGTCCGCCACTGGTTTCAGTGCTTTTGTGCACGCGTCTATGGAAAACCTGGTACCTGTTGTTGGCCAACGTTGAGGTTCTCCCCACGTACGAACGTACGTGCGTATCGGCCCGACCAAAAACAGCTCTCGATACGGTACAGACGGCCCGGTCCCCCGGTGCTGGTCCACCGGGCGCTGGAACGTGCCTAGTCTGGTTTCCGGACAAAAGATTCCCGGCTTTAGTTGGGCGGTAACCAGTCCAACTCATGCCGATCACCATTTTGTTAACTTGAACGTCATTGGCCAGAATTTACTAGCAACAACAGGTCATATTATTTTTATCAGCCAATCAGCATGCGTTTTACAACACGAGTTGGCCTCTTACTCTGATCGGGAAATCCCCTGCACGTGAAATCCCCTGCACGTGCACGGGGTTTGGTTGAAACCCGGAGGTCGGTTCGGAGATAACGGAGTAACCCAGAGGTGACCCGGGTAGAATTGTTTGTTACCGTGTAGTACATGCTTCAACCTACCTCCGGCTTGTTATTTTAATACCACGTAGCTCCGGAGCCACCGTCAACGCACCAACTACACGTTAGCGAAAACATCTACCTCCGGGTACCTCCGACTTTTATACATTTCCTTCATGACATACATGTAGCTGGGTTGTCGATCGTAATTTTTGTGATCGTTTTTTCGTGCATCGCAGCGACCGTGTTTTGCTTGATCGTCATTTTTATGGAAATATTCGACGATCCTCGGCGCCGGAGAAATAGGTGCCACACGAGACTGTTTTAAACGGACGTACGTACGATCGCGTTGCAACGTTGGCGATGGCATGAACACATTTTTAATGCTGAAATTGCGTGCGCGATCGCGAGCGGCCTTGTGTTGTGGAAATCGGTGGCAAATGCGCCGGACTAGAGGCCCCAAAATTATATGGATATCAACAGGAGAAATTTCTAAATTAAATACACATGGGGACTGAAGTTGTGTTAAATCCATCGTACATGCCTTTCTGAAATATGGACCTTTCAACCTTTTTAACTCGCCCGCCGGACTACAAAGAGAAGGGTTTTGACTCGCCCGCCGCTGTTTTCACTCGCATTTGGCGAGCGGGCGACCGCTAAGGTCGAACCCTGGATCGGAATAAATGCTCCGACAAAAAGAAACAATCTGAAAGTATTTCAGTAGGCCTATACATGTACCGTAATTTTCGGAATATAAGCCGCGGCTTATACGTTGATTTTGCAAAAAAAAAGGTTCCCGGCGGCTTATAAACCGGGCGGCTTATACGCCGAGCTCTAAAGATAGAAATCATGATATGCTCATATACATTATGTAATGTAGTTAAATAGTTCTATCAATCTTTTACGGGAATTTTTTATTGTCAAAAAACGATGTTGAAGGCCGTCGCACGCGCACGAAAAGGTGTGCAATTTTTCCAGGTGCAGAGTGTACCGATCTTCGTTGGTGACCCATACATCGATGTGACACAGCACAAGCTCAGGCAACCAGTTCGCCATCGGACCATGCCATCGGTCGTGAGTACTCGTCCAACGTACAAATCGTTTGGTGTGTCTGTGGGTATGCCAATAATGTAGCGATAACTGGGGGACAAAGAACTGATCATGCCATCCTACTTTTAGAAGACTAAAAGTGTTTTTCTGACGTTTACATTGGGACGTTATCATTTTTTATATAACACTTTTAGCCCCTTACCAATTTAACCCCATTCGCTATCTTGAATTTTCCTGCACGACCAAGATGGCCGCCGTACTCCAAACTAAAATTTTACCTTACAGTCAAAATTAAACATTGAAAAACTTACCATGGAAGTCCCTGGAGTCTCGGGAATGTTGTACCGTGGTCCGTTTTCCCCGATGATTCTTCTAAACAGGAAAAAAAACCAGTCCAACGTAATTTTTCTTGACATTTTCGAGCAAACTCGGGAGAAGAGCCATGATTTACCGCGTGTTTAGAGATGAACAATCACGGTCCAGATAGCCCGCCCTCTTGTGGTCATCTCATTGTATGACGTCACTGCAATACAATGAGATGACCACAAGAGGGCGGGCTATCTGGACAGTGATTGTTCATCTCTAAACACGTGGTGAATCATGGCTCTTCTCCCGAGTTTGCTCGAAAATTTCAAGCAAAATGACGTTGGACTAGTTTTTTTCCTGTTTAGAAGAATCATCGGGGAAAACGAACCACGGTACAACATTCTGGAGACTCCAGGGACTTCCAGGTAAGTTTTTCAATGTTTGATTTTGACTGTAAGGTAAAATTTTAGTTTGTAGTACGGCGGCCATCTTGGTCGTGCAGGAAAATTCAAGATAGCAAATGGGGTTACATTTGTAAATTGGTAAGGGGCTAAAAGTGTTATATAAAAAAATGATAACGTCTCAATGTAAACGTCAGAAAAACACTTTTAGCCTTCTAAAAGTAATGCCGACCCACTCTTTTTATCGATTACTTTGTGACAGAAAACAGTCATCGATGCGCCCGTGGCAGAGCTTGTGCGTCGCTCGGCTTTCATTCGGGTGTGACGTACATGTACATGTATGCAAAGCAGAATGTCAAAAAATTTTGATTTTTTTTCATATACATTGAACACGGATATGGGTTTATTTATATATTGGAATCGACAGCTTATTCAATTCTAAGATACTTCCCACTGACACTTCCGTCGCAAATGTTGCATTTCTAAGATAAATAAATGATAAAATTACTGCATAAAGTAATGCACAAAATGACGTGGCGAGCGGTCTGTGCGTTAGCGCGACAACAGAGGGCGCTGCGCGTGAATGGTTATTTTGTGCACTAACTGAAGGCAATTTTTGAAGAAGAAAACGTGATTTTTCTACAGAAAAGCAACATTTGCGACAAAAGTGCAAGTGGGAAGTACTGTACATGTATATCTTTTAAATTACATTATCTGTTGATTCCAGAAGGTAATTTCCTTTAAATCTTTATTCAATGTATACGAACAAAATACCAAAATGTTTTTAGTCAAAATGATGTCAGAACGCGAGCCATGAGAGTTGTTTTCTCCAACTTTTCACATTTACACCGTCTCAAGCAGTGATCGCAAGTACTCGAAGAAGGCACTAGAATGATCTCTGGGAAGTTTAGAATGCACGAAGTGAATTTTCGGCCAGGTTGGACATGTTGTCTGTTTTTTGGGGCAGTTTTTGGAACGCGTCGTTCGACAAAACCGGCAAAAAGGGCAGGAAATTTAAAGTTCTGCATACTTGGTACGCGTATATTGCCTGAGTCGTTGGCCCAAAAAAACCAAAAAATCATCAAAAACGAGGCTAACGACTCGTTACTGGGTCTACATTATACAAATATTGACTGCAATGAGGGGCATGGTTGAGATTATAGGCCCAAGGTGATCTCGAAGCCATGACTACATGTATGCCCCGAGGCGGACGCCGAGGGGCATAGTCATGGCTTCGAGATCACCGAGGGCCTATAATCTTAACCATGACCCGAATAAACAGCAGTCAATATTGTTTTATATACCGAATGTGTAGATTTTTGTCATCTGGTTGGTTAAAAGTAACGAGACATCATACAGTCATGACAGTGGTCCCTCGCATTTCGATTTCGGAAGCTGGTCTACGGCGCAAAAGTTGTATATTTACAGCAAACATTGTAGCATAATCACCTGGCACTTTAGTAGCACATTTCACCTGACACAGTTTTCACTGTAGGCCACTTCTCTTACTTTCTTAAGGACTTCATCATCTACGACAGACGACAAAATGACGTCGAGATTCCGCCATTACCGTCCTGATGAATGTTTACGTGAAGCGCACAGCTGCATAGTTGGTGCACAGCTATAGCTATGCTAACACATGTAATGCGCGCGTCCGGAACCCGCCAAATGACTATGCCCGGGGCATGGCAAAGACTATTGCCCAGTGGGCATATACGCGCCGGGTCTAGCCGATTCAATGCCCCCACTTTTAACCAATCAGATGACTGGAATCTACGCATGAGGTATATAAGATCAGCTACATGTAGGCTAGCCTAGGGCTAGCCCCACAAATAGGGCTGTAAATAGCTCACTTTTGAAATCTGACTTATTACACTGTCGCTATAGACTACTAAAGTGAAAACGTCACCCTTAGTGCGTTGCCAAGGTTTCTGGGTCTAAACTAAAACCAGTGAACTGTTTCCCTGTGCTTTTGCAATGGACGTCTCAGATTACCAGCGAATGTTTAGACCCAATTACCATGGCAACTGACGTCACACTTTAGTAGTCTATTACAGCCCTACTTGAGGTCCGTTCGGAAATGCTTAGTGTCGAAACTGCCGAAATCCGAGATAGTTTGACTGCAAATATCGTCTAAAGTACATCAGACCAGAGCACTTTCACATACACCATTGTTACTTTTAGAAGGCTAAAAGTGTTGTTTTTGACGTTTATATTGGGACGTTATCATTTTTTATATAACACTTTTAGCCCCTTAACATTCTAACCCCATTTGCCGTGTGGAACATTCTTACACGCCCTCAAGAGTCCAAATACCCATGTGAAAATTCTTACCGTAAATTCCAAATCAGACATTTAAAAGCACACCATGGAGGTCCTTGTAATCTCAAGACTTTTGCACCCTTGTCGTTCTTTTTCCATGATGACTCAAACATTAAAAAATGATAAAAGGGAGCAAAATTTGGGGTAAAATCGACAAATCTGGACAGACGGGAGACTTGGCTTCGCTACTATATCGCGTCAAAAGGAAAGTAGTCCCACTAACGCGGATGGATTTTGTTTACACTAGAAGAAGACTTGGCTTCGCTACTATATCGCGTCAAAAGGAAAGTAGTCCCACTAACGCGGATGGATTTTGTTTACACTATGTTAAGCCTAAACTGGTCCACTGTCTATGTGCGCTACGCTGCTCTCGCTCATATACGACGCATGGGGAAGTAAATATGTGGACAGGGGACCAGTTTAGGCTTAAAATAGTGTAAACAAAATTCATCCGCGTTGGCAGAACTACTTTCCTTTTGACGCGGCCTAGCATGAAGTCTGTGGTACCGCGCTGGCTGAAAATTTTCGATTTTACCCCAAATTTTGCTCCCTTTTATCATTTTTTGATGTTTGAGTCATCATGGAAAAAGAACGACAAGGGTGCAGAAGTCTTGAGATTACAAGGACCTCCATGGTGTGCTTTTAAATGTCTGATTTGGAATTTACGGTAAGAATTTTCACATGGGTATTTGGACTCTTGAGGGCGTGTAAGAATGTTCCACACGGCGAATGGGGTTAGAATGTTAAGGGGCTAAAAGTGTTATATAAAAAATGATAACGTCCCAATATCAGAATATAAACGTCAAAAACAACACTTTTAGCCTTCTAAAAGTACACCATTGTAATCCTGAGTGAGAGTCTTGTGCTTCATAAAATAACGGTAAAGCTTACGGAATCGTTAATTTGGCCATCTACGGCGTCTTGAAACATTGAACAATATCCCGTAAACATTCTTCCCTGGGCGCAGCCATCTTAGCTGATCTGCTGGACGATGGTGGCGCGATCATGAGAAGTCAAGGAACCCGGCTGTGCAATATATGCATAATTCATATTGACATGATTGACGTCGCGTGTGTTCATCCCAGTTGCTACTGCACTGCGCGGGTGACGTACCGGTACTTGCCAGCTAGGATGAACACACGCGACATCAATATGAATTATGCATATTGCACAGCAGGGTTCCTCTGCTTCTCATGATGGAGTAGCGCCACCATCGTCCAGCAGATAAGCTAAGATGGCGGCGCCCAAGAAAGAACGTTTTCGGGATATTGTTCAATGTTTCAAGTAGACTGGTTCCCGTCCACATATTCCACACAGGAGAATATAAGGACATTTAAAGGGCGCTTCATCTTGATCTGTAATTGGTCGTCTTTGCGCGTGCGCATTGTGTTTTTTATATTTAAAAATTGGCCAAGCCCTTTGCTTTAGGCAATGTACTTTATTTACATAATTGGATATGTTTGACACGCACGGCCAATTTACAAATGTCAATGCAAAATCTGCGCCCTTACTAAAAAAATAATGATAATAATAACCACGTGACGGGCAAAATTCTGCCCGTCATAGCTGCCCTTTACCGATACCTATATTTTTGCAATAAGCGAACCAGTCTATAGGGATCGGGAACCAATCTATGTTTCAAGACACCGTAGATGGCCAAATTGACGATTCCGTAAACTTTACCGTTATTTTATGAAACACTAGACTCTCAGGATTACAATGGCGTATGTGAAAGTACTCTGGTCTGAGTGATGTATCCTGGCGTCATGGGTTTTCGATCGGATAAATTAACGGGAAGATTCCTCGGAAACCAAACCGACAGCAAATATCTCAAAACAATTTTACCCACGTTTAAACACTATCCTTGAAGTATATATTCCACAACGGACCATGAAGTTTCTGCTGTTTTTCTTTTCTCAGATTGCCCGACGGCGATAAGCTCTATATGCGCCATGGTGATAGCAGTGTCATATGTTTTCGATCGTTCGTTTGATGGGCCATTTCTGTTGACGTATGGCGTGCCAAGTGTTTCAAATTGAGCAACAAATGGCCAGTTTTCCAAAACACCCAAGTTCAGAAGCTGGCTTCAGCTTAATTTGGTTTCTTATACACTGTACGTGTACAAATGTAATTTATTTATTCTTTATCTTTTATTCAGGAATGTTTAAAATGTTCTTATTAAAAGGCAATATGCCCGGGCAATACATGTACATGTACATGCCCACTAAAGATTTCAAAAAGAAGATTGATATTGTTTTTTAGGGGGAGGGGAGGATATTATTGGTGTTGGTTGTCTTCTTCTAGATTTGAATTTATACATCATTGTTCTCACCCAAAATATTTTTGTCTGCTAGATTACTATTTCTTTTATCAGATTTGCACTTAATTGAACTTGATTGATTTCAAGTTGCGTTCAAGTTTCAAGTTTCTCCCAAGCGCGTTCAAAAAAAGATATAAGAATTTGTTGGATTTGCCACGCCATAAACTTTTAACTGGCAACTTGGCAAGGCAATCACGCAATCTATCCTGCACGATTAAAAGACGGGATCTTGAGCGATCTGAGGATGCTTTTGGTGGAATATTTGATAAAAGATCATGTCCGTATAATATATTTGATTAAACGTCCAAATATGTATTAGGGATCTTCAGCCGATATAAATACACATTTTGCAAAGTTTGAAAGATATTACTCATGGCAGGTAATTTGATTTGCAGCAAGTTGAATGCACAGACAAGCGACCGATTAACCGTTTGCAAAACAGCCACAAATCACGGTGGATCTCGTACAGTCCGGTGGTAAATCAGTGTGAAGTTCGCTGATTGAAAACACATGACGATCAAAAACATATGACGGCACGATACTTCGGACGATATTTGCAGTC
This sequence comes from Henricia sp. BOLD:AAB3569, assembly GCA_037783545.1. Lineage (NCBI taxonomy): Eukaryota > Metazoa > Echinodermata > Asteroidea > Spinulosida > Echinasteridae > Henricia > Henricia sp. BOLD:AAB3569. Next base: position 240,372 of record JBBELK010000674.1, read on the forward strand.
AAACTATCTCGGATTTCGGCAGTTACAAAACTGGGACTATATAAGCATTTCCGTACGGACCTCAAGTAGGGCTGTAATAGCGACGGTGTAATAAGTCAGATTTCAAAAGTGAACTATTTAGGGGGTTGTTCTAAAACCCCCTCGACCCCCTCGACCCACGACCCCCTCGACCTGCCTTCACGTGCGATTTTTTCCCGTGCTCGAACTTGTGTTCACAGCCCGATTACGAATGCGGGCAAGCGCGGCCAAGTTCGAATGAGCCGCGTCGCCGTGTCATTACAAACAATACGTTTTTAATGTGTGTATCACCGAAGGGGCCATCCATAAAGTACGTACGCACGGAATGCCGACTTTTTAGACTACGCTCCCCCGTACGCAAATTTCGTAACGTCACCCACATACTTTAACGTTGGGTGTACGCATTGGCTCCAACCCTTCCTCTCCCCCTCCGTGCGTACGTAGTTTATGGATGGCCCCGAAAGCTTATCAGTCAGTCCGCAGCGCACGGCGCGTTAATGAGGTCAAATCCTGAATTTTCTTTGCATGGCTTGTGTCGCGATCAAGCCCCGAGACACAAATAACGCTATATTTTGATAGGGGAGATAATGAGCTTTCATTTGATGTGTATATTTAGTCATTTTTAAGAACGTATTGGAAGCAACACTATGACGTCGCGTTCGCACACGGCGACGCGGCTCATTCGAACTAGGCCGGGCTGGCGCTGGCCCGCATTCGTAATCGGGCTGTGAACACAGGTTCGGGCACGTGAAAAAGTCGCACGTGAAGGCAAGTCGAGGGGGTCGTGGGGGTCGAGGGTCGTGGGTCGAGGGGGTCGTGGGGGTCGAGGGGGTTTTAGAACAACCCCTATTTAGGCCTACCTACATGTAGTAACTACAGCAGTATTTGTGGGGCTAGCCTGGCTGAAACTCAAATAAACCTTATCGACGTTCTCAATGCATTATGGGATTGGATGACAAAATTGCCCGGCCAAATGTGCATAAACCTATTAGGCGGACACCAACTCGGCAACTTTTTTACTCATTTTCACGAAAACCAAAAAGAGTTCAAGAATCAACCTCCCACCACTTTATTTTTGACACATATCAAACATTCTGACAAACATGTCCCGAAACAGAAATGTTGCAAATGCGAGAAATCATCGGGGATTGTAGAGTCCGAGTACCACGCTCGCAGCTCGGTATGCGCTATGCAACACACGCCGTATCAGCACGGCGCTGGACGGATTGAGTGTGCTGCACTGCGAGTCCGTGTACATAGACTCCCCCACAAATATAAATTTTTTTAAATCGTTTTTAAAAATGCATCGTCAGAAATGATGCTTTATTTTCAGTTCCTATTTAAAAGGTTTGAATTGCACAATGTTGTGATATTTTAGAGGATGTTTTTCAAGATGCGCTATTTCAGAAACGGCAGGAATATGTGTTGTGAAACTCAACAGTTTTACCAGGGGAGTCCGCACTCACGGACTTGCAGTGCAGCCACTCAATCCGTCCAGCGCCGTGCCGATACGGCATGTGTTGCATAGCGCATACCGAGCTGCGAGCGTGGTACTTGGACTCTACCGATACGAAGGGAATCCCCAAAGATTTCTCGCATTTGCAACATTTCTGTTTCGGGACATGTTTGTCAGAATGTTTGATAAAGTGGTGGGAGGTTGATTCTTGAACTCTTTTTGGTTTTCGTGAAAATGAGTAAAAAAGTTGCCGAGTTGGTGTCTGCCTCATAGGTTTATGCACATTTGGCCGGGCAATTTTGTCATCCAATCCCATAAATGCATTGAGAACGTCGATAAGGTTTATTCAAAAAGAAGAAGAATTGGGTCTATAGGGAAGCCTGAGCAGTACGGGCGCATGGGCATTTTGCCGGACAGTCCTACTATTTACGGATGTCATGCTATGATAGGACATTATGTCCTTCAATTGTATGATTTCCTACAATAGTTGGACATTATTAATACTGTTGATGTTTTGTTCGATGATTTTGTCCGACAATAGTAGGATATTGCAATGTCCAACCTTTTTTTTCTTGATCAATTTTCGTGGACCAGAGTATTTTGTCCGACTGTGGGGTATATTATTTAATATTTCTGGTAATGTAAAATAAAATAAAATATGAATTGATAGTAATACATCAATTGACACAATTTATACAGGTATTTAAATAGCGAGATGCATTTCTTTTAGTGTAATTATTGTTTGCAACTTGCAGGTACCCGCCGCAAGTTAAACCTAAGGTGTTTTGAGCTGCTGAAAATGAGGGGCTATTGTAAATATGCGATACTGGACTGTTTCCCCCCAAATGGCCCATGAAAGAATCAAGTCTGACAATTGTATGACAATCGCACTATGTTAGGACAATTTTGTCCAACTATGGTATGATGTCCAACAACAGTAAGACATCCGATAAAATGTCCATGCGCCCGTACTGCTGAGGGAGTAATACCAACTGTGCCTTGTACTAAGCTCAGCTGGTAGAGCATCTGCCTAGTGAGTCAGAGGTCTCGGGTTAAAATCCTTATATTAAGGCCCTTACGATTTTTCTCTCACCCTAAGTTTGTTTGTTTCGTTTCAATGGTGCTTAGCACTTAAGTTAGGCACCATACGGCATACCAGCATATGTTGTGTTCAAAAGAAATGAGTAAGCCTAGGGCAGGCCTAAATTTAACATTTTTTGTCACACCTACAATAACAATGGTTAACGACTCAATTCTTTCCAAAAATACCATCATACCTTCTTTAAAAAATGCCTTCCATCGGGATTTTGTAGTTCCTGTTTTACCCCATTTTCGTCGTCTGATGAACTGCAGATCTCAATCACGTCGCTAGAATCCGCCATTTTCCCTTTTTTAATTTTATAACGACAATGCTATGCTAGAGGGCGCTTCACAAAACCACAGATATATAAACCACAGACATAAAGAAACCCATAGATTAACGATCGTGCATAGATAGTATTCGAACACGTGCGAATACGCCATTTTGTAAGTCAAATAATTGTGGAAGTGATGTGCGTGCGCGTTGCGTGTGTCTCTAGTGGGCGTAGCGCGGTTTAGTTCACCAATGGGAGCCTTTGTACAGAGCGTTACGCGTGCTATGGACACACGCGGCGCGCGCGCGCATTGCTTCCGCAGTGGCGCGGCGTTGTTTGACACACAACATGACGTCATGAGAAAGCTATCAATTGAAAATCGTGATTTGGAAAAGTATGGGCAAATGACGACACAATGGGCTGCATGAGCCGTGCGTATTCTACGCGTTCCTATGAAGTATGGGCGTTGGACGCACGACGCGCGAAAAGCGGACTGAAAGCGCACGCGAGGATTGAAATTTAAAATTATTTTTGTTTGTCTGTTTCATTATTTACACAGAAACCAAACACTTTGTAATCTACATGAAACATAGTTTGTTTTTTTTTAATTGAAAAATGGCTTCATATAACAGTTTAACTGTGCGTAAAATCCCTATACCAAGAGGTGAATTTGCCCATAGTTTTGTTTTAGTCGGGCGCCGCTCAAATCACGAAATGCCGTGTAGTTTTGAATAGGACCTGGTGGTCTTATAATAAGTCTGTGGCACAGTCCCACCACAGACATACTGTGCACAGACCACAGACAACAGACTTATAAACCTATTGAGCTCGTGCCAATGACGTCATTTTGGGAGTAAAACAATGCCGCGTCGTTGTGGAAGCAATGTGCGTGCGCGTTGTGTGTGTCCATAGCGCGCGTAACGCGCTATGCTGAGGCTCCCATTGGTGAATTAAACCGCGTTAAGGGGCGTTCACACTATCGCGGAAAATTCACACTTTCGCGCTGCGCTCACCGCATTGCATGAGTTCCTAATCGCCGATTATTCCAAAATAGAAAATTCCACTCTGGTAACTTGGGGCTTCTCTGATACCTCACTGGCTGCGCGTTGGAAAGGTCAGCGCACCGCGGTCAAAGTTCAACAAATTTGAACTTTGACCCAGCTGAAAACGTTTTGCGCATCGCGATAGGCCGCGCACAAGCGGCAAACCAGTTTGTGTACAAACAAATGGAACAGTGTGATTTTTCCGCGATAGTGTGAACGCGCCTTTACGCACACCAGAGACACACACAACGCGCACGCACATTGCTTGACTCAGCATTATTTGACTCCCAAAATGGCATATTCGCACGTGTTCGAAAGGGGTCAATAGACCACCAGGTCCTATTCAAAACTACACGGCATTTCGTGATTTGAGCGGCGCCCGAATAAAACAAAACTATGGGCAAATTCAACTCTTGGTATAGGGATTTTACGCACAGTCGAACTCCAGTCAACAAATTGTATAAAGCCATTTTTTTAATTTAACAAAAAAAAATTATGTATCTACTAACTATGTTTCATGTAGATTACAAATTGTTCGGTTTCTGTGTGAATAATGGAAAATTAAGCGATTTTCAGACAAAAAATAATTTTAAATTTCAATCCTCGCATGCGCTTTCAGTCCGCTATGCGAGCGTCGTGCGTCCATCGCCCATATTTCATAGGAGCGCGAAGAATACGCACGGCGTACGCGCGTTTTGGAATAGCCGCGAGCGCTTTGAACCCGCGCGCTTAGCTTATGCAGCCCATTGTGTAGTCATTTGCACATAGTTTTCCAAATCACGATTTTCAATGCACGATCGTTGGTTGATAGGTCTGCGGCGAAGAGGTTCGCTCGTACCCGTACGTACCATAGTTTTCTGTCTAAACTTACGTCACTGTGAAATCATTAAGTCAATACGCAAAGGATTAAACAATGCCTATACTTGTATTGGTACGTCATCCGTCATAAAGGCTACAATACATGGCAATACAAACGCATATACAGGGTGCTTTCGTAACTCACGCACTGAACAAGACAAAGTATAGTGTCAGCGCCCTCTTGTGGGCGCTGACACTGATATTAAAGGTACTTGCGTATAAATTTAGATTTCCCCTGACTACAGACCACAGTGGCTCGTACCCAGCTCTCTCTTAGGCCTACAGGGCGCTGCGACCATCGATATATATACACTAGATGACGCGCGACGTCTAAAATTGAAGCCACCGTCCGCCATTGTACCCCACTAGACTGGTTCCCGCTCCACATATTCCACATACAACGACTGAATATTTCATTTCATTTCATTTATTATTTCTCAGGGCAAACATGAAAGGTACAGTACACACAGATGAAAATTGACATAAAACAAAACATTACATGGTAACACCCCTGAAGGATTGCCAAATGTGAACTAAATCACAATCGAGTGGCTCTCCAAATGCCGCCATGCCAACACTTAAAATACACATGTACAAAATAAAATAATACTAGGTAATTAGGCGTTTAAAATAAATAAATAAATAAATAAATACATAGTGCATAGTATTACAAGTATATTGGTCGATTAAAAAAATACATTCTTGTACAGTTATATATGTTGAAGTATGGTTAAATTACAAATAGATTTGCTTACAGTAAAGGGGCTATGCAGGAGAGGAAGTATAAATAAATAAATATGTAGACGGAATTCAAGTACATTTATGAAAAATCTCCTTCTTAAAAAAACAAAAAACCAACAACAACAACAACACAAACAAACAAACAACAGAACAAGACAAAACTACAACAACAACAAAAACAAAACAAAACAGAATAAAAAAAAACATTTAAACCCAAATCATGATGACGCACTCTGCTTACATGCGCACAATTCCTTGGTAGAATACCAGACAGCTTGTAGGGCCATAGAAAAGCGCGCATGTAAGCAGACCAAGACTTTTATGTTTCGGGGGTGCAGGTCAACATGTACTTAGGATGGAAATATGATGGATTTACCAGAAGACAGAATATGATTACGCAAACTACTGAAAAACTTGGACATATTTAGTACAACTTGTTCCTGAACAACTGGTGGTAAACTATCCCATAATCTAGGAAACTTAACAAATAGGGAATGGTGTAAGCAGTTAGTGCGGCCCCCCTTATGAACAAACTTGACCGAATCACAATGCCTAGAATTAACAGTAACATAACTGTGGATACTTACATCAAAATTATTATACAAACATCTAACAACAAAAGAAATTGACAAAAAATGAAGTCTGTTGATCAACAAAGGAATTCCCAATTGTTTACATCGAGAAGGGTAGTCTATGTCGACATTGTTAGGTCTGGCTCTTCTAGGGAGACCAAGACAAGAACGTGTGAAACGCCTCTGAACCTTTTCAATAAGTGATTGGTGAGTGTGTAGGCTTGGGCACCAGACAGGAGCAGCATACTCCATGACAGGTCTACATAGGGAGGTGTAAAGTTTAACTAAAACGATGGAATTATTACTCTTAACTACCCGTCTGATAAAGCCACAAAGTTTGGTAGCTTTAGAAGTAACACTATCAATGTGATTCTTCCATACGAGGACCGGCTACTGTCGTGTTTAAAATAGCACTTTAAGCATTACGTCATGCATTTATTTTTAGGAGCACATAACCGTTAATTTTCAAAGCGCGCTGCGCGCTATATGGCATGAGTGTACAACAATTTGAAAGGGGTTATTCCTTATTTGACCAATATAAATTTAATATATTAACCTTAAAATATTAAATATGCCCATTTTAATATACATGTAGGCTATAGCATCAAAAAGAAAATTCAAACCTTGTCTGCATCACCCAGTGAGCTCCTACGGTTACCGTATGCTACTGCGTAGTTTTAAATCCGTGGCATCACCATAAATACACACGCAGCGGCACGCGTACGTGCACGCGACGTCAATTCAAATTCTTGAAACAATTATTGTACCCGACGATTAACGGTAACGTCCGGACGACCGGACGTGCATTCGGGTAACTTCGGGAACCTTCGGAAAAAGGAGGAATTCCTCCTGTTTCAAAATGGCGGAATTGGCGGCTGCCGGACCTTAAATTCAGTCTAGTCAAAGAATTGTTGGTCCGGGTACCAGACTAGTACCCCACCAAATACAATGCCTTGCCTAGACTGGTCATACTGTCTTCACTAGTCTACATCATGGTCTACATGTATAAGTGGAATGCAAACGATCATGATGGACCGGGGGCATTCTAGGCCAAGCATTGTTCGTCGGGGTACAATGGAGGCCGGCGCATGGCTTAAATTCTCGTAACTATAGCCAACTGCTATTGCATATAATACGTATGAGATGATGCAGCGTTTTGCGCGGAACCAGTTGACTATAAACCATGGAGTAAACCAAAGGCGTTTCCTTGAACGTTCAGTGCACTTGACCAATCTTTCGTTAGTCACTGGTCTCTTTAGGCCTTTAGTTCGGCTGGCAACGGGGGTCAAGTGCTGGGTGGTCACTGCGAACAGCATACATGTCATAAACTTATATAAAATTTATATATATAAAGGCTAGAGGGCGCACTCGGACGTTTTGCCGGCCCCGCATGTAGAGCGGCAGCCGTGTTTTGCCGTGGGAAGAGCTGGCGTTCGCACACGATGTACAGTGCACTTTACTGCATATAGCTACGTGTAGTTGTCAAAGATATGGCATTTCGTTTCACGAGTGAGGAATTTTATTATCTAAATCACCTATTAAACAGATATATTACCGGTAGTTAAAACGGAACTCAAAAATAACTGAACACTGCCGTTTGCAGTTTGTTTCTTTCTCGTTCATGTGATGATGTCCATGATCGTTGATCAGTCAATGTCAGCACTGACCAATATCATATTTTTGTCCTACCTCGCTCAATGTTTGTACTACTATTGGGTACTGTTTTTTTCACCATGCATATGCTCTACCAGCTGAGCTATAAGGCACAGTTGGTATACTCCCTTGTGTTTTCCCTATAGACCTATTCTTGCCCCAAGACTACTCTAGTCGATATTGGTTTGTGAACGCGTACGTTGGCCATTCCCAGTAGTGCGCCCTCTTGCAGCACTAACGGACCAGTCTTTGCTCACTAGAGTATAAGCAACTCTTCTATTAGTGCCCCTGTCTAACGCGGCAAGTGGCCAGGGCACCAGGATTTCTGTGTGTACAATCCTATGGCAGTTGAACCTGGATAATCTGGCCACATACAGTAAATTGCCTCAATGAATCAACCTAGCTACTGTGGAACATTTTAGGAGGAGCTTTAAAGTGTTATTAACAAACGTCAACTTTTTAATGAAGAACTATTTCATACACTTCACTTTCAGCTATTTTTCAACAATACACATGCACTGTGGTATGTTTTAGGATGTTTGTATATGATTGTTTTCTCCGATTTCATTTGCGGTTATTTCATTTCTGTGGTGATTAGGCACTACACCAAATATTGCATTCTTTGTACGTTAGTTTTATTTATTTTTATTACTAAAGCCACAGTTCGTTAATTGCAGTTACCCAAAATTTTATTTTAGGAGTTGACAAGAAAAACCTGACTTAAAGTGTTAATAGCAGTTTTGTTTTGCCCCCCCCCCTCCCCCTAAATTTAAGTTTCCCCCTCTTGCCCACCCCCCAGATTAACAGGTCTGGTGCCGCCGCTGGTAGAGGGGTTCTCTTCCAATCTCTTCATCGTCTTCTATTCACAAGTTTCTTCGGGATTACAAGCTACACTGTGTGACGCCACACCCTTTTGGGGGTGCGGTCGTCGGACGGCACGACCGGAACGTCCCTGAGCGGTAGAGACGCGTCCGTTGGGATGGAAATATACCGTCCCAGTATTGGTTGCAGTATTTGGGGTAATTAACTGAACAGTATATGAGTAATGGATGCGATGAAGTAACGTAATAAACGCCTTGAGCGAAGACTAGTATGATTTATGTGATTTGCTAATGACTTCACTTTGCCCTTAGGTCTTGATAGAGGGCGTCCTTAATTAGCTTAATTAGCGGTGACGATTCTTTATTAGTTAACACACAGGGGCTCAGACTCAGGTCAATAGGGGCGCTCTGCAGACAGAACACATGCATAGACCAACCGGACTAGAGGCTTAGTTTGAATACCGCACACACACTTAGAGCAGTGTGCCAAACTAGCGTATTACGGGAGCCAGTGCCTTTAAGCTCTGGGATATTACGTCACCCGTCCACGCCTTGCAACCGACAATGCATAGGCACGGGTAGCGTTCCCAGGCTCCTCTAGTGTTCCTGGATACGAAACACTATACCACACGTAGGCTTCAGCCGTACTATTACGTCCTGGCTATCTGATGCACGGGTGTTATCCTTACCAGCAATCAGGAGTACAGCCCAACTATAGCGTTGTCCAGTCCTTTAAAGGGCCTGTGACATCCTAAACAACTTTGTGCCTAAGCTTTGCTTCATAATGACGGATTACTTGTTCAGCAAGACATACTATTGTTCGTTTGGATGTAAAATCAATAAAAGGTGGCATTTTTCAACTTTGAAGATTTCATTGCAATAAATCACAGACAGAGGGCGCTGTTTTGAGTGCATCACATAAGGAAGACATAAGGGAAAAGTTAAGAAAAAACATAAGACTTCAAGTTGGACTTGTGGCAAATTGCTGCAGTTTCTACCCCCAGTTTTGTCATGGCTTACAGCAGGCAACATGTAAAACAAACTCAAACAGCCATGGATTACAAAAGTTTCAAGAAAATTGAGAAAAAAGTGGAATCTTTTGTGCACAGATCAATGTGATTTTCCTGTGTTTGCCTCTTGTGACGTCGTGACCTTGGTCATGAATATGCATTTTGCATTAGCATAAAAACTAAAAACCTTTGTTTTAACCCCCAAAGCAAGCTCCAAATAGGATTTTTATGACTTTAACTGAGTAAGGTGGTTTTAAGGCATAGATTTCATTGATAAAAATCCTAAATAAGGGGCCCTTTAAGCAGTTGTGGGCTCGACGCTGCACAGCATCGAACTAAGCCACGCTCTCTCTGTACGCGACTTATATAGATGCCTTGCGGACACCGTAGAACACACACAAAATACCCCGCACGTCAGTCACATACACAGTGACCGTCACGGACCAATCAGCGCGCACCGGGGAGGTGCTTCACGGCTGCTGTATTGGAACTACATGGTGTGTGTGAACTGTGCCGTGTGCACAATCTGTGTGCGCTCCCTTTTTAGGCGGCCCGCAGCAATCCATATACCCCTGCCGCGTTACAACTGTTAAAAAAATCTCTGTTCATTTACAGTACATTCATATGTCAATTGGCATTACATAGCGTACTGTTTTTAAACAGTACATTCTACTTTTTTGTTTTATCTGTTTGCATACAGTAGACTCTACTGTTATTTGGAATTGTAAATTCACAGAAGATTCTTCTGTTTTTCAACAGACGACTAAGTGTTCGTTTTGTGCATGGTTTTGTTCTTTAACAAAGCCTTCTGTACAGAAACAATTCTATGTAACTGAACGAAGCAGTCCAGGTTATTGACGACTGTTTCTTGTTGACCTTTACAGTTCACTTTTTGTGTTGTAGAGTAGATGCACCACACTTCATGTAAAATAAGTCGGCATGTTTCTCTCAATTTCCTAGTTTTTATTTGCATGCCGGGGTGCAGTGGAGTTTCAACAGGGTGTACAATTTACCAAAAATGTAACCCGACTCGCTGAAATACAGGAATATGATAAATTCAAGGGGAATTTCCGCCTGAGTCTACTGTATTCCCGTACTTTGAGGCAGGTTACATGCTCCCGTGTATCTCCACTGCAGGCAGTATTGCACGGCAAATTAAACGCAAATAAAAACCAAAAAATGTACGAAAATACCGACTTGCCTTTCACGACATGTAGAGCAGCTACTTCTCGTTCAAGTCGGCACTATAAACTGAACAGTCTCCAGTATATATTTCGACATAACGCCCGCCAAAATCTGTTATTTCATATACGAACGGCACAACTACAAAAAGCGCACTGCGCAGTTTGAATTTACTGCAGTGATTTCCCAGCATGCAACGTACTGGTACTCGCTATCAACGCCGCGTAATTTCTGCCGCATACTAGGGAACATCGATGGGATAACAGAAGGTCCTCTGTTACTAAACAGTAACATGGCTGTATTTTAACAGATGAAGATTACAAGTTTCTTGTTCCTGAACAAACCTGTAATTTAACGGCAAACTGTCTGTAATCATACAGAACAATATGTTTAAAATGTACACAGACGGAAGAACGTTTGTGCAATAACAACAAATTCCAAAAACAGTAAAAGTTACTGTTCGATTTTGACTTTTTCAACAGAAAAACACCTGTGACTCAACACAATTTTTTACAGTGTACAGCTGCTGTGCCTTGGGCACTTTTTAGGATTTTTTATTTTTTTAATGCCAAACGAATTAATACTATAAATAGCGCCCAGCTTCTGCTTCGGGTTGCTTCTACCCACTGCATGTCCTCCGTTATTTTGGCCTCCTACACTCAGAGTGCAACCTTCGCTTTGGGATGTCCTGATCATCATCGCCCGCATTACCAGCTCCACTTGAAAAGAGTGGGGACGGAGGGGCAGTCGGCCATCATTTTTGTTTTTGGAATCGAAGGGCACAAGCGGGGTCCCTCCTGATGCCGCCAAAAGACATGCCGCCAGAAGACATCCCGCTGTATCTCGCACGATGTTTGTAAACCCTTCGATCCTGGCTGCTTTATCAAAAGGCCCATCTACATCTACACAAGCCAACGTTATTTTTTTAGTCGGACAACAAGGACCAACATTGGAACTCGTTGGGCGTTGCATGGTTGCTCTATACGCTCGTCCAAACATGATCCAAAAATGGCTCGACTACCGTTACCTGCTGCCTTCACACGTGACAGGGGTATCACTCTGCTGTTGGGTCCGTTGGCAAACTTCAACGAAGTTGGGAGATATATGGGTCTGTCCACAGTAATGGGGTACATTTCTGTAACATTCAAGATCTTAGGTCCGTGTTCACTTCAAATGTCTTAATTTTATCTTTAAATTATCAAGCTAAACTGAGGAAATAACTTTTTCACCAAGGAGTAAGAAAAATAGTCCTACAACATACATTTCTGAAAACCCCGTGCACAAATTTTCCTATTACGCGTGTAACAAAGATGGAAAAAAATGTCACAAAATGGTCTGTCCACACTGTAAAAATTAAGTAGTCATTTTGCACCAAACATTAGTCAAATTAGAAATAAAAATTAGTCTTTGAACACGTGACTAATTTTGCAATCTAAAAGACTAACTGGACATTTTTTGACTAACCAATTTCAGGAAAATACTAATCTCAGTTTATGCAAAGACTAATGCAGATTTGTGTAGGACTAATTTTTTTGAAAGACTAATTAGATCACATCCAAATTACTAATCATGTTAGTCACCCGAGTTCCGGAAGACGAATTAAATTCCAAATGACTAATTGTATGACTAATTAATTCGTGAAATACTAATTCCTTACAAAATTAGTCAGGCTTTGGAAGATTCCAAGGTTTGACGTCCCTCCCTTTGAACACTTACGTTAAATATGTCTTTCTTGAAGAAAATGAGCACGGCTCCATTGTCAGCTCGAAACTGTTTTTGTTGTATTTCAAGCCAAGAACACAATACAAATATTTGCCCTTTGTGCAGCTGCTTTAGGCTGTTTGTGCAGTATACGTGTTACTTATGTTGAGGTAGTTAGTTCGATTAGTAGAACAGCTGAGTGGCGTGATATTCTTTTTGGCGCTGAAAAACGTAACAGCGTACATATTACACGTATGTCGTACGTGTACGTATATACACAGTACACACAGCGTTCAGCAGCGACAGATGCAGCCACGGCGACAGATCAGACTCAAAAGAGGTAGTAGTCCGGGAGCCCAGCAGGATTTCATCATAATTTTGAGTGCAAAAGGTTTGAAGTGTGGGATTGGTAGAAGTAGCTGGGACATCTCCCAAACGCATTACGAATTTCTCCCATTTAAACGAATCCGAGTTAGAGCTTTCTAACTCGGAAAGAGCGCATCGCATTCAAAAGTGACAGCTGTCCCCAGCGGACATAATTGTAATAGCCCCTTGTGGGTCACAGCCAAGGTAGTATAATAGCCTATTGACCTCTATAAGTGTACAGTGTGCCACCTGGGTAATGGAATTGACTGGTTTTTTCATCCACTGATGGTAGTTACATGTGGTTGCTGCAATAACCACCAGCTTCATGCGTAGGAATATGAAAATAAAAAAACATGGACATTAAGTCATTATCACTAAGTTAAATTTAATAATCTATGTGTTAATTTTGTTGGGTCCAAACAACTCGGTCCTGTCTCAGAGTTTGGGTGGAATTTTTATCACTTAGGCCTATATGTAGCAGGAAAAGCACAAAAGTGTGAAGTACATGTACGTTGCTTGAAATGGTTTAAGGACTGATTTACAGAGTACACAGGGAGTCACTCGTGCCATTCATACCTGTTAAACATAATGTATTTAACACAATGTATGGTTTGACCAGGGTAGTAGAAAAGTTGTTGAACCTTGAACTCCAAAAAAAAAAATTGTCCGAAGGACACAAGGCACAACAACTAAAACAAAGCACACCTTCAATGAAGCAACTTATCGACAATTTAGTTTCAAATATCAATAAAATGAGTATCCGACAAGGCAATTTTCAAATTAATTTTAATAAAAGCGGAAAACAAGAACCCATCAGTCTTAGCAAATATCATGCATTATGATTAGTCCTGTTCCACTTGGGAGAAATACAATTTTCCCATGTTATGAAAATGTTGTCCCCAACAAATTGGAACAGCATTTATGTAATGTATGACATTTTAAAGACAGATCCAGAACCACAATTGTTACCAGTAAAACTTCAAGGCTCTGACGTTCCGTACTTTCTTGTATTTTTCACAGATTAAACGTCTCTCAATCCAAGAGTTGTTGTCTGTCCTCTTCCCAATTTATTTGAATACAGAATATTATATATGGGGGGTACAGTACGAAAACAACCTTTTATAGCTCCATGCTTTAAATAAGAAACATGCAGAGTGTTTCTATCAATTGCTCTGTAAGCGTATACCTGGAAAAATATTACCCCGTACAGAACCAGATATTTCATGGACCACGCAGATTTTCCCATGTACGTTTTCAAACTGAGCGGGTGGAGAGCGCACCTCAACTATATGAGTCGCCATTATTTTCAACACACGACTATAGACATGGTGGCAAAACAAAGACCGACCCATTACTCTAGCTCTCTCTATTATCAACCATGTACATGTATAGAAAATTATCATATCAAATCATGTGTTCATCAGAAAGAACAGTTGGAGAAACGATCGAAGCATATGGCGTGTACATGTTAAGAAACATGTCGCTGCTAGCTTGCTTGATACAAGCGGTATTTCGGGGTTATATTACTCCGTCGAAAGTTGTTCGGAACAAAATATAATCCATCTCTACGTACAAAGAGTGGACAAGGTTGAGGTTGTTGACGAAATCCATTCAATATTACACCCATCAAAAGCAGAGTATCCATCAAATAAAGGGCTCTTTGCAGGTGTCACATTTGTCCCTAAACAGGCTGGGAATAAATGGACTCATGAGACACTTCAGCAAAAACTAGTTTCTCTTCGTGGCAAAGTAAGCAATGCCCTACCAGGCAACACTACATTGTAAGTGACGGTCAACAAAAATTTACCATATCCCTGTCAATGAGCAAGCAATAATCAATTCCAAGAAAATTCAAGATATTGCAAGAGAGGCCATACAACGGAGATATCCGGTTGTAGAATACAAATTCATCTTCGACAGTATTAAAAGCAACACCCACATTTGCAAAGACAATTACATGCCGGACCTAATCAAACTACTCAGGAAAAATTAATTAGCAACCAACATTTCATGACAAACATTTTTGTAAGAAAATCCGAATGATAAGCCTCATTAAAAAAACAAAAGAAAGATACATGCATCATGTAAATCAAAACAGTCTGCTAACAATCTCAATGTTGAAAAAAATATTTTGTTTTATTTTACGCAAACTTAAAAAGAAAGCATCATTTAAGTACTCACAAGCTAGGTTCTTTCCCTGAACAAGCAAAGTTATTTGGCCGGCTGCAAAAAGTATTCAGGGCTGTCTAATGTTGAAAAACACAAATATGGAAATGTGGAAAGCGAAAACAGGCCAAGCATCGAACAGAAAAAGCAAAATGCTATTTAACGTGGATGATTTAATTTAAAATTCGGAACAACGAATACATTCAGTGTAATTAACATTTGAAATTATGGACGATATACAGCTGCACATGGTTTGTACAAGTTTGCACATGCAGACTTGAATTGTTTCAAATGAAAATACAAGATTTATTTGTGAATATTCTTTGAGAATTTGTTCTGATAAAAACACAAGACTCGGTGATTTATATTTGCTTCGGCTTGAAAGTTTTTTGTATCAATTTTCTTATGTATGGCCTACTTTATTTCAGAGTACATGTACATGTATCTTCACTACATGTATTATATTAACGTTTCATTTTACCAGAGAATCTGGTGATTGTCATATTTTGTCATTTCCACTTCATTGCCCATTTTATGTGCATACGTTTTGAGGTTCTCCATGTTTTGGGCTGCTTTATTTTCCCTATTTTTGTAGGTTTTGTTTTTAGAACTCCATTAGGCCTACTGTTAATAAACCTGTGTTAGTGTTTGCTTTTATTGGTTAACTTATTTGAGTGCAAATGCACTTAACACGTGAAGCTACCAAATTTAAACCTTCATCAGTGACCCAGGTCCCTGTTTTAAATACCTAAGTTGTTACGTTTTGTGAAATTTTTTGATTGATGAAATTGCCTCACAGCACTTCAAACTTGACATTTTGCCAAAGAAAAACCTGAAATGCGGTTGTACATGTGTTAGCAAAACTGCTACATATGTGCTTGCATAATTAAATATGCCGCATCTTTGCTATGACAGGGTTGTTGAGACCTTAGGACACAATTTACACATTGGCAAGTGAACACGTACCCCTCCCCCTTCCCCTCCCCCTACAAACACCTTGAATAAAATGGATCATTGAAGATTGTAAAAATGGGGACAACAAATACAAAAATTTTGAAAGGAAATGGGGGCATTAGTACATGTACCCCTTAAGACTTACTTGATGTCGCAAATTTTCAAGAATTAATTACTTAATTTTTGTTGTTTCAGCTCCTTGAGAACCCTGCACGATGGATATGTGCGCTTTTAAAATCTCATTATTATTATTGATTATTATCTCCACACACAAACAATTAAGTGGGGTGGTGGACTTCCTTCGCCATTCCCTTTGGAAACAACAAATACAAATTAATATTCATTTCATTGTGTTGAAAAACAATCTGAGGTTTAAACTTTCTCAGCATTTGGGTGTGCATAATATGAATCTAGATTCAGTACTACATGTACAATGGAGCGAACCCTGCATCAAATAACTACTTGTACGAACAATTGTGTATGAGATAGCCTACATGTACAATGTGGGCCACTTATTATAATTTTCCCCCAAGTTTGTGTGGAAATTCTCAGAGGAGTGCTAATGGATTGAACTTAGTTGACCCAGGGTCAGAGCACCATCAGTTGGGAATTCCCCTGGACCACATGTTGGTGACGTTTGTAGACTGTTAGCATATCACAATTGGCATGTTTTAGGAGGGGTTGAGTGATTCGACTAATACTTATCCCCAGAGGAGACACGTTCCCATTAATCTTCTCTCCGAAAAGGATGTGGGATTTTTAGAGAATTTTAAATGGGAGAAATTCGTAATGCGGGCTTTCTTAAGTGTCCCGGGTGGTGCGTTGGGAGGGGGCAGCCCCCTAAAGTCACCCAAAAATTCGGTTTCATCATAATTGAGAGTGCAAACCCAATTTTAGCACGGATCGTAAGGCCAACCTACACTGATTGAGAATTCGTTACTTAAGAAAGATAGATTTGGTGCGTTAACCACTTAAGAAAGCGGTTAATTAGCGCTAATTAGACGTTTAATCATAATTATGAGTGCAAAGACAAAACGTATGTCTATGTGCACCCTACACACGGCTGAACACAAAAATGCCACTTAAGAAAATTTCTGGTGGTGCGAACCCTACTTAAGAAAGGGTCAAAGGTTAATTAGGTCAAAGGTCACCAATATTCAAAATACGAAGAGCAAGTTTCTGGCGTGTTTGGATTGAAAGTTTATGACAAATCAATCACTGATTAACCATTTAAGAACAAGATATGTGGTGCTAAGTCTAATTAAGAAGGCCTTCAATTAGCACTAATTACACCTTTAATCATAATTACGAGTGCATCAATAAAACAAGTGCCAATGTGTTCCTATAACCATACAAAAGCAAAATCACCCGCTTAAGAAAATGTTCGGTGGTGCGAACCCTGCTTAAGAACGTCTGGAAATCCTAAAGCTCAGGGTCACGTGTAACAGTAAGCCCCGCCCCCTGCGTCTTCCCATTCCCGCCCTGCGCACTGCATCCCGGGTGCCCTGCACTGCCGACCCCCACCTCCCGGACCGCATGACCCAGGCGCCATGGCCCCCGGTTCCCTCTCCCGGTCCTGATGCCCACACCAATCGCCCCACCCCCTTCTCCCCCAGCCGGTCATGATACCTGCAAGTTGCGGATATGTGCTGTTGTCAAACACGATTGCGCTCCCTCCCCCTTTCCCGCTGAGCTACATCAGACCGATCACCCAACCCGACGATCTGGGCTTGTCAGGAGTTGAAGTTCCACTTTCATGAAAATCCACAGCATTATCACGTGTATTAAGTGCGTAGGGATAACTTATTTAGCCAATTTATTAGTATCAATTAGAGTAATGCCCACAAGTTCAACACTTGATTCACAAACAAGCTAATGAACAGAATTCCACAAATTAAGAAGAAATATTCCCAGTGGCGGATCCAGCCTCATTAAAATACAGGAATACGATGGATTTCAGGGGGTTATTTCCGTCCGTTTTGTGTTTAGGAACTATCGGTAATAATAGCCACCTTTGGTAATGGAGTGCGATTTTTTATGTTTGTGTTGATTTTGGTTAACCTATCCGGACCGGAACCAAGTCAGACCACATACTGCGAGCTTCCAGCCTAGCCCTCCGACGACTCCAGATCTCTAGCACCCGGTCACACCGAGCTGCTCTAATAAAAAGAGATGCGGTCCTCCCCAAGGACTCTTCCAGGATCCAAGCCCTCACCAAGTCATATAGTAACCACGCCTAGGACCACCCGCCGGCCGTAAACAGATCAGGAAATTCCACAAAATCACTCATACCCGCGCGCCCTCCGCCTTGAGCCGGACAATAGGACTGATCTATATCCTAACGTCCGTACAATACCAAGCCCTTTAGGTCCCAGCCAGCCTTGATTAGCCAAACCGTGGTCAACCTCAGCCTGCAGCGACCGCTCTCACGCACAGAAACCAAAGTTCTGTCCCTCGGCATGAACTTTGCCATCCCGCTTAAGACAATCCTGGTCGAGGACATAATTCAGTCAACAGAACTGGCCTTACAACACTTCAGCAAGACGACTGTATATAGATGATGATGATAATGGCATCTTATATAGACTAAGATTACTGCCATCTTGTCCACCCCCACCTAGTATACCACTCTCTCTGGAAGGACCCCACACCAGCCACAGAACGCAATATGTCCAGGCAATTGCTGACTCTCCACCAGCCATGAAAAGATGGCAGTAATCGTAGTCTGCTTTGTCCATGTCTACGGGAAGGATGGGTATATATGGATCGGTCTTGGCGTAGGGCTTGGAGTGCTGACAGTTCTTGCATTGAGTAGTTAGGTCTGGTTTGCTTGGCTTGCTTGAGTACTTGGTTAATTTGGAGTCGGACATAATGTGTAAAGCGCCATGAGTATCTTGCAGGATAGATATGTGCGCTATATGTTGTTGTTGTTGTCCGTCCTTCGAAATCGAAGATGACCATGGCATCAGTTGGATGGTGAGCTGTTGCGATGAGTCCGGAGATGGCTGGTGAGGCGAATCCGGGCAAGGAAACCTCTCCCACAGGTGGGGCAGAAGTGGGTAGGCGCTGTGCTTTTGGAGCCGGTGACTCTGGCTTTGCGCATCTGGCGTTTCTGCTCGGCATGCTGGGAACGGCGCTCCTCCGCTCTCTGGGCTCCTGTTGTGATAGCACTGCGCAGCCCCGTCCTCATACTATGAAGGCGAGCAGAGCGATCCTAAAGAGTGCTGCTCGGTCACACAGAAGGCTGCCGGACTCCACTGCTGCCTCGGTCCAGTGAAGAACGACCACATGTCCTGAGCCGCCTGTGTGCAGGTTCGCGACTACAGCTCCCAGTGTATCCACACCTACTGCTTCGCCGTTTCCCCATCGCCACAGGATCTGAAGATTGACTGATGGTGATGTCAAGACATGCGCGTGACTTGGATTAAAGTGAGGGAGACTTGCGCTGCATCGGCCTCACTCTCTCGTCCTGATACGCCGGGTCCAGTGGCAAGACAAAGTCGAGACGGCTGGGGGCGGACCGGGATGCAGGAGTTGCCGGAAGGTGACAAGTATGCCATACAACCGCCTTGGGGGCTCCACTTCCGATTTGCTGTCGGGGTTTACTCCCTTAGCCAATGACTTTCCCAAGACATCCACAAGGCAGTGGAGCTATTTGACCCATAGCTGGGGCGGTGGTTGACATGGTACCAGGACGTATCCACACGTCGGTGGGCCTGCACACCATGTCTCTGGGGCCCACTGCTGCTCCGAGATCCCCTACAGATTCAGCCTGAGGCCGCAAGGTCCCCAGTTACCGTGTGTTGCCACGAGGAGGCACTGCAGGAGTCTTGGTGGTGGAGAGGCTATGTACTGGCAGGGGAGACTTACACGCTCGGCTCCCTGCACTAGACACTTCACATCACCCTGTGGCAAGGCCACTAACACATAATATGCCATTATCATCATCATCTACGGTCGTCTTGCTGAGGTGTTCTGTTGACTGAATGATGTCCTCGACCGGGATGGCAAAGTTCATGCCGAGGGACAGAACTTTGGTTTCTGTGCGTGAGAGCGGTAGCTGCAGGCTGAGGTTGACCACGGTTTGGCTAATCAAGGCTGGCTGGGACCTGAAGGGCTTGGTATTGTACGGACGTTAGGATATAGATCAGTTCTATTGTCCGGCTTAGGGCGGACTCGGGCGCGTGGGTACGAGTCATTTTGTGAAATGTCCTAATCTGTTTATACGGCCGGCGGTTGGTCCAAGGCGTGGTTACTAAATGACTTGGTGAGGGCTTGGATCCTGGAAAAGTGGCGGATAGTGTCAGAAGCATGGGCTATCTCTCTCTTTGTTTTTTAGGGCAGCTCGGTGTGACCGGGTGCTAGAGATCTGGAGTCGTCGGAGGGTTAGGCTGGAAGCTCGCAGTATGTGGTCTGACTTGTGGTTCCGGTCCGGATAGGTTAACCAAAATCAACACAAACATAAACATTCGCACTCCATTACCAAAGGTGGCTAATATTACCGATCTTTAACCAGTTCCTAAACACAAAACGGACGGAAATAACCCCCTGAAATCCATCGTATTCCTGTATTTTAATGAGGCTAGATCCGTCACTGGGAATAATTCTTCCTAATTTGTGAAATTTGGTTCATTAGCTTGTTTGTGAATCAAGTGTTGAACTTGTTGGCGCGCATTACTATAATTGATACCAATAAATTGGCTAAATAAGTTGTCTTACGCACTTGATACACGTGATAATGCTGTTCTTAGGTTACAAATTATTTATCAGCAAATCGAAAACAGTTAGTGGCGCGTAGGCTGGTTTGGTCGGGGTGGGGGGATTTTCATGAAAGCGGAACTCCTGACAAGCCCACTCAGATCGTCGGGGTTGGGTGATCGGTCTGATGTAGCTCAGCGGGGAAGGGGGGGTGCGGGGCGCATGGTGCCCTCCTTGTATACATCGTAACCACCTCGACATTATTCTTCAATTTGGCATATGTATTAGGCAATCGTGTTTGACAACAGCACATATCCGTAACTTGCAGGTATCATGACCGGCTGGGGGAGGGGTTGGGGAGGGGGGGGGGGGGGGGGGGGGATTGGTGTGGGGATCAGGACCGGGAGAGGGAACCGGGGACCATGGCGCCTGGGTCATGCGGTCCAGGAGGTGGGGGTCGGCAGTGCAGGGCGCCCGGGATGCAGTGCGCCTGGGTGCAGGGCGGGAATAGGAAGACGCAGGGGGCGGGGCTTACTGTTACACGTGACCCTGACCTTCAGGATTTCCAGGCGTTCTTAAGCAGGGTTCGCACCACCAAACATTTTCTTAAGCGGGTGATTTTGCTTTTGTATGGTTATAGGAACACATTGGCACTTGTTTTATTGATGCACTCGTAATTATGATTAAAGGTGCAATTAGTGCTAATTGAAGGCCTTCTTAATTAGACTTAGCACCACATATCTTGTTCTTAAATGGTTAATCAGTGATTGATTTGTCATAAACTTTTAATCAAAACACGCTAGAAACTTGCTCTTCGTATTTTGAATATTGGTGACCTTTGACCTAATTAACCTTTGACCCTTTCTTAAGTAGGGTTCGCACCACCATAACTTTTCTTAAGTGGCATTTTTGTGTTCAGCCGTGTGTAGGGTGCACATAGACATACGTTTTGTCTTTGCACTCAGAATTATGATTAAACGTCTAATTAGCGCTAATTAACCGCTTTCTTAAGTGGCTAACGCACCAAATCTATCTTTCTTAAGTAACGAATTCTCAATCAGTGTAGGTTGGCCTGACGATCCGTGCTAAAATTGGGTTTGCACTCTCAATTATGATGAAACCGAATTTTTGGGTGACTTTAGGGGGCTGCCCCCTCCCAACGCACCACCCGGGACACTTAAGAAAGCCCGTTTGGGAGATGTCCCAGCTACTTCTACCAATCCCACACTTCAAACCTTTTGCACTCAAAATTATGATGAAATCCTGCTGGGCTCCCGGACTATAGGGATTTCGTCCATAATTACCCGATTTATGTCTTTCAATCTCCGTAACTTTATGGCGTGGACTGTACTGAGAACTATAAGTCAGCGGCAACGTACGGATAATTTAGCAAACTGCAGGATTGTGCATGAATCCCGCGAGTCCAAATCGTGTAGGGCTAGGCTATGTGCATAACATAGGCCTAGGCCTACGTGTAGGCTACGTTTGTACCGTGTACTGTGACTACAACTTGCATACAATTACAAACGTACGTACGTGGAGTGAAAATGTCTGTCTGCAGTACATGTGTTTTACATGTATGTTGACAAACAAAGCGATCATGTTTAGTATCGTATGACGAATGTACGTTCTACATTGCAAAAGGTTTCTTCATACGTCGATTAACATGTAACTCGAACGTTGAATGGAATTTGCCTCACAAAATGGCTGTTACTCGTGTTAATATTTTTTCACAATTTGTTTCAAAAAAATTATTAGGCCTATTATGCGTGTACGTACGTACGTATACTCGTTACAGTGCTTTGCTCTATTGTTCTCAGTACATGTACATAAATTACAATCCACGCTATTAAAGTTACGTTGAAAGAGGTAAATCGGGCGAAAGCCCTACCTTACGAGTCTGATCTGTCGTCATTCGGTGGAATACGCTGCTTATCGCTGGGTGTATTCCTAGCAGGAAAAATGAGGTCAAAATGTCAGACTAATTTAGGGTACAAATACTAATTAAAAGACGAATTATTTTTCGGAATTGACTAATTAAATTTGTTGAATGACTAATTATTTTTTTTGGAAGACTAATTAAATTTGGTAAATGACTAATCACCCGAAGAATTAGGCAAATTAGACCATTTTTAAAGACTAATTATTATTAGTCATTGCACACATGTAATGACTAACCTTTCGACTGGGTGACTAAATAAAGATTAGTCAAATTATACCATGAAATGACTAATTTATTTTCGTAAATTGACTACTTAATTTTTACAGTGCACGTTACCTACGTAATAGGAAAATTTGTACACAAGCTTTTCAAAAATGTATGTTGTGGCAGAATTTTTTACCTTTTTGGGCAAAAGTTATCTCCTGAGAACAAAACAAGGACATTTTATTTCTTTAATTCTGAGATAAACTAAAGACATCTGAAAGGAATTATTGACTTACTTTTCAAATGTACCCCATTACTGTGGACAGACCCATATAGACGCTTTGGACCGGCAGCCAGAACCGCGGGCAGGTTTTCATTATTTCATATTAATTCAGAATTTATTGCCATTTGTTCACATAAAAATGAACAGAGGAATTTTCCTTGCAGCAGTTTACACAAAAATACCACCAATACAATCACCACCAATACAGTCACAATACAACAAATCAACAATACATGTAATCAATAATGATACAAATAAATAAATTTCAGTTGCAGGCAACGAATCCTAAAATTGCCGACCTTGGCAATAAAACATTTACATGTACATGTAGTTGCATATACAATTACAGCCTTGATAAGACTCTAACCGCTTGCGGGTAAAAATTATTGGTAAAACGAGTTGCTTTTGTTTTATGAGCGCAATAGCGACGACCTGACGGGAGCAATGTAAAAAGATCATTGGCTGATGTGTGGAATCTTGTGCAATGAGCTTGGGGCGTCGAAGCAAGCACTTCTCATGCACGCTCTCAAGTGAAGGCAAATCTGCATTTATAATTCTAGATGCAGTTCTGACCACACGATTTAGTCTGGCTTTATCCTTTGCAGAGGCACTGCCAAACCATATACAGTGATAGAAAATCACTGCTCTATATGAATTCACCATAGTCTGCTTACTCACACCAAACGCTTTAAGACGTCTCACAAAATAGAGTTGGGCTTTCTTTATAATACAATTCTTATTCTCTGCCCATTTCAGATCGTGAGAGATAACAGTGCCTAAAAATTTAAATTGTTCAACATAATCAACAGCTTGATTGTTGATCACAAGCTGCATGGGACAAAGGGAACTTTTTTTTCTTCTGAAGTCCACCACCATTTCCTTAGTTTTATCAACATTAAGGTCTAGATTATTTTCCTCACACCACTTCTCCAGTTTGCTAACTTGGTCACGGTACTGTGTTTCATCATAATTTGTGATCAATCCCATAACTGGTGTATCGTCGGCAAACTTAATAACCTTAACGCTGTCGTAACTATTTGTGCAGTCGTGCGTGAATAATGAATACGAGGCTGGAGAAATGACAACCATGAGGTGTACCAATAGACAATGAGATGGAGGCAGAGATACGACTACCGATCCTCACCATCTGAGGGCGGTCTAACAAAAAGTCAAAACCTACCGACAGATAGGTTCTGGGAAGCCAATTTTCAACAATTTGTAAAACAGCCTGGCCTAGTTGGAACAATAGTGTTAAACGCAGAGCTATAATCAACAAAAATAATTCTGATTATGTATGCGGTTTAAGATGCTGTAACGCATGGAAAACACCAAGAGATACAGCATCTTCAACAGAACGTTTCTCCCGGTAGGCAAATTGATACACATCAAATGACTTCATCACAACACTTGTCAGGGCGATTGGTCTGCAGTCATTTAAACATGATACTTTCGCTTTCTTTGGTACTGGTATAATGGTAGATTTTTAAAAACATGTTGGTACCTTGCACTGAACAAGAGATACATGTATATTTAAAATATCTGCAAAAAACACTGGCAAGTTGGTCGGCACACAGTTTCAACAGAAAGGGGAAAATACCATCCGGTCCAGCAGCCTTCTGACTATTTAAATGCTTAAAAACAGACCTGACATCAAAATCGTGAATTTAGAATGGTCCACAATTGTTATAAAATGTCACTTCAGAAGGCACAGTGCCATTTTTCCTGTCAAACTGGGCAAATAAATCATTTAAAGTATCTGGCAAAGTGGCATCATCAGAATCTGCCGTCCTGGGACGCAGCTTGAAATCCGTCATACGCTGTAAACCCTGTCATACAACTCTACGGTTATTGGTATAGAGATGTCATCCTCCAATCGCTGTCATCCTCCAATAGTTTGCTCTGGCTTCCTTAATCGATTTCCGCAGGTCATACCGTCCCCGGTCACCACTGTGAAAGGCATCCTGTTTTTCATGTAACGTTTGTTGTGTGTCAGCGTTAAACCGTTCCTTCATGGTTAAACCTGCAGGGCTTATTATTGCCATAACTTTTAACAGACTTCTTGGGAATACACGTTTCCTCACAAAAGGCAATATAATCACATACGGTCACATACGGTCTGTGTATCCATGAATATTCGTCGATGCATCTTTAAACACGCCCCACTCTGTACAGTCCTATAAGCAGGAACAAGGTAGACCATTGAATGGTCAGACAACCCAAAGGGCAGCACGATGAATGGATCGATAGGTACCTTTAATTTTCAAATAGCAGTGATCCAAGGTCTTATTGCCTATTGTGCAGCATATGTGATTTTGGGAGTTCTTTACATAAGTTGGCTTTATTAAAATCGCCTGCCACAATCATCAAACAATCAGAATTATGAGCATTTTCTGTCCGAGTAACAATGTTTGCTATAGTTGAACCAAGACACTGTTACAGTTAGCTTGTGGTGGTATATCTCCAGATCAGCAGAACAGGATCGAGACAGCACCTTGACATCGGTAGACCCCTGATTATTGACGAGAAAGCGGCACATCCCCCTCCCTAGATTTAACAGTTTCCTCAAGAGACCGGTCACCTCTGTAGATGATAAAACCCGGGGGTGCCACAGGGCTGTCGAGCACTTAATAGTCCAACCATGTTTCGGTGAAGCAAAATGGAGAACAGTCTCTGTAATCCCTCTTAGTTTGAACATTGCACAACAGGGCAGGCAATGGTGGACGTAGACCTCGCCGATGCAACCTAACAGGAGCGCCACCACGTTTACCTCGTGAATCGAACCTGCCCTTTGTGAGGGGTCTCGAGACGTCTAATAGAATGTATCCGGCCCCACAGAACAGACGTCGCAATCACGCCTTTATTTACTTTCTCTTCTCAACCGCATGATACCCAGCACGATAGGAATGCGACAAAGGGACTCCCCTAACGGCCCTATACCTCAACACACTATTCTATTCCCTTTTGTTAACGCACCAACTCCTCTAAAATCTGAAAGGAATTACTTTGACATTCCTTGGTTGTTTGAGACACAATGGGGGAACAATGGAGGGGCGTGGTATATCTTCTGCCACATATCGTGATGCATACAGGATGTGACTGCCAAAAATACGAAGAGGACTTTCAGCCGAATTTGTTTTTACCGTCCATCCACTTTACACAAGAAAATAATGCCTGCTGGATTTTAAAGGTTTTCTGATATTGTTGCATGTAGCGGAAATTTCTGCAGACTTTGTAGCAACACTCTTCTTTGTTATCAAATTTTATCACTCAATGATAAAATTATTTATAAACAGGAAGGGAGGTGTGTTTTGTTCACACAGGATATTGATATTTGGTCTTGCTTACTGGCAATTTGACTGTATTTCCAATGGCTGTTTA
The DNA here is from genome assembly GCA_037783545.1 of Henricia sp. BOLD:AAB3569. Taxonomy (NCBI): domain Eukaryota; kingdom Metazoa; phylum Echinodermata; class Asteroidea; order Spinulosida; family Echinasteridae; genus Henricia; species Henricia sp. BOLD:AAB3569. The sequence goes on from JBBELK010000674.1 coordinate 266,773, forward strand.
GGTTTTGGGTGGTTTTAGCTTGTGTGTGTGACTGTAACAGGAGTACCTAGCCTACTCTGGCCTAGGCCAATGAGAGCTAGGTTACATTCACAGTGTGTAGGATTTAGGCGGAAAGCTATAGCCATGTGGTCACTTTTGTCTCAGCCTTAAACTGCACAACATCTAATAATGAAAAGCTACAGTGCAGAGATAAACCACTTGTTGACAGTGGCTTTCTCACCTCACACTCAAAGGTCATATGCTTTTGGTTGGAATGCAATTTTAAGGTTCAGGCACGGTGAACAAATGTTCTGCACTGCTCAAAAAAGCATTGGCCTTTTCTGGACTGGAAGGTTCACATTACCGTGCCCATTCATTTCGTATTGGGGCAGCAACCACAGCCCATGAATTAGGGGTCCCACCAACGGACATGTTTACCTATATTCGTCCAACCCCGGTTGTGCACATGCCGGGGATTTAATCGGCTAGTGTTTTTCATCTGAAGCAGATATGCACGTCTGCTTCATTTTAAATTGATCATCCATGTTCTTACAGGCCCTGTTTGGATCATTGGTGATTCACTTATCCACTGGGCAGTAGGACCCCTGGACCCCAACTTTCCAGTGTTGTGGCAGGGCAGGAGTGGAGCTGGTCTGCCCGATTTACCCGACCTACTGCAGACAATTCAAGGCCCTCCCCCTTCCATAATCATTGTCCACTTAGGCACAAATGATCTTGGGAAAGTTGACTTTTTCTCCATACGGCAACGGGTGGTTGTTTGTATGCACTCATGTAAAAATAAATTCCCCAATGCAACTCTACTGTGGTCCGACATACTGCAACGAGCATTTTATTTTGGGGCAAATCCTCAAGAAAGGATGGAAAAGCAAAGACGAGCTGTAAACAGGTCGGCCAGGTCTCGGTGTGGCAGAATTGGCGCCACTAGTGTTAGGCATGAGCAGTTCACTTGGACGGATTTCAGTTTGTTTAGACGTGATGGGGTTCAGTCCTTTCACCCACAGAAAATTCCATTCTTAGGGAAAACTTTCTCACAGCCATCAGACACTTGTATTAGTCATGGGGCTAGTATCGTCGGATTTTAGTGCTGGGTCTTATTTGGGCCACGCATTGCGTGTATGGCATTTTTGAGGCGGAATAAGCCAGCACAGTGTCTGTGGCTGAACTTTACTATTCTCACTTTCACATTTTAAGTTAACACTTTTAGACAATGCACCTTTTGTATATTAATGTAGTTTAATCTAAATACGGAGTAATTTTTTCCCAGTGTTACAAGTATCAACTTTTCCCCTGAGTCAGTGCAACAGGGGAGGAGGACCGTTCTTTCTTTCTGTATGTGCAAACGTTGGAAAAGAACGGGGTCTGAAATACATGTATTCGAACAAAAGTTTGATAAAAGTTTGATTCACAAATATATTGTACAATTTGTATGATATGGCATTTTTCTTCGCTAAAGTTGGAATCATTCAAGAAATGATTGGCCTGATTGTGTGTGGAATTGAGATGAGTGTGTTTTCTGGTTTATGCGTTTTGGAGCTGCCCCTTGCATCAAGCTGTGGTGCTCTGAGTTATTGGTGCTCAGAGCTTGTGGTGCTTTTGGGCTTTTGGTGCCCATACCATGCAAGGGGCCTTGCTAAAATTGGTACAAATGGATGGTGATACACGGCCCCTTGCATCAAGCTGTGGTGCTCTGAGTTATTGGTGCTCAGAGCTTGTGGTGCTTTTGGGCTTTTGGTGCCCATACCATGCAAGGGGCCTTGCTAAAATTGGTACAAATATGGATGGTGATACACGATTGTTTTGTCCCATAACCCCCTTTAACAAAAGGGGTAGGGAATGAAGTGCTTTAAATAAACTTTTTGGCTGAGGCGTGTAGTCACAACAAAAAGCTGGCTGTGTTTGTTTTATTCCTTGTCTGCTTATAACAAATTTTATCACTCAATGATAAAATTATTTATAAACAGGAAGGGAGGTGTGTTTTGTTCACACAGGATATTGATATTTGGTCTTGCTTACTGGCAATTTGACTGTACAAGTATGTTGTGTAAATTTCCAATGGCTGTTTAGGTTTTGGGTGGTTTTAGCTTGTGTGTGTGACTGTAACAGGAGTACCTAGCCTACTCTGGCCTAGGCCAATGAGAGCTAGGTTACATTCACAGTGTGTAGGATTTAGGCGGAAAGCTATATAGCCATGTGGTCACTTTTGTCTCAGCCTTAAACTGCACAACATCTAATAATGAAAAGCTACATTCAGAATTAATTTTTTCCCGCCACCACCCCTACTCCCACCAATTTCCAAATATTCAACTTTTGTGGCATTTTTGAGGCGGAATAAGCCAGCACAGTGTCTGTGGCTGAACTTTACTATTCTCACTTTCACATTTTAAGTTAACACTTTTAGACAATGCACCTTTTGTATATTAATGTAGTTTAATCTAAATACGGAGTAATTTTTTCCCAGTGTAACAAGTATCAACTTTTCCCCTGAGTCAGTGCAACAGGGGAGGAGGACCGTTCTTTCTTTCTGTATGTGCAAACGTTGGAAAAGAACGGGGTCTGAAATACATGTATTCGAACAAAAGTTTGATAAAAGTTTGATTCACAAATATATTGTACAATTTGTATGATATGGCATTTTTCTTCGCTAAAGTTGGAATCATTCAAGAAATGATTGGCCTGATTGTGTGTGGAATTGAGATGAGTGTGTTTTCTGGTTTATGCGTTTTGGAGCTGCCCCTTGCATCAAGCTGTGGTGCTCTGAGTTATTGGTGCTCAGAGCTTGTGGTGCTTTTGGGCTTTTGGTGCCCATACCATGCAAGGGGCCTTGCTAAAATTGGTACAAATATGGATGGTGATACACGATTGTTTTGTCCCATAACCCCCTTTAACAAAAGGGGTAGGGAATGAAGTGCTTTAAATAAACTTTTTGGCTGAGGCGTGTAGTCACAACAAAAAGCTGGCTGTGTTTGTTTTATTCCTTGTCTGCTTATAAGTTTGTAATATCGTTTCGCAGCAGAGGCATTATGTTTTCAAATAATTATGATACTGTAATACGCTCGCATATAAACCTACTTTATCTTTTATTTCAGTACTAGGTATAGTATACAATAATACTTCAGTTTCATACAATATTATTATGACAGTCAATAATAACAGGCAGTGAGTATGACTTTTGTATAATGCATATGAATACATGCTTAATACAATACTGAGCGGGCTAGAATAATGTTATAATTATTTATTGCAAATTAATAGTACACAAGGTATGCATTCGGGTATCCATAGATTAACTGCTAACATGTTCTTAAAATTAATAAGCTTCTTAATATAAAGTTTGTGGGATAATCCCTAGTAATTCGCTGTAATAAAGTATTTCGCCAAATCGACCCCCGAACTTGAAAGAAGGTGACTAGTCGAATAAAATATATGGGCCTATGTTGCCAGGTCGACCCATTTTACAAAATTATCTTGGTGACATAAATTATCTTGTCAAATCAATTTACCAGTTTTTTAAAAAGTTGGCAAACAATTTTATTTTGATATAAGTCACCTTACCAATAACTTTTATATAATGCAGTATCTAAATAATTAAATATGGTGGCAATCACAAAGCGCCATGTATAGTAGAAGCTCATTTATAAAACAACACAGAAGCAGGAATTGGAATAAGTATGAACATAATTTTCTTTAAAATGTTGTTAATTTTATGGCATCTTCGGCAACTAAGGCCCTTTATGCCATCAGTTATATTTTTTATCAACTTGAGATGACAAAGGAGTTGCAGTTTTCCCGGGCAGTTTTAGAAGTGGGAGGATAATCCCCAAAAAAATCCCCCGGGGAAAACCCACGCGGTCAGGACTGCAAACCCAATCCACAGACACGCCCCGGATTCAAACACTGGACGCCAGAGGTGAAAGTCGAGGAAAAAACAACTACGCCAACCCGACCGTCCCCTCACTAAAGGCCCTGTAGATGATCTGTTTTTGATCGATTCTGCGAATAAAACCATTATAAATCAAAAGAAAGACATCAACAAACTCATCAGAAGAAATTTCATCTTTGTCAAATGTACCACGTTTAAAAAAACCATGAAAGTCCATATGCGTTTTTCTGGTCTTGGCGGGGTGTTTCAAATATTCGTTTTCAGTTGATCGGGTACTATGTGGCTTGCGTCATGCACTCTGTGGCGCACATCATATACTGCGTATGCGCGCGATCCATAAAAATGCATTGCGTTGGAACACGCACACGCAGTACACAGTGCCCATTCAATTTGGACTGCGTAGATGCGAACCAAAAATAAGTAAATCGTTTGCAAACGATCTAAATAATTTCATCTTTACGGATTATTTTCTGGTAAAATTATATCATTTTGAGCGGAAACCTTTCATTGGGTAGTTGCTATTAATTCAATCTTTACTTTCAGAACTTTTCCCCTGTAAACTCGTCGATTACTTTTTGGGGTCATTGCAAATGATACACTGGGCCTTTAATGTAGCATGCAAAATCCCATGATATACCACGCACACCGGCAGTGCGTCGCGCGCGCCACGAGGGAACGACGCACAGTACGTTAGCTGTGCAAAGAAATTGCGGTAGCGAAATTGTCGGCGCCATTATTTGTAAAACCGTTAAAAATCAGAAAAGAAATCGTTTACTCAAGTTTCACGACCCAGAAGGGGCCTCATAAACCCGAGCGGAAATTCAGAAAGAAAAGAACAAAAGTTGGTCAAATAATTGAGGTGCAAACTTCGAGGCCAGGAGTACTGGCGAGAAATGCATAACCCTCGAACCTATAAGTCCTTGGGTAAACAACTCTCTCTTTTAGGCAGCACACGCTTATAATGCTCGCCGCTGGGCCAGCCTTTTTTATGGCAAAATCTCTGCATTTGTAAGGTTGCATGACTTGGCAAACAATAATTTGGTTGCTGAACAATGCAAAGTACGACCATATACTTGGTGTTGTAGGTTTTTGTTATTTGCCAAACGGAGGTATTCATGCAGGTCAACACATAGGCCTATGCTGCAAATGTCAATATGCTACAAGGACAAACAGGCATACTAGTATGAAAATGTGTAACAATGCAGTGAAAATGTAATTGGCCGATAATGGTAGATTCTTGTTTAGCGCACATATCTACCCTTCATCGAGGGTAATCATGGCGCTGTTGCCATTATTACCGCTGCCATCAGGAAATCACCAGAACCATTCATTTCGCTAAGTTTAACTGTGGCTGTCTGGCCAAGGCGCGCATTTATATTGTAGCGTTCCGCCCCCTAACAGCTCCCCAAATATCGCTTGGGTTGACAAGGCAATTGAGATAAAGTGTCTTGCTCACGGACACAAACACGTTGGCACAAGTGGGGCTCGAACCCATAACCCATCGATCACGAGCACGGCTGTATATCCACTAGACTACATGTGTCTGTGCATTTGTCGACAGTTTTGCTCCTTGGCGTTACATTTTCACTACATGTACCTGTAATCATTAAAATATAAATGTGGGCTGATTTCGCCTTCAGGATCTCACCAGGGACCATATTTTCAACTTTAATAAGGTTAGGGGCCCATCCATTTTTGTTTAAAGGCCCGTTATATAATTTGCAGATGAAACGTTTTTTACGAATTTCAGGAACTACAGTTACAACATAACTAAAGAATAATGTTGATAAACTGCCTTGTAGAAATTTCAGCCACATCTATAGATGCAATAATACTTCTGATTAGAAAACCAATCCATGTATTACGAAGGACCATTAGGCTAGCGCCGAATTAAGTAATCCATAATATTACGAATTAGTAATCATAATATTACGAAATACTTAATTCGCGTAAACGAATTAAATTCTACTAATTCGTAAACTACTAATTCGTATTTACGAATTAATAAACCGTAATACTTAATCTGTACGAAATACTTAAAGGCACAGGCTCGTCATCGCGCGCGTGAGGCCAAATTCGTGCCACGAATTACCCAGCTCCATGCCTTTGCTATGGAGCTGCGTATTTCGTGGCACGAATTTGGCCTTACGCGCGCACTGACGAGCCTCTGCCTTTAATTACGGATTACTAATTCGTAATTACGAATTACTTATTTCGTAATTACGAATTACTTATTTCGTAATTACGAATTACTTATTTCGTAATTACGAATTACTTATTTTGTAATTACGAATTACTTATTTCGTAATTACGAATTACTTATTTCGTAATTACGAATTACTTATTTCGTAATTACGAATTACTAATTTCGTAAATACGAATTACTTATTTCGTAATTACGAATTACTTTTTTCGTAATTACGAATTACATATTTCGTAATTACGAATTACTTATTTCGTAATTACGGATTAATTCTTAATTACGAATTATTAACTTGCAGTGGTGCTAATGATCCTTCTTAGTCATGGTTTTTGTGTTATGGTAAAACAAAAATCGTTTGCAAACGATTACAAGAAAACACATAGCATTGCAGTTGGCAGTTTCTCCCAGAAAGGTATCATTATTTTTACACGGGGAAAATTATGTGGTATTTGTTACCATATTGCTATATCAACACTTTTAGTCGGGTTTTTCTTGTCATCTCTAGTCGTAGAAAAATAAATGTTTAAAAAAGGTCACTGCAAATGATGTAATTGGCTCTGAGCGCGAGCATATTGATATCTACTGGTCACAAATAGGCGTCACCAAGCAATACAGCGCCGATGCATTCAAAAATGCGGTTTGTAGTGAATCGGAACCAACAGCCTTGAACTTTCGACGATTAAAATATGGAATCCCGGAAGTGAACTGATTATAATCTCTTTATAATTAAAAAATTGAAAATTAGTAAGTTTGAAAGGACTATATAATTATAATTTGCCGGCAGCCATCGTAGCCCGAGGCCTTATGCATCTGGCGCGAGTGTTAGGCATCTGTTTCCATTTTCGCGCAATTTTAATAAGAACAACCTGCCAAACAGTGTCTATTAATATATATTATGTTTTCTCGGTAATTTCAGACGAGCGTGAGCTACATTTATGGCCTAATGTACTACTCATCGCGCCCAAAAGCCGCGAATTGAATTTACAGAACTTTTGTGGATTTGTTTGAACTTTGTTTTAACGCTAACCTCTCACGAATAAACATTAATACTCATAATTTAGTAATATACTGACCGTTTTAAGAGTAATAAATTACATGCCCTTAGTGGCAAAAATGACACGGTGTCAAGATTTTAAAATTATTTCGCACTTTCCTACTACGGCTTGTAGAGCTTCTGCACCGGCGGCCATGCATGACAGGGGGCAGGTTTTCTTATTTAAATGATGTAACAATAGAACCGCAAAGCGCCTACTCATGCATGACACACGGTGACAATGTGACTGCCCCTGTCATGGCCGCCGTGCAAAGGCTCTATTACACAACCGTGATTTACTTAAAATCCCCCACAATGAAAACATTTCAAGCTTTAACAAGAAAACGATTTATATTTTTTTCTGCGATGAAAAAAGCAAATCACACTATGTTTCAAAAATCTTTATATTTGGGTTTTATAATTATGACTACCTGTTTTCCAGGAACGAATTTGTCAAGCGATACAATACTGTGTGCTTGGACCATGTGGTGGGAAGCTATCACCGCAGAATGTTTTCATGCACCGTTGTGAAGACAGTATGTATTTGGTGTCATCCATGAACAATATCGTCAGCGGCAGTCAGTTATAGTTGAGGCGATCTTTGTTCGAAGTTTCCACATACAGATTTTCTCGTCAAGCAATAACGCTGCCACATTATTCCGATGACTCTTGTGCGCGCGGATGACGACTATGAAGGCATTCGGAAGCCAGTTGGGTAAGTTTCGGAGGTTTTCGTTCCGATTGGAAACAAATCGTTTAGCTTTTCTTGTTTTGTGCGGCCGTGACGTTGGAAGGAAGTAAACTGTGTGGACACACTTCGAATTTTCGGCCAACGCTTGAATCTCTATATATATGGGTTCGAAACCCTGCACAATTCGTCCAGGCATCACCGCTTACGACTGGTCCCACACCGTTTTCGAATCAGGTACAGAACGATATCGTCATGTCCCCCGTAGGCTGCTATATGCAGGGCGTTCCAACCGTCTCGATTTGCAAGACGAACGTCCGCTCCGAACTGCACCAACAGTTTAACAAGCTCCAAGTTGCCCACCAGGACACTCTGGTGGAGCGGCGTCTGGCCCTCTCCGTCAAAGACATTCACGTTGACCGTGCCTGCTATGATATTGCCGTTGAGTAGGCGGGTCAGCTCCTTCGGGTCTCCTCTGCGCACGGCCTCATGAAAACTGCTTTGCTGATTGGCGCGGACAGTGGTAGATGACATGTTACATCCACGAACAGCGAGTATATACACTTTCAAATCCCGGCCAGAGATACCTATATTAGATTGTTGTTAATGCAAATTACAGAACCAATACGTGTCTTCTTCTCCCTGCTGTGTTTATGTCGTGCTCCTTCCAGTGTGATTTCATTCCACGACTGATGCCGATTATAGATTAGACGATTTGATTTGATTAACACTTAACGACACAGTCAACTCGACTCCGCGGCTTCATTAAAACTAACACAGTGTTCTTTATTGACGTGCCGCACTTTTTTTCCAGCAATGGGACATAAGGCATCTAACATTTGGCCAGATCATACTTACTGTACCTCTCACACATGCGGCCATCAAAAGAATAATATTGGACCCCTGGTGAATAAAGGTCGGCGATATTTCCATGATAAAGGGAGGGGAGGGGAGGTCTGCAGTGTGTAGCACGCTACTGATCAAGTGTGCAAATGTATGCTGGGACCACGGTTCCGCATCACCTTCGTGCACACGTGCAATGCATGCTGTCAGTGCGTTTGGTGTTATTCGCACGTACCCGCCACCGGAACCCGCTGCTATCCCCACTGTTGTGTGCAACACACCGACCCATGTTTGAGGCTTATTGCCACCTTTTCAAAAGATCGTGGGAAAAACCAGAATCAGTGTTTACCAAAAGGTCTCCCTTTAGAAAAATTTTCAGTGATTTTGCCCACGGAAGGATTAAGTTTGTAATAATAGGAACAATAGACACACACGGCAGCCACGGAACAGAAACCGGTCACAAGTTTGTTTTCATTGGTGAAATGGCAAACAATGACGCCGTCCGATAAAGTGGATGTACTAATCTTGTCATTGAAGTCCTTCGCAAATAAAAAAAGTCATAACAAATCAGTGACATTAGATTTACAAACGTCAGACTTGTACATAAAGCCTCATGAATGTCGTGAAGCACTTGGGATACCCAAGAAGGCAGTCGACTCGAGCAAAGTCCATTTGGCTGTAAAATAGTCCCGACAGCCTAGAAGAAAATAAAAGTAAACACAAAACAAAACAAAACAAAAACAACAAAAATAATAACAAACAGGGAAACAAAATTTTAACATTTTGTTCTGTATTGTCTCTCATTTGGGCACAACTATGTCAGAGGGGGACCTCATCCGATGTGTCCCAATTCTTTGAACTTTCAAGAAGTTTAGAGGCCATTTGCCGGTGAAACTTTTTCACGAAGTCCTGGAACAACGAGTCAATGGCATGCATTCCATACAATAGGAATGATGGTAAATACATGTGTAGCTGGCAAAAAGTTCACTCACACCCATGCACTCATCTCTTCTGCCAGTTGTCCGGCGTAAAGGTCACACTGCTACCAAACGGCGATTTTGGGTCAGAATATGGCCTGGTATAGTGTTATATCCCTGCAGCCTTAGATCCGCATCAATGCAATCCAACCATCCGCGGCGCAGTCTTCCTCGGGGGTGCTTCCACCCAGGAGCAGGGGGTCAATCAGGAATAGCCTTGCTGGTGTATGTTGGAGACAACCGTTGGAACTGTCCGAACCATCTAAGCCGACGCTGTCTGGCAAGGCGCGAGACAGCTTCCAGTGCGTGTCCGGATCCGAACAAAGTCTTACCATCTGGAATTATCGAGTCTCCTCGGTACATTCATGTCAAAGACATCCAGACGTTTTTTGTGGTCATATTGAGAGGCCAGGTATATACATAGCTACGTATAAAGGAGGACAGAGACGACTATTTATACATCATAATTTTAGTTCTCCTGGAGAAACTCCGCATCTCTCATAGCGTGTCCGACAACTTATTCATGGCTCCAGCATGTGGAGATATCGGCATCCATGAGTCGTTGGCCGAGATGATTGACCCGATATATTTGAAGGATGCCACAAACTCAACCAGATAACCGAGGATATTAAGAGGGTCGGGAACAGCATTGGAGAGTGACACACATGATCGACCTTGGTCTTGGGCTAGCTAATATCAATACTTGTTTCTGAATCCAGTATTTCCAGCATTTTTGTGAGATCCTGCCCTGTGGGCGCGACGGGCGCGACGAATGCTATGTCATCGCCATGGTTGAAATCAGTAAGAGCCTATGCAGTCACCCAGCGAAGGTTGCAGCCCCTTGTGGAGAGGCGTCGCATCAGGTGGTCTATGACACAGGCACAGAGCTCGGGGACAATAATAATAATAATAATAATGAATATTTGTAATGCGCCGGTATCCATCAAAAAGATGCTCAATGGCACAGCCCCGGGGGACTCCTGAGGTGAGAGGGGAGCTGTCTGACTCTTCTTACCCTATCCGAAAACAGCTTTCGCTCTCCGAGTATAAGCAGCCTGTTGACCTTGGGTGGGACACCTGAGGCATTCAGTAGTAGCCAGAGAGACTCCCGGCTCACGTCAAAGGCTGCCTATCTACAAATGCGATGTATATTTTACCGTTTGTCTAAACCCCCCATCATATTTGTTAATAACTTATCGGAGGCAGAAAAGCTGGTCGACTTTGATCGATCAGGCATGAAGCCTGCTTGTTCCCGGCGTCTTTGGGACCTCACTGCTGCGATGAAGCGTAGCAGGAGGATATTATAGCAAATTAAGAGCTTCCCTGGGACAGAAAGTAGGATAATGCCAAGATAAGTAGGTTACGCTTCCAAAAGGGCAGCTTTATAATTTCTTGTCTCCAGGCGTCAGGAATCTGCTCCTTCATTCATTATACACAGTGGATGATCAGCTCAGCTGGAGCCCACCCATAACGCCGGTCTTGTGCATCGCAAAGATCACCAGGGATCGTGGAGGCGCAACGTCGCAGTGCCGCAACGAATTGAGAACATTTGCGTGTATCTTTTGTGTCTTCGTTTTAATTCCTTTTTGTTCTTTGCGATAATTTATTGGGCTTCGTACTGCGTCGTTAATAATTGCCGCTTATTCCGTTGTGGTTCCGTATTCATTTTTGCAGGACACCCGAGGAAGACGACGGGGAGAGGGTTGACGCGAGAGACGAAGATGTTGCTCGACGGAAAGTTGGGCCAAGACCGACGACGAGCAGCGAAAGCGCGCGAGCCGCTTAAGCGTAAGCAGTAACGGCGTGCTTACTGTAGCAGACGATAAGCGCTATTTCATAGTCGCGGCGTAGTAAAGCACGTGAGCGCTTGAAAACGGCTATTGTTGCGTCACTGTCTTAAGCAAAGTTTGGCTTTGCAGTTAAAGCATGTTTTCAGTTGCTTACCGTTAACGATACCTATGAAATAGCAGATGCTCGGTTAACAGAAAATCGGCCGTTAAGCAGCGCTATTGGCGCTGGGGATGCTCGCCCATCAGGGGCCAATTTAATAGAGCTGCTTAAGCATGAAAAATTTCTTAAGCATGAAAAACGTTGCTTGATAAAATTAGGTTACCAGCAAACATTTCATGAGATTGTCATGGTAATGAAACAGTCCTCTCAACACTGGTCACACACTACTTCTATCACATGAAGATATCACTGGTAAAATTCCTTACTAGGCATTTGTTTTTTTGTGCTTGAGCAAATATTTGTGCTTAAACACCTCTATGAAATCGGCCCCTTGTCTGGGGAATCACGGTGAGAGCTCATCGCTGATAGGTTGAACGTCATTACCCATTCGTAAGCCGTCGTTGATAGTACGTGCACTGCTAATGGTCATACGTTAAATCAGCATGCTGCTTCTTCTTCTTCTTTCGTATGATCCCCTAAAGGGATCTGGTTGCTGAATGATTTTCCGACTTAAAGGGCCCTGAAATGGTGTTTTTATCAATGAAATCTGTGCTATGAAACTAGTCCATTAATTTACAATCATAAAAACCCTACTTGGAAGTTGTTTGGGGGGTTAAAATCAAGGTGCATAAAATTAAATATGCATGAGCAAAGTGGTGATGTCACATTAGGAAAACACAGGAATATCTCATTCAACTGTGCACAAAAGTTTCCACAATTTTTTTCCAACTTGCTGAAACATTTGCAACCCATGACGGCTTAGGTTTGTTTTACATGTTGCCTGTTGCAAACCATGAAAAAACTAAAAACTGCAGCATTTTTCCTCAATTCCAGTTTGAAGTCTTATGTTTTTTCTTTGCTTTTCTGCTGTGTGTTCCTAAAGTGACATGCACCAAACAGCGCCCTCTTTCTGTGAGTTTATATGAAGAAATTTTCCATTTTAATTTTCCAAGTTGAAAAATGCCATTTTATTAATGGGGCATCAAAATGAACAGTAGTATTGTCTTTCTACACAAGTAATCCTTCATATGCAGCAACAACTCTGCATAAAGTTATTGAGCATTTCAGAGGCCGTTTAAGTCGTTGCCCTGTAGCTGTAGCTACCTAGGAGGTTATTCAGCTCAGCAACGAAGTGCGAGAGAACAGGAAGACATTCTCAGTTTTCGAGGTGGAAACCCCACACACCAACGTGTGGGGGAAACCCACGGAATCAAGCAGAAACTGGGATCCACATACTGACAGCATGCTGCCATAGCAACAGAACGCGCCGTTGGTAGTAGTCGGGTGCCAAAAGATCGTGCGATATGACGCGGCACGGCGCTATACTAGTATACAATACAGACCCCGTCCGTGTTTCAAATGCTATGCGGTAACTGTTGTGATTGAATTTGACCGAGATTGGGAGGGAAGTCTTCGTGTTTGACGAGGGACAACGTCATAAAGAAGTGCCAGCTACTAAATATAAATATGTAATGTAAATGTACGTGGGCGAAGAAGGTACGTGTCATGTTTCTTGTAAAGATTCTTTGGGGTGTGTTATGTACTGATTTGTGTGCAGCCTTCCGAGCTTTACCCGCGGTGCTTATGGTAATGAGCCAAAAGCTTCGCATGGGTACGGGTCCCGCACCGAAATTAGGTGCGGGCCTCAGCCAATCAGCGATGGGCTCTCACCGTGATTCCTCAGACCTCATTAATTTGTTCGAGCATCCACAGCAGGTCGTTCACTCGTACCCACGGCCCTTACAGGGCGCTGGGACGGGCTGATGTCAGCGTCTTGTACGGTGGTAAAATACCCCTATTGTCAACGAAAGGTTTTAAAGTAGCTCACCTTAACATCCACAGTTTAGTGAGTAAAATAGATGAATTCAGACTTTTATTGAGTCAAAAACCATTTCACGTATTTTGTTTGAACGAAACTTTATGTGATGCAACAGTCACTGATAATGAGTTATCTATCAATGGATATCTAGAAATGACAGAACGAGACGTGGTGGGGATGCATAGCTATTTACATCTCCAATAATTTCAGTTCCAGTAGACGGGGAGATCTATATCTAGCGAAATTGAAAATATTTGGGTGGAAATTTGTTTCAATAAAAGATCTCCCATTCTAATAGGAGCCATTTATCGACCACCCAACTCTAATAATCTGATTTTTTAGCACTTGAACACTAGTCTCGCAGCAGCCTGTAACGGTAACAATAAGGTTATTTTACTTGGCGATTTTTCATTGTAACTTCGATAATGCTGTTTCAAATTGTAATACAGATAACCTGAAGTTTTACACTGAAATGTACGGCCTTACACATATTATTAAAAGCCCTACTAGAGTTACTAATCACTCTAGTAGTCTCATTGACTTGACCTTCGTTAGCAATCCTGAAGCGTTTTCTGACAATACGTAAGTATTTTGTACCAGTATTAGCGATCACTTTTTGACGTACATGTATATGCAACTAGAAGCTACAGTCGCAAAATAGGTAGTCGTAGAGGTCATAAGTACATTGAATTTAGACCATTTAACAAGCTAAATGAACAGGATTTTATTAACTTTTTTAATGATTCTGCCTTGGAATATAATTGATGAAGTAAGTGATGTAAATTTGGCTTAGCAAACATGGACATCTATGTTCATGGACGCTGTAAATATACATATTCCATTGTGCAAGAAGAGAATCAGGCAAAATGCATGTCCTTGGATCACACGAGATATTGTATTACTGATTAAGGAACGTGACAGGACTCACAAAGCAGCGGTAAAAAACAATTGCCCTGAGTTGTGGAATCATTATAAATATATGCGCAATAAGGTCACGCACAGGCCTACAATGCAAAAACAGAAGTCAAATTATTATACGCGATAATGGTAATAATAGTCAGAAAATGTGGAAATGTATGAAAGAGGTTATTGGAAAAGACGAACGTATACTACCCAGCCAACGTCCATTACAGTAAATGGCTCACCTTGCACATATACGCTTCTCAAATCGCCAATACATTCAACGAATATTTTATTACTTGTGCCCAAAAAGTTACTGAAACGATACCAACTGCAACTAACACTGATTGTTCCACAAATGATGCTGCCTCTGATGGGTTGGTTTTCAATTTAACGCCGGTAGCATCATAATTTGTTGAGAAAATGATAAAGAATATGGACGTTGGCAAGTCTACTGGCGATTTTCAGATAAGTTGTCGTATTTAAAAAATTGCATTGCCTGCCATCCTTCCTTTATAAACTAAAATTATTAACTTATCATTAATAAGTGGTTGTGTTCCCGATATATTAAAGAGGGCTAAAGTAACGCCTTTGTTTAAATCTGGAGAAAAGTCTGATATTGCAAATTATCGCCCAATTTCTGTTTTGTCGGTTTTTAGTAAAATATTACAAAGAGCAGTAGACGAACAACTGTATAAATGTATTAATGACAGTGGGCTATATGCATCCCAACCAATCTGGTTTTCGTCCACAACACTCCACTACAACCACACTTGCAAAGTTAGAAAATCAGTGGAGCATAAATGTTGATCGCAATGAATTAAATGGTGTGGCATTCATCGACCTCCGTAAAGCGTTCGATACAGTAAACCACAATATTTTTCTTACTAAATTAAAGTCTCTTGGATCTTCTGAAAGTACACTTAATTGGTTCACTAGTTACTTGTCTAGGCGGACACAAAGAGTTTGTAGAAATAACGAATTTTCTGACTCACTTGTTCTTGTTAATGGAATGCCTGCAGGGTTCGATTTTGGGCCCTCTCTTGTTTTCTGTGTGGCATTCATCGACCTCCGTAAAGCGTTCGATACAGTAAACCACAATATTCTTCTTACTAAATTAAAGTCTCTTGGATCTTCTGAAAGTACACTTAATTGGTTCACTAGTTACTTGTCTAGGCGGACACAAAGAGTTTGTTTTAATAACGAATTTTCTGACTCACTCGTTATTGTTAATAGAATGCCACAGGGTTCGATTTTGAAACTTTGAAGGGCAAGTCATTCAAAACCTTTGCAAAATATCCGGAATTGAAAAAAAAATTGCACTACCCCATATACCATCCTCAAGGCAATGGACAAACCGAGCGTTTTAACCACACTTTGCTAAAAATGTTTGGAACGCTTGACACCAACCAAAAAACGAACTGGAAACAGTATGTAGGATCGATAGCTCATGCTTACAATGCAACCTGTCATGATACAACAGGGTATCCACCGTTCATATTGATGTTTGGTCGTCACCCCAACCTTCCGATATATCTTATGTTTGGAATGCCAGTGCTGATGACGCACCTCCTGACTATGATGATTAATATGTTCAGGGCTTGAACATATAATAGCGTCAGTGACCGAAGTTGGCATTGTGTTAACATTCACAGAAAACAAGAGAGGGCCCAAAATCAAACCAGTTAATGGAAAAACAAGTGAAGAGGTTGAAAGGAAATTGCCTTTTGCACTTCAAGAACTAATAAGTAACTGGTTGAATGAACACCGTCTAGTGTTGAATTACGAGAAAACGAACGTAATGATTATCATGGGATCCAGGCATAAGTTGAACAGTGTCCCGCAAATCGAGGTCGAAGTAAACGGTCGTACTTAAACGTGTCAATAAAATTAAATGTCTTGGAGTAGTTCCCAATTTTGCCTGTACTGTATACTCACTCACTATTTTGTCAACATGATCAGTCCACTTTAGTTGTTGATCAAGAACTAAAGATGACTGTTCATGTTGACAAAATAGTGAGCGAGTACAGTACAGGCAAAATTTGGGGTGGGGGTGGGGAGGATACATCAAAATATTTGCAATACAAAAATATATTCGTCTTGAAAAATTCCTCAAAGTTTTAATGCAATATACATACACTTATTATAGTGACTAATTCAATAAATAGTTCAACTATTCATGCAATTGTTATTAATATAAACGAGACTACTCTACATGTACTTATGTAAGACTACTACCAAACTACAAAATTAATACACAGATTACAAGTAGGTTATAGCATAAAGAATGTAATATCAATTAGACAACAATACACTTAAGGCTGCCCTTATCCGATTTTCTTGCATTTCTGAACTTTTCCACTTTGCAAACAGGGCTTTGGCTCTCTCTACATTGTCCCTGTATGTTGACCTACCACTAACATAGTGCTCCTTTGTTTGGCCTAAAAAGTCATAAGTGAGTCGGTCAACCGGTTTTTGTATTCGTTTAGGTCGAGAAACTAAAGGCAGAGGAGTGGAAACAGAAGATACAGATTGTGAATTTTCCAATAAGTTAGGAGACTCTCAATGGGATCCACTGATAAACCTGATGGAGACTGGTGGGGTTCCAGGTTCTGCAGAGCGAGTATGGAAAGGCACAGGGACAGATTCGGCGTTTGACGGAGAATATGACCGACTTTCTGGTGGAGAATATTCTGGTTCTATCTGAACCGGAAGGAAGATAATTTCCCCATCATCGGCCACGTCATCACTTGAAGTGTAAACTTCTGTCTT
Organism: Henricia sp. BOLD:AAB3569; assembly: GCA_037783545.1. Classification (NCBI taxonomy): domain Eukaryota; kingdom Metazoa; phylum Echinodermata; class Asteroidea; order Spinulosida; family Echinasteridae; genus Henricia; species Henricia sp. BOLD:AAB3569. Next base: position 283,838 of record JBBELK010000674.1, read on the forward strand.
CTCCTGATCGTGAATTTCCGTCTGCTTATCTTTCTCTTTATCTACCTCGATTTCGGCCTTTGTAGACACCGGTTTTTCGCTGTCTTCCATCGGTAGAAACATACACGGAGTGAGCAGGTTTCGATTGAGAGTCCTTTCTTTGCCTGTTGAGGTACATCTAACCACGTAAACTGGACGATTTTCCAGTTTCGAAGCGATGACATAGGGGATTTCTTCCCATATCTGCCAACTTCTGGGTCCCTTTGATATGCTTGTTCTGTACAAGGACGCGATCGCCTGGTTGTAGGGGTGTGCGTCTTGTACGAGGAGATCATACGCTGTTTCAAGCCCTGAACATAATCATCATAGTCAGGAGGTGCGTCATCAGCACTGGCAATTCCAAACATAAGATATATCGGAATTAAGGTTGGGGTGACGACCAAACATCAATAGGAACGGTGGATACCCTGTTGTATCATGACAGGTTGCATTGTAAGCATGAGCTATCGATCCTACATACTGTTTCCAGTTCTTTTTTGGTTGGTGTCAAGCGTTCCAAACATTTTTAGCAAAGTGTGGTTAAAACGCTCGGTTTGTCCATTGCCTTAAGGATGGTATGGGGTAGTGCCATTTTTTTCAATTCCGGATATTTTGCAAAGGTTTTGAATGACTTGCCCTTCAAAGTTTCGGCCTTGGTCAGCGTGTATTCGCGCTTGAAATCAATAGTGTTGGATAAAATTCTCCCACAACACTTTTGCTACTGTTTCAGCCATCTGGTCTACAGTTGGAAAAGCCTGTGCGTATTTTGTAAAGTGGTCGGTGATTACCAAGATGTTTTCATGGCCGCCTTTACTGCGTTCGAGCTTCAGGTAATCAATGCACAAGAGCTCTAGCGGTTCACTGGTAGTGATAGAGACTGATAAAAATCTGACCTTAGATTTATAGGTTTTACGGAGACAACATCGTTTGCATCGAAGGCAGTGGTCCCTGACGTCTCGACTCATTCCTGGCCAAAAGAACATTTGTAGAGTTCTGTCGAAGCCGAGGTGCCCGACATCATCATAAAAACCAGTCATAGCCGTCTCTCTGTAGCATTCCGGAAGGACCAACTGATGTAAAATACTCCCCTATGCTGTTTTCCTAGCGCGATATAGAACGTCGTCCTTCAGCTTCAACTTATCATATTCTCTGACTGTAGGGTATAGAATCAGGGTGTTCTTTTCGCTATTTAGAATCTGGTCTTTGACCTTTTTCAAGAAGACAGATTACTTTGGAGATTTTAGGATCGTCCCGTTGAGAAAGTGCCAGTTGTTGCCGTGAAAGCCCAGGCAGCTCATTCTCACTGGTCTGGATCTTAACTGCCGGGGAGAGCTTTGCATGTTGACCAGTTATTGTCTGACAATGGACAACAGATGACGGGCCTCTATATTGGGAATTGAAGAAAGAGGATGCCCCCCACAGATAGCCTGAACCACATCACACGGAACAGTCACAGTTTCTCGTTGGAAGTTAGATGTAGAGGCCGGCAACTCGGTTTGTGGTTTTCTGGAGAGAACATCTAGTTCGTCTTTCCTGGCTTGTACTTGACGGTAAATTGAAACTGTGAAAGAGCAGCGACCTAACATTGGCCAGTAGCGTCAAGTAGCGTCAAGCTTCCCTGTAGTTGTAACATAAAGGAGAGGATTGCTATCCGCCCATACAGTGAATTTGCTGCCCAGCAGGTAATCTCGAAACTTATCAGTTATTGCCCACTTTAACGCGAGAAAACGCAAGCTTGTAGGTGGGTAGCGGGCTTCATCTGGAGTAAAACCTCTGCTGGCGCGCGTAGGCAACTACTCTCTCCCGGGCCTTACCATCTTGTATCTGGCTTAGAACGGCGCCAAGGCCAGTACCACACGCATCAGTTTGAAGAATAAAAGGCTGAGTGTAGTCGGCAAACGCAAGTATTTAGATCTTTCAAGACTTCGAAGGACTTCTGGCATTCGTCTCTCCATTCGTCTGCCCTTCTTCCTTCGCCGTGGATCTCCTGCTGTAAGTTTGTAGAGTGGTGACACGATTTTAGAGTAGCCCTTGATGTATCGTGTATAATATCCCGTGAAGCCCAGGAACCGAAGTAACTCCTTGCGGTTGCAAGGTGTCTCCCAGTTCCTAACTTGCGAGATGTTGGCAGGGTCCGTCGCAATTCCTGCTGCAGATACTATGTGGCCAAGGTACGTCACTTCTTTTCGAAGGAGGTGGCACTTAGGAGGCTTCAACTTTAAGCCGTGTTGTTGCAAGCAGGCAAACATCTTCTCAAGTCGTAGTAAATCCCCATCAAAGGTCGAAGAGAAGACGATGATGTCATCAAGGTATAATAGGACAGTGGAATAATTCTGGTCTTCTAAACAAGTTTGCATTAACCACTGGAACGTCGCCGGTGCATTTTGAAGACCGAATGGCATCTGGTTGCACTCGTACAGCCCCATTGGAGTGGTAAATGCTGTTTTTGGCTTGTCTTGCTCTTCTACTTCGACTTGCCAGTACCCTGAAGTGAGATCCAGCGTTGTAAAGAATGTTGCCTTGCCCAGAGCGTCTAAAGCCTCTTTGATTCGAGGTAGGGGATACGCATCTCGAATGGTTCTATTGTTAAGTTGGCGATAGTCGATGCAGCATCATAAAGATCCATCATTTTTTGTACCACAACCATGGGTGAGGCGTATGGACTACAGCTGCGGCGAATGACTTGTGCTTCTTCCATCTTCTCAAGTTGAACTTGTTGATTCGTTGGTTGATTATCGGTGGGCGTCTGTTTAGGGACTACTTCCAGTTTTTGTTGCCGCGGTTGAGGCAATGCTTGTTTCTTTGGCTGCGTCTGCATGTACTGCGGTTGTGACTGGGCAGTGGATTGTACAGATTGGGATTTGGAGGCAACTTTCGGTGGTAACAGAGTTGCAGCCCGTTGTTCTCGCTCTATCTGTCGGAGTTCAATCTGTAGCTTCCTGAATGACATAGGTCTCATAGGGGCAAGACGATTAGTTATCCTTTCGTCTCCAACTCCACGCATGAATTGCTGTGTAAGCATGCGATTACGATTGGACGGGGGAAGTCGGCTGCTCATACGTTCTTCTACTGTCCGTATAATGTAGCTTCAAGCTCTACCGCGTATATACTGAGTGGTTCGTTCGTCAATCTCAATCGCTCATATAATATGGCCAAGGGGTCACCAACCACGGACGTATTTCCAAACTGTGCTTTGAGTTCAGCAAAGGCATGATGCGGTGTCTGCTCCTCTGGAGGTAGATTTAGAACTAGCTTTCTGGCTGTGCCCCCAATATTTCTAACAATTGTGGCAAACTGCATTTCTGGTGGTATGGACGTGTTATCAATGAGGTACTTAACGTCTCTCACCCAGTCTTCGATGCAGAGGCTTGAACTTTCACGACCAGTGTAAATAGGGACACTCTTAACTTGATGGGATGGCAACAATTGGTAATGATCTGAAGGAGACTGTTACCAGGGATTAGAGGTGTGTAGCCTTGGAATGTTGGTGTTGGATGATGGAGGCCTCTGGTTCCAATGGGCCGGCCTGCGTTAACACGCCCACTTCCAACATAGCTAGGCTGTGGTTGCGCTGATGGACGGCGACAACTCTCTGAGATTCGTCGTTCTGTATATCATTAAGTTCGGCCATGAGCTGCTCAGCAACTGGCGTGGGCGGCCCTTCCCTGAACATGTCAATGGAAGCAGCAGGTTGTACGCTGTCTACCGAATAGCGAATACTTGAAGGGGGAGAATACATTGTGTCTTCTGCAGACTGTCTCCTTGCAGCCATTTTGCTATAGAAAACCTGACTAAATGAACAATGCAAACAACGCAATATACACCAGGAAAAAGTAGAGAGAGGCGTCAATGCAAACAATTAACCGGTACACATAAAAATGTGATTAATGAATTATGCACAAATCAGAAATGAAATAATATTCGAACACACAAAATAAATCAACAGTCAATTATTTAAAAAAGAAAAAAGAAAAAAGAATTGAAGTTATTACTATACTGAGTCCAATGCGTTGTGGCTTGACGTCTTGATTACAATTGTTCGTTGTCCACAATGATATCGACATGTTCAGTCCACAAACTGCAAAGTAACAGCAACACCCACGCGCAAAACACGGTAGAAAAGTCACATGGTCTTGCGAGTTAGTTTTGTGTCCAGCCGCATGAATGTTTGTTACTGCAGAACTGCACCAAATTCAACTCTGATTTCCCCCCAATATATATAAGTGATTGACAAAAAAGAGACTATTTATACAGGTATGAAACAAAGTTAAACATAAGTATGAAAATTCGAACATAATTGTTTGTTTCGAGAGTCCAAGGAACGGGGAGCGAGCGCGTGCTACGGCAGGCTACCGTGGAGTGTAGGATATTTGCCCCGCGCAGCACGGCAAATAGCCTGAGTGCACACACACACGGTACGGATGTGTTGCTCCGGGCTGTCCAGTGAAAATGAGAAGAGCAAATCGTTTGTGACAAAGTCGTGAGGCTCGCGCGTAGTTGCAACGGCTGGTAAAGCGTATAACCCGTCTTTTGACCGTTTTTGTTAATTTTGCACTTCTTTAGTAAATTACGGGATATTTTTAAGATATTTTTTTTCACAACGACCATCAAAAATTGTATTGTCAATGCTGCTACATCACTAAATCATGTAAACAGTAGGCCGGTGTGTACCTTTAAGCAATTTTTTTGGCTGAACAGCTTTATGAAATTGGCCCAGGGCGCGGACGCTGACCCACGACGAGGCCACGCGACTCCACTGCATGCACGGCGTGTCTCACTGTAGCATGTTGCTAGGCAATTTCTAAACGGGCGGAGATTGCTGGATCAGTCTATAGGGCTTGGGAATGTGATGTCATGCAACGTCACAATACAGTGGTTTCCGCCATGTTTGTTGCCAGTAACATGCGCGAGTACGTTCAGATATAAGCAATGGGAGCTGCGTATCACTGTTAAACTGTTAAACTGTAGTGCAAAGACCCACACCAGCTTGACGAAGGCCTAGTAGGCAACAAAATTAGTCCACCCTCGTAAGTTGAGCACTAGTTTTATTTTTTTGCACTTTGCACTACAGTTTAACGATACGTTCAGCTTGTTTTGTTCCCACGCGTGCAGGATGCATGCGCCGCGCCGCGACATGTCGAATTCAACTACTAGGTCGTTGTTTGCGTGACGAGGCTGCACGCCAGTTCGCATAGCAACCACTCACTACCTTGAAGTATGGCGGCCGAGAATGACGTCAATAATGGTGTCGTGACGTCGATTCCGAAGCCCTATCTATAGGCCGTAATCCTGAACGCGTGAGGGCGCTGTCAAGTGAACCGCGCCCATTGCGCGTTGTGTTCGAACACAAATAGACTGGTTCCCGCTCCACATATTCCACATACAACGACTGAATATGAGGACCGGCTACTGTCGTGTTTAAAATAGCACTTTAAGCATTACGTCATGCATTTATTTTTAGAAGCACATAACCGTTAATTTTCAAAGCGCGCTGCGCGCTATATGGCATGAGTGTACAACAATTTGAAAGGGGTTATTCCATATTTGACCAATACAAATTTAATATATTAACCTTAAACTATTAAATATGCCCATTTTAATATACATGTAGGCTAGCATCAAAAAGAAAATTCAAACCTTGTCTGCATCACCCAGTGAGCTCCATATTGTACATTAGTTTTAATCTGTTGCAATCCCGTAACTACAGCCACTGGGTATAGTTTTGAATCCGTGGCATCATCACCATATTACACACACGCGCAGCGCAGCACCCGTACACGTACGTACGTGCACGCGACGTCAATTCAAATTCTCTAAACAATGACGAAGTGTACCCGACGATTAAAGGAACACGTTACCTTCAGATTTCACGAAATCTCACGTTTGAGGGTGTTCCTTATACTTATTAAGAGTTGTTCTTGCAATAAAACACATTTAATGTGTTATAATTAGTGAATGGTAATTTAAAAAAACAAACACTGACCTCTGACCCCCACTACATGTCCCGCGAAATGTATACGTATTTCAAGCCGTCAATACGATCGTCCGGGTAGTGGGCAAAATGCAGCGACGAACAGGAGTTAGGCTGGCGCCGTAGCCAGTGGGCAGGTAAACCTATCAGATGAACGCAAGGTACCATACCATTCTCCGCCTCCCGAGACATGTGTTAAATGTAAACACTTAGACACACACACACCGACTGGCTGTCAAAAATGGATCGTCGAGAGAAACAGCAGACGCGTCAAAAAAGAAAAAAACGAAAACCTCGCCATTCAGGGTAAGAATATTGTCATGGGACAAACCGATAGAAAGGACTTGGATGATTTATACCCAATGGTTATTGTAGACACGAATAAAAAAAACTGATGATAATACGAAATTTTTTAATGAAATAATTGTTCAGAAGTATTTCAACAGCTGCGACTGGAAATAAGACTAATATAATTTCTCCGCCATTTATGGGAGTCAAGATTTTGACTCCCATAAATGGCGGATCGAGCGTGCTGCTTCGAGAAATTACGCAAAATTGAAGCATTTCTAAGGCACGTTTGTGTGGATCATTATATTCTACTTTTTAAACATCTTTCAGATCGTGCTCATTATACTTCAAATGCTTGTAATAGCCCAAAAACGCCCAATAAAGCGCAACCCGAAGGCAACGTTTCCTTTAACGGTAACGTCCAGACGACTGGACGTGCATTCGGGTAACTTCGGGAACCTTCGGAAAAAGGAGGAATTCCTCCTGTTTCAAAATGGCAAAATTGGCGGCTGCCGGACCTTAAAGGGGCTATGTCACGGTTTGCGCATGCGCCAAATTCTTTCATATTTTGACATACGTGCGGGCTCAGATGAATGTAGTGCAATTTCGTTACACAACGCCATTGGTGCGTGTGCTATAGTTGTGTACATCGTGTACTTAGCACGTGCCGCATGGGCAGTGTGTTCGTTCATGAGTGTTTACAATACGCATAATTCAGCTACATTGTGCATCGTGTGCGCGCTCTTGTTCGATTTGGCATCGCGCGCGCGCGATTGTGCGATCAATGTTTGGAAAAACAAAATCGTTCAGCGGTGGCGGCCACTGTGTCTTTCCAAGGACAGAAGGTATGCTGTAAAATTGCTCTCAGGACCAAATAATCATGTCAGTTTTGATGGAAAACAAGGTTAAATAAATTGCTGTATCCAACTATGTCATTCATATCATTCGATGCCGTTTCTGTCATGTGTTGTCGAGTTTTTTGATGGGATGAAAAACCTCTCTTTTTAACGACGGCCGCACACACGGTGATGTTGATGTTTGGCGGCTTAAAAATACGGGAAACAGTGCGATTCCAAGTAAAACGTAATGCATCAGGACATCCTGGACGTCGACAAGTACACCACTGCCAAAATTACTTAAGAATTATAAGGGATGGCAAAGATTGAATAGGATATGCGAAACCTGGCGACAAAACTTGAAAAAGTTAGCCACACTTTTTCAAGTTTTGCTGCGCATGCGCAAACCGTGACATAGCCCCTTTAAATTCAGTCTAGTCAAAGAATTTTTGGTCCGGGTACCAGACTAGAACACAAAACGCGCTAGGCGCGCACGCCTTCCAGACGTCTATTTTGAATGGAAATTCGGGCCTGCGCGCCACGGGCCTGCGCGCTTCGCGTACGTACGTACGCGACTTTCCCCCACGTACGTACGTATGCACGCACCCCCACTTTTCTACTGTCGTCTATGGACATTTTCTGATTTCCCCCCAAATTACCTTGTTCGAGCGCCCTCCCGCGTTCGGGAATACGGTCTATTGAGGGCGCAACCTAATATCCGGTCCGCCATTATCATGTTAATGTTTCGTTGGATCGCATGATTCGTTGCAAACACAGGCAGATCACAGGCTACAGCCTACAGGTATGGTGTCTCACGAAGATATTTCAAAGGTAGGCCTATGTCTTTTCCTCTCTCCCTTACTATGAATGGGGGAATCAGGGCACTAACAACATGGTATACTAACTAGGCATACCGGCATAGGCCAATCCCAAGGGGGCCATGCAAGGCCAAGGGCAAGGCCATGAAGGCCAAGGCCAAGGCTGTGGTCACTCACGGTGTGTTTAATAACAAATGTCATGAATGTTGGCATACATGTAGCCTAGCCCAGGTTGGACGTCGTCTTCATTGCATTACGAGTGACGTCCAGGTTACGATGTCTCTAAACAGGGGGATAAAACTTCCACTATAATTTTTAAGCTATTATTGTTGATGTCCCCCAACGTGGCGCGGCCCCTAACGTGGCGGGCTTTACTTTCCGTTCTCTCTTGGCGCAATAAACAATCTGTTGCACTTGGCATTAAATAGAAATAAAGTTCTCAAGTACCTTCAGAATCATTCAGTTACTAGAAATTCACCGGAATGTGAAGACATCGCCGTTTGCTTCAGGTTGTCATGACACCATACATGCCATACACGGAAGCCTGTAATAGGCATTTCACGTGAATACAACCAGGCATACTGGCGTTGTGTACAGTGTCACAGTGTGTGCGTGCAAGTGGTCTTTGTGGGCCATCGTAGTAAGGCATCAAACCGTTTCAGCCAATCAGCGACGCGCTCCACGTTAGGGGACAGTCCGGGCGATTTAGGGAAAAAAGTGTTCATCGTTTTGTCCTGTACTTGTTGATAAGTCAAAATATTAAAATATTACTTTTTCTTGGAGCCTATGAATTATACTACAAGGTGTGTAAGTTTCAACTAATTCTGCGAGGGGTTTTTGCTATAACTGTATAAGGTGAGCGGATTTCCAGTGAGTTGTCGAAGTGCGCCAAGTTTGGGGACATCACTATATAGGCCCTATTACCTTTTGATGGACGTCGAATTTATGTCCATATATCCTGCAAGCACCTAAATTCGCGCGCACGTAATTTCGCACGCTGCTGCTTTCCTCGGCGTATCTTCTCTACAAAATCACGCACCGACGTCAAATTTTTCTTGAAAGTTGTTTGTCACATCATTTTTCAATTTGCATTCAAATGAGATAAATTAAGGGTTTCTCAGTAAGTAAATTGAATAACTGTTAATTCAGGATACAAAATTCTACCTTATACTAGACTAGGTACAAAATACTACAATCAAAACGGTTCTGAGAAATCTTTAAAATTCACGAAAACTTTTACCACCGATCGTCTGCTCAGTCTCCAGGCACTAAAAAACAATATTGATTAGGTTTTACTTTCCAAAAGAGGGCGCTTTGAAAGGTACGGGGCTTAAGGGAAGACATGTGTCTTATAGCTTTTCAATTCGAAATTATACTGCTTAAGAAATTTGAGTCAATCATAATAATATACCTATAATTTACAATTTTGTGTTTTTTCCTCATTCCACAAGGGAGACAGACCGAGAGAATAAAAATAATAAAACAGAAGGCTTCACATTAAAATGAAATCAACGGCAATATAGCCCATTCCGCCCTCCATTAGTCAACTTCACTGCTGGTTTTGGTAATAGATGTCCCAGGGCCAGAAAAAGCGTGCAGTTTATATGACTTAATCATCTCCAAAACTCAAATAATCTTTCAATTAGGCCAAACAAAATAAATGGTGTGTTTACGGTAACCCGACCTACCTGGAATTTTTTAGGCCAAATTGCCAACCTCAAACTTTTTATTGCCAATTTTCAAGTTGATAATTTTAAATGAGCACTATTTGCAATAATTTCCAATGAACATAACATTTTCTACACTTGTACATGAACATGGTTAATAGTGAGTATTAAACATTGCAAAACAACACGCAAATGCATGAACTAAAATGTAAAAAAAAAAGATAAAATAAAATTATTTTCCTACCTACCTACCTGGATTTTGTTTAGGCCGTAAACGCACCATTTATTTTGTTTGGCCTTATGTCCTTAAGTAATGTACTGGATCATAGTTATTATAAAGCACTTTTTCTAGAAGCATAATTTTCAGACACTGGGCACAACGGGGACACCGTAGTGTGACATGTGACTAGGGAGCGAATTCACGTCACGTAACTTTGGCAAGTCTACTTTTGCATGTGTTTGCAAAAACAAAGCTAGCGTCGTACGACGACGTTGCTCTTTCTTGAAATTTTACTCCCAGGTAGGGTTGGACATAAGGAATCTGACAAAGGAGCCAAAAGGTTCTTTTTGATTGCTTGATTGTGATCAAAACACTAACAAGTCTTATGTGCGTGAAATATGGTAACCCGAGGATACTCCTGCTGCATTTAAAGAGACACACCGGCTTTGTTGGGCTATTTTGGGCTCGAAATAGACCCATACATTATCCTGAAGCACTTTCCAGAGTAAATTAGATATATACATGTATCCTGAAAAGACGCCGTCAAATTTGGCTGTTTTTGAGCATTTTTCAAAAATTCAAGGTCACGCGACTTTTCGGAACCAGATTCTGGTGCCGAAAAGTCACATGGTCTTGTGAGTTAGTTGTATTTCCAGCCGTATAAAGTTTCTTACTGCAGAACTGCACCAAATTCAACTCTGATTTTCCTCCAATATTAATAAGTAATTGACAAAAGAGAGACTATTTATACAGGTATGAAACAAAGTTAAACATAAGTATGAAAATTCGAACATAATTGTTTGTTTCGAGAGTCCGGAGAACGGGAGCAAGCGCGTGCTACGGCAGGCTACCGTAAAGTGTAGGATTTGCCCCGCGCAGCGCGGCAAAAAGCATGAGTGCACACACGGTCGGGTGTGTTGCTTGGGTGTACGTTCGTGAAGAAAAAACATGATGCCAACTCCTCAAAAGAAAACGGAAATTCCTATTCGGTTGTCCGGGCTGTCCAGTGAAATCGTGAGCAGAAAATTGGAGATATACTGAGCAGGAGCTCGGAGAAGAGCGAATCGTTTGTGACAAAGTCGTGAGGCTCGTGTGAGTTGTAACGGCTGGTAAAGCGTATAACCCGTCTTTGAACCGTTTTTGTTAATTTTGCACTTCTTTTGATGATCTTTTTTCACAACGACCATCAAAAAAATATTGTCAATGCTGCTACATCACTAAATCATGTAAACAGTACATGTAGGCCGGTGTGTACCTGTAAGCTTTCGTGACAATTAAAGCTTTGAGCACAAAACGAGACAGCGTGTTTATTAACTTAGACCCCGTTCTCACTAGAGAAATCGCTTCGTTCGACGAAGATTAGTTAATCATCGTTAGTTAATGAAGCGTGCGTTCATATATCACTTAACGAAGATCGAACGAAGAGCGACCGCTAACGAAGATTGAATGAAGCCGTGGGAGGTCGTACTGGTACATGTGCATCGCGCATCAAGCGCTGAGCTTCAAGCGTCTAGTCTAGACGCGCTACACATGTATGTGGTTTTCAAGCGGCGCATCAAAAACAACTCTTGCTAGTATGCATTTACAATGCATTACGACAACCACGTCATTTACGTTAGACGCTGGGTTAGACCTTATGTTTTTTGGTTTTTATTTTGATCGAAGAGGTTTTTTTTTTTCTGTGGATGAGATTTTGTTTCTTTTATCTTGCCGGGCCTCTTCATGATTTTCCTCCTGTCTTTACGCCCGAGTCCTACAGTGTACATGTAGGTGAATTTTTTTCACTAGTGGGTTTTTATTGTATAAGGACTTTTTTATGTTTAATAATGTTTAATTTATTCTTATTGTTAAGAGCAATAAAGGTATTTAAAAAAATTCCCATCAAGAAAACCACTGATGTTAGACCATCCATCAATTTTGTGTGTGATTCCAATAGAGCAGCTGTACGAGCGGCCATGACAGGGGCAGAACCACAAAGCACCTACTCATGCATGACACATGGTAACAATGTGACTGCCCCCTGTCATGGCCGCCGTGCAAAGGCTCTATATCAAGGAAAAATAAACTAGAGCGGCTGCACGACACGGGTGTTTTCTGTCCCTACGGGAGTTGTAGGCACAGAATCATTCTGTAGGTACTTAACCATAATTGTTCCATCCTTCGGAAGGGATGTACGTACATGTACATGTAAAGCCGTTTGTCCAGTGTGTTGTGTAACATGCGCAAGGCACATGAAAGATCAGAGAGCATTCTTTCAAGAATATTAAGGGATCACCCATTGTCTCTGGTTGTCGGCTGCCAATGGCGCCTCCCACCAACTGTACATGTACATGTACATCTCGATGTTTAGGTGGAACACACTTGTAAGCTTCATGCAATTCAGCCTATGGGTTGTGATTTGAAGTTCATTAATCCATTAAAAAATGTTTTTTTCCAGTTCCGTAAGGATGGTTATGTTGTCATCAAGGACTTCTTGACAGCGGATGAGGTCCGTTCCCTCAAGAAGAGTTGCCATGACATTGTTAACGATATGAATCCCAAGGACCATACCATGACAGTGTTTAAGTGCAGAGAACAGGTACAATACATGTACATGTATGTAGATGTTTTGGGGCAATTCTATGGTTAGTAACTTTACAATTTTAGCAATTTACTGTACTAATACATGTAGTGTGTGTAACCGAGTTGGTATTTAAAAAAAATAATAGGAAACAGACAGTGCCCAAATTGACGCACGAACTCGGCACGACTACCACAAAAGGAACTTTATTTTACTCAAAATTACTTCCAGTACAGTGTTTTAAAATGTCATGGTTTTCATATAAATACATTCAAAATTTATTAAATGACAATCAAGCAAACCCATCATCATGGTAAATTCAGTTTTTGTTCAGTAATCGCTCCTTGAATTTAGAACATTTCCACATTTATTCTTTGTGCTTTTAATTTTCCCTGTTGCAGACAAGAAATAATTATTTCCTGACCAGTGGAGACAAAGTACGGTTCTTTTTTGAGCCCGGTGCAGTCAATGAGAAAGGTATGGTACCGGTACTCTTCTGTATAGAATCTGAACATGATGTAATCCATTCAAATTACATTTACATACATGTATGTATACTACATGTAGCCAGATTTAAATAAATCGTAAAATCAAAGTTTCAAAATGTCACACATACCCGGTACATGACATACATTAAAGGCACAGGCTCGTCAGCAATGCGCCCGCGCCAAATTCGTGCCACGAAATATGCAGCTCCATGCCTTTGCTATGGAGCTGCGTATTTCGTAGCACGAATTTGGCGTGCGCGCATTGCTGACGAGCCTGTGCCTTTAAGAAGATCGCACTATACGGAGCAACAAATGCAATGCAAAACTTTTCGATTAAAAAAGTAGCAGTCACTCTGAGAGTGGGAATTTTCAGCACACAGAAGCTTTAGGCTAAAAAAAAGATGTTCTGTCTCTAGTCAGCGTGCGCGTTGATTTTAAGCATACGCACAGATCACTCACCCGAAAACTGCAGAGCTCGTTTGTACACCTGCAATAACTGCGGAAAAGTGGGACAAAAGTTTGCAGGAAATCCTCACAGGCACAAAATCAACACCGCGTAAGCAAGGTGCCTACAATATCGAGGGGGATTATTATTATTATTATTATTATTATTTATTCGGCCATCAACAAACAACAAATACAGTAACAAATTGGGAAACAATTACTATCAATTTGAAAAGGATCAGTACAAAATTGGTAAAAGGGAGGGCAAGGGATAGGCTGATGGTATTAGGGAAGGGAGGGATTGGTGGATGGGATCAACAACAAACAAAGCATTAAAAGCTGGCCAGGATAAACAAAAGTATACTGAAACACTGTAGTCCGAGGACCTGTCTATCCAAACTCAAAATGCTACATGTACACAAACAAAAATATAAAATATATATATATACACACATGTCTGCATCTAGAACAAATTAGTAATTATAAAAAACAAAACAAACACAAAACAAAAACAAAACAAACACTGGTGCATTTCAATCTCAGTGAAAACGCGTACCAAACTGTGTTCGCAGCCGAAAAACCTGTATTCATCAGTGATGTCGCGAATGTTGACCTGCGTACGTATACGGGACAAAAAATTCCCATCATTGGTACAAAGTAACATGTACATTATGTATGGTAGCTGTACTGTGAAAGTTAAGCACAATCATCAAACAGCTGAGTTGCCACTCTTGGTAGTGTGAGGCAAAGGACCAAATCTCCTTGGGCGAAAATTGGCTACGCCATCTTCAGTTAGACTGGCACACTATTCACAAGGTCAATCAATGACACGCCTTCATCAGCCAACATAGAACAGTATAGTGATTTGTTCCGTGATGAGTTGGGCAAATTACGCGGACATGCACATCAGTGTGAAGCGTGACGCAGAGCCTAAATTCTGTAACGCGACAGGGGTATGTGGATTGCTGGGGGCCGCCTAAGAGGGCGCACACACAGATTTTGCACACCGCACAGTGAATACACACACCGTGTAGTTCCAATACAGCTGCCGTGAAGCACCTCCCCGTGTGCGCCGATTGGTCCGTGACGGACGTGCAGGGTATTTTGTGTGTTCTACGGTGTCCGCGAGACATCTGTATAAAATAAGTTGCGTGCAGAGAGAGGTTGGCTGAGTTCGATGCTGTGCAGCGTCGAGCCCACAACTATTGGATCCTGAAAGAAGGACCACGCTATTGGGCTGTATTCCTGATTGCTGGTAAGGATAACACCCGTGCATCAGATAGCCAGGAGTACCAGGACGTACTAGTACGGCTGAAGCCTACGTGTGGTGTAGTGCTCCGTATCTAGGAACACTAGAGGAGCCTGGGAACGCTACTTGTGTCTTTGCATTATCGGTTGCAAGGCGTGGACAGTGACGTCATATCCCAGAGCTTAAAGGCACTGGCTCCCGTAAAACGCTAGTTTAGCACACTGCTCTACGTGTGTGTGCGGTATTAAATTAGCCTTCAGTCCGGGTGATCTACCGGTATGCATGTGTTCTGTCTGCAGAGCGCCCCCTATTGACCTGAGTCTGAGCCCCAGTAGGTAAACTAATAAAGAATTGTCACCGTTAATTATACCTAATTAAGGACGCCCTCTATCAAGGGCAAAGTAAAGTCATTAGCAAATCACATAAATCATACTAGTCTTCGCTCAAGGCGTTTATTACGTTAATTCATCACATCCATTACTCATGCTGTTCAGTTCATTACCCCAAATACTGCAACCAATACTGGGACGGTATACATGTACTTCCATCCCAACAGACGCGTCTCTAGCTGCTCAGGGACGTTCCGGTCGTGCTGTCCAACGTTCACACCCCGTGGAGGAGGGCGCCCTCGCAGCACTCGCTTTCACCCCAAAAGGGTGTGGCGTCACAAACTGGTGTCTGAAGTGGGATTTGTATTGGTTAAATAAAATCACGTGGGTAATTTCGTCATTTAAATTTGCATGTACATAATCATTCCCAATCAGTGTGCATTGCATTAATTACTGCATAAATTACATGTAGTTCATTGACTGGAATTAGGTTTCAATGATGAATGTCACTAATCAGTTGGAGGGGGACTTGCACATGTCCCGCATGGAGATTCAATTGTTAGAGTGGGAAAAATCCCAACGTGTGTCAGCGACCTTGCGCGTCAGTTGGAGAAAGTCATAAGTACTTTGTTGTCATCGCAACAGCGCCACCAACATTCGCCGGTTCTCCACCTGTAAGGCTGCGGGGAAAAGCAGATTTGAAATGCCATAACTGTGGCAAGCTGGGACATTTTGCAAAAGAGTGCCGGCAGCCGAAACCAAAGTGACCCCATTACCAGGGAAACGGGAACCAGCTGACTGGAGGGTCAGAAAGGTCTGAAAAGAAAATCTGAGGACGAGGATGATGTCTTCAGTAGTGCGCCCTCTAGGTGTGGACCAGTCCACGGATTATTCGTGGAGGGATCTGTGAGGTCAACAAAGTTTCGGTTGTTAATCGATACTGGGGCAACCGATACATTGATCAGCGTGAGTGTTTACTACAGAATACCAGCTGAGCAGCGACTTGTTTTGGAAAGCTGGGTAAGACAGGTGGACGGTTGTCCATTGAAAATACACAGTTGGGCCTGGGTAGACACGCAAATTGGCAGGACGGTCCGCCCTGTAAACATGGTAAAGGCTCTATTTGTTGATTTATTGATCCCGCAATGTTAGGGATGGATTGGTTGTTACAGACGGATGACATTATAGACTTCCGTACACTGGAGTTGCCCGTAAACGATGAAAGAGTGAAGTGTACGACATGTGATGGAGCGTCATTTATTGGACGAGTCGTAGTCAACGAAACTACGGAGATACCAGCGGGACATGAGGCAATTACAGCTGGGTCAGTGGTTGGCCATTGTGAAGACCTGAAGGGGACAGTGATAGTAGAACCAGTCGAATCTGGTGGACGAGTTGGTGGAAAAGGTCTGATACTGGCCAAGTCTGTTGTTGATTTACCGACCGAGTTAGTACCCATTCAGGTACTAGAACCCCAATAAGGAAAAGCGTGTGCTCAGGGCAGGGACCCTGGCTGCAACTGTTTCCAGAGTTTATTAGGCGGGATGCCCAGCCCAAGTTGGAACGGGTACAGTACTGACCATCCATTTGGAGGAGCTGTATAAGAGGAGTAAAGTAAATTTGCACCCGCAAGACCAAGTAAAGTTGAGGAACTGATTGGCAGAGTTCCAAGATGACTTTTAGCAAGGTGATGGCGACATTGGTCATACCGACATCGTCAAGCACAGTATAAACACTGAGGGTGCTAGACCGGTCAAGCAAAGGCCGATGCGCCATCCCATCTTGAAGAGATCAACCGTCAAGTAGAAGACTTGAAACGAAGAGGTTAAATAGAGGCTTCGGATAGCCCGTGGGCGGCTAACATGGTTTTAGTAAGAAAGAAGGATGGCTCGAAGCGGCTATGCCTAGACTATAGAGGCTTGAATGAAGTGACAGTAAAAAATGCATATCCTGTACCGAGAATTGATGACACCCTTGATGCGCTAGAGGGCGCTCAATGGTTTTCAACTTTAGATTTGGAGTGACAGTCGGGCTACTAGCAGGTGGCGCTAGACGAGGATGCACAACAGAATCGAAGTCCACGTTCGTGGTACGTTATGGGCTGTACCGTTGGAAAGTCATGCCATTCGGCTTGGCAAATGCCCCGGCGATGTTTGAACGACTCATGGATAAATTGTTAGCTGGACTACAATGGGATATCCTATTGGTCTATTTGGATGACGTCATTGTGTTCGGCAAGACGGTGGACGAGGAGTTGGAACATTTATGTAAGGTGTTTGAACGTTTGATAAGTGCTAGACTTAAGCTCAAACCAAGCAAATATAGCCTCTTCTAGAGGTCAGTAAACTACTTGGGCCATATAGTCTCTGCTAAAGGAGTTTCCACGGATCCCGCCAAAATCAAAGCTGTAGCTGATTGGCCGGTTCCAACGTGTGTGAAGGAGCTGAGGAGTTTCATTGGGCTTGCTTCATACTATCGCAGGTTCATCCGGGACTTTGCGACGATTACCAGTCCGCTACACGCATTGACGTCAAAGTCTAAAAGTTTGTGGGGAGCGATGCCTGACAGGAGGCATTCACTAAACTTAAGGAGGAGTTGATGACGTCACCGGTTCTCGCATACCAGTTACTAGAGGGCGAGTATGTTCTAGATACCGATGCAAGTTCTGATGGGATAGGGGCTGTTTTGTCCCAAGTTCAAGATGGAGTAGAAAAGGTCGTTGCCTTCGCAAGTACATACATGTATAGGCAACTTAACAAGGCCAAGAAAAACTACTGTGTGACAAGACGCGAGTTGCTCCCAGTAGTAGTGTACCTAAAGTACTTCCGCCATTATCTGTATGGGCGGAAAGTAACCCTGCGAACAGACCATTCTTCGCTGAGATGGTTACTGAGGTCAAAGGACCCGGAGGGCCAATTAGCTCGTTGGTTGGAGGTCATATCAGAGTATGATATCACCATACAGCACCGTCCTGGTGCCAAGCATGCAAATGCCCATGGGTTGTCAAGGCGACCATGTAAATCACTGTGATGCCGGTGACGCCGATGACGTCAGTGACACAGAGTATGCCAAAGCAAGGGTTGCAGTCTTGCAATTAGAGCTGAGTCATAATGAGCTTAATTAGGCTCAGTTAGCAGATGCCACCATGCGTTGGGTGGTTATCGCTAAGAGTGGAGGGAAAGAGAGCCCTCCATGGACAGAAGTAACTGCGATGTCCCCGGCAAGTAAGACATACTGGTCTTATTGGGACCAATTAGCGATCCGTGATGGCGTACTTTATCAACGGTGGGAGTCGGACGATGGGAATTCCGTCCGTTGGAGACCTTTTTACATGTACATGTAGGTGCCAGAAAATTTAGGCGCCAGTTTATTGAAGAGTTGCATGGCGGGAAACTGGGCAGCCATCTTGGTCTGACAAAGACCATGGCAAGCGTTAAACAGCGGTATTTCTGGTCAGGAATGACCGCCGATGTAAGGGCTTGCCTGCGCCGCTGTAACCAGTGCGCCGAAAGGAAACCTCCCCCGAAACGGCGGGTGGCGCCATTACAACAGTACCATTTCACCCCAAGTTCAATGGTTTAACGGAACGGGCAGTTCAGTCGATGAAAGCTGCCATGTCGCGAATGACTGAGGGCACCGTAGAAACCAAATTGTCACGTTCCTTTATGCAATAACTCCACACGCCACTACAGGATTAACGCCTGCGGAGATGCTAATGAAACGCCAGTTACGCACTCGTCTGGATACAGTTCATCCAAACATCCAGCACTGCATTGACAGAAAACAGTTCATGCAAAAAGAGAATCATGACAAGAGCGCAAAGTCCAATCCTTCAACAACCAAGACGCGTTTTTTGCCAAGAACTTTGTTTATGGTCCACGTTGATTGCGGGTTTTATCTCAGCAGCCATTGGTAATTGCATGTACATGTATGCAATTCAGCTTGAGGATGGTCGCGTCTGGAGGAGACATGTAGACCACATCAGACCCCGTTTAGTACCTGTACCCTCGCCACAGATCGCTGATCCAGTACCATCCTCGGGGACATTTGATCCAAGGGGGGAGGAGTCAGAGAAAACCGAGACTGTTCCAAGCAAAATGGAAGAATCTGCTCAACCAACACCACCTATTGAAACTGAGACAGTTTCCCCAAAACATTGTTGCCACTCATGATGAGTTAAGGCCGGGGGAGGAGATTGTAGTAACTTATGGTAGTGTTATATAGCGCCCTCTGTTGATATATCCAAGACAGGTTGTTGATCTAGTTGGTTTACAATCATGACAATATGGCCGCCGTCTGTCTGACATTCTCGTGAATAAAGTAGTAGAGTTCTCATAATATAAGCGTGCCTTACCAGTTTATAATATGAATGAAAATAAAAAGTATAAACGGCTGAAAAAGACCCTCAATTTGTAACTTCTTAGAGATTGTTTTGAATTTCTTAGATTTCCTAGTTCTGCACATTATGGTTTGTCTGCTTGCAAATATTAGGTTTTTTATGCTGTTTCTCTTTCAGGGGAGTTGACTGTCGACAAACATAAGTCTTTGAACAAAATTGGCCACGCCCTTCATGAACTGGTACCGGAGTTCAAAGAAGTTACACACAACCACAATATACAGGTACATGTAAGACGTTTTACATACTCTTGGACTTGTATAAATGTACATGTACAGATAGAAGAGGGTTTGAACTTTTGACGACACTAAAAATCGACCAGTGTACGTTGCAAGCACTATTTCCCTTGTGAAGACCCTCTTCAAATGTTTCAAGTTATAATTCATTTCAAGATCATGTCTCAAGTCATTTTAAGCAGGGGCTTGATTTACCCTTGGTGTTCTAGAATAAGGGAACAAAAATGTGTTAAGTTTTAACCTAACAGTCATATAAAATAGTTTCTGTTTTTTTGGTTGGCCTAACGACTCGAGCAATACCCGGTACATATACGCTACATGCAGAACTTAAAATTGCGCGCACTTTTTGCCGAACGATGCATTCCAGAAACTGCCCAAAAAACAACCAAACAGACTTCCAACATGGCCGAAAATGCACTTCCTGCATTCTAGACTTCCCAGAGTTCATTCTAGTGCCTTCTTCTGGTACTTACGATCACTGCTTGAGACGGTGTGAATGTAAAAAATTGGAGAAAACAACGGTCACGGCTCACGTTCTGATGCCATTTTGACTGAAAAAAATTTGGTACCTGTGTCCTTGAGCAAGGCACTCGACCACATTTGCTCCATCCTTCGGGCTGCGGAAGGGATGTAAAGCCGTTGGTCCAGTGTGTTAGGTAACGTTAACGCACTTTAAAAATCCCAGAACATTCTTTTGTGAAGAGCAAGGGGATTCCCCGGTGTCTCTGGCCATTTCTGATTTCTAATTCATCATCATCATATCCGGCTTTAAGTCGCTTGTCCAGTCTCCGCTGGGTCCGACTTGGGTCTCTTTATGGCGCGTCTCCACTGGGCTCGGTCCTGGGCGTCCGTCGACTTGAGGCCCAGTAACTTCATATCAGTCCTCACCACATCATGCCAGGTCTTCTTCGGCCTTCCCACAGATCTCGCCCCTTCCACCACCATTGCTGCTGATTTTTTCAACCAGTCACCTTCGTCCTTCCTCTCCACGTGTCCATACCACCTCAGCCTGTTCCTCCTCATCACCACCTTGATCGATTCCACCTCCAACCTCCTCCTCAGCTCCTCACTGGACTTCCTCTCCCTCAGCGTCACACCACACATCCACCTCACCATCCTCATCTCTGTCCTTTCTAACTTCTCCTCCTGGTCCACTCTCATTGCCCACATCTCACTCCCGTACACCATCCTGCTTCTAACACATGCTGCGTACACCTGCCCTTTCATTTTCAGGGGTGGCCCCTTAGATGTAAGAAATGATGCCAACTCCCTGAACTTTGTCCAACCGCTTCTAATCCTGGCAGTCACCGCTGACTCCACACCACATGCATCCAACGTGTCTCCAAGAAGCTTTCCACCCTCTCGTACAACTCCCCATCCACCGCCAGGCCTTCCAGGTCAGCTGCGGATGGCTGTGCCACTTCACCCCTGCACCTCTTACACTCGAACATCGCACCTCTTGCTGCTATCAGGCTCCCCTTCACACCACTACACCTCCTGTGGACCCACTTCCTGCATCTCGTACACTCAATGGAGTTGGCCTGAACGCCCCTGCCACAGACGCCGCATGGCCACGTTCCGGACTGTGACACGACCCCCGCACCAACACCACCGATCATGAACTTTGATTTTACTACATTCACCCGCATTCCCTTGGACGAGAGGCTGGCCCGCCAAACTGACACCTTCCTGGCAAGCTCCTCCCTAGTGGCCGCCATTAACACCAGGTCATCTGCGTAGAGCAGCTCCCATGTCAGTCCTTCTTTCGCCTTTCTCGTCACCACATCCATCACGGTCGCAAACAGCAGCAGACTGAGTACGGATCCCTGGTGGACCCCAACCTCCACTCCAAAACCGTCGCTGTTGCCGCCGCCCGTTCGGACCACAGTGTGAGCCCCTCCATACAGTGCCATTACAGCCTGGACCAGCCGCTCCCCCACACCCGACTTTCTGAGGGCCCACCTAACCACTTCTCTGGGCACCCTGTCAAAAGCCTTCTCCAGGTCGATGAACGCATAGTACAGCTTCTTCTTCTTCGCCTGGTACTTCTCCTGAAGCTGTCTCACGATGAAGATCGCATCAGTCGTCCCTTTCCCTGGTATGAAACCGAACTGCATGTCATCAATCTCCACTTGCGATCGAATCCTCTTCTCCAGTACCCTCTCCACCACCTTGAATGCATGTTCAAGCAGTTTGATGCCACGGTACGAGCCACAGTCCAGCGCGTCCCCCTTACCCTTGTACAATGGTACCAATATGCTCTTCCTCCAGTCTTCCGGTATACTGCCTTCTGCCACGATGCCATTGCACAAGGTCGTGAGCCACTCCACTCCCCGGTCTCCTGAAGCTCTCATCATTTTAGTCACCACTCCAGATGGACCAGCTGACTTGCCCACTTTCATGCATTTCATAGCTCTCATCACCTCCCCGTTAGAGATCTGGTCACAAGGACCCTCCACCCTGTCGCACTCCACGTCACCGTCCCACTCATTCTCTACGTTCAGCAGCTTCTCGTAGTACTTTCGCCATACTTCCTTGATGCCACCTCTGTCCGTCACGATGTTGCCACTCCCGTCCTTTACACAACTAACCCCAATCACATTCCGCCTCTCCTTCACCATCTGCTTCGCAATCCTAAACACATTTTTCCTTCCTTCCTCACTCCCCAGTTTATCGGCAAACTCTTTCCTCTTACCATCCTGAGCTGTCCAGACAACTCTCCGTGAAACTTTCTTCGCCTCTGCATACCTTGCTCTTTTCTCATCCGTTTGCATCTTCTTCCAGCCTCTGAAGCATTTCCTCTTCTCCGCCACTGCCTTTTCCACCTCCTCATTCCACCACCATGTCTCCCTGTGTCTTGCTGGACCCTTTGTCCACCCACACACCCTTTGTCCTCTGTTGCTTGTAACATTCCAACTGCCTCCTTCACAGTCTCCGCACCGTCAGCAACTCTATCACAAAACTTCTTATTGATGTCATCATTCTTCAGTTTCCACACCTTTAGCCTTGGTGCGTGCTTTTGTTTCTGCTGCTTAACACTGCCCATTCTCACATCTCCAACAACCAGACGATGCTGCAAAACACACGTACTCTTCACTCGACATAACCTTCACATCTGTAACTTTACAGCGGTCTTCTTTCCTCACCATCAGGAAGTCGATTGTACTCTAGATCTTGCAGCCTCCCAAACTGTACGTCACCAGTTTGGATACCTCCTTCTTGAAAAAAGTGTTGCAGATCACCATCCCTGTTGCGTCTCCAAACTCCAAAATCCTCTCTCCTTCAGAATTCCTGTCTCCATAACCCATGCCACCATGCACGCCTTCATAACCATTAGCTTCCATTCCCACATGCCCATTCAGGTCACCTCCGATGATTACTACATCACCTACGGGGAATCCGGACACCGTGGCAATAGCTGCATCCCAGAACTCGTCCTTCTCCTCCTGTAGTCTGCCTGATTGTGGTGCATACGCTGAGATGATGTTCACTATACGCTTTCCCACAACCAACTTGACAACCAGGATCCGTTCGCTCACCCTGCTGACACTCATCACCTGCTCAGTCCAAACTCTCTGCCACCAGCACACCAACACCACCAATTCCTAATAGGCGGGGTTTCAACTTCAACTCTGGAAACAGTTGCAGCCAGGGTCCCTGCCCTTGAGCACACGCTTTTCCTTATTGGGGTTTTAGTACCCGAATGGGTACTACGGTACCTTGGTCGGTAAATCAACAACAGACTTGGCCAGTATCAGACCTTTTCCACCAACTCGTCCACTAGATTCGACTGGTTCTACTATCACTGTCCTCTTCAGGTCTTCACAATGGCCAACCACTGACCCAGCTATAATTGCCTCATGTCCCGCTGGCATCTCCGTAGTTTCGTTGACTACGACTCGTCCAATATATGACGCACCATCACATGTTGTACACTTCACTCTTTCACCATTTACGCACAACTCCAGTGTATGGAAGTCTATAATGCCATCCGTCTGTAACAACCATTTCGTGGCACATTTAGTTTTACCATCTTATAATCATAAAATTAAAGACGATTGCTCACTCGAAATTTGGAAGGAATGAACTCGAAAAAAAGCAAATACTGTACAATTTGGGCGACTCGTGGATCGGGCACAAAAACATAATAGACAAGAAAGAAACATTTTTAAAATCCTGACATTTCCATTCATCGTTTCCCTCCCAATGTTTTTTTTCTTTTCAATTGTCAAACCGGGGTATAGGCCCTACCGGCTTCGCCACTAATTCTCCATGACATGATAATGCCCCGAAAAGTTAAATTTGTTTAGGCAACATGATTTTAGCAATGAGAAAATATCAAGTTTCTTTTTGAAAACATTTAGAGGTTTTTGTCGTGCTCAATAGACTTAGTGCATGGGGTCTCAACTGGCGAATGTTTATGGTCGTTTTTTCAAAAACCAGCACTAGCACTGTCATAAGAAAATAAATCCTTAATTGCTAGTTTTGGAATGAGAACATTTTAGTCCCTACGTGCTCCAGCAGACCCGTAAACTGGGCTAACCGTGCATAATGGCTATTTTTATGCCACCTGTACACGATCGACATGATAAATTTAAATTTGGAAGAAACATGATTTTAGCACTGATAACAATTGTTTTTGGAAAACACCAGATTTTTATGTTATGCCCCACAGACTTAGTGTAGGCCATACTGAGTCTTAACTGCCGAAGGTACATCATGGTATTTTTTCTGTTTGGCTCTCACCATACCACCGTATCGGGGTATAAAAATTCCACACACGTTCTCCTCTATTTAACATAACTAGAAAAGGTTTAATTTCACGAGGAAATCATGAGAAAATCCCACACATATTTTCTTTAAAAATCCCCCTCCCCCCAGTCAGGCCCCATACATGCATTGTATACTCAAAAACTGGGGTGGTCTACTGTGTATAGATTTGTTCCTTGTAATTTTCAGACCGACCGACCGCGACCAGTCGGACCGCCAACGTCGGCCAGGTTCCGACACTTCGCCTCCCGTCGCGTCCGTTGCAAAGACTCTTCGACTACACTCAAACGCGCGCCATGTTTGGCCCACCCGGCTCCGGTCACATCAGTGCCTATAATTAAGTAAAGTGCGCGTGCGTTAAGAAAAATCTAGCCGTATCTGCATGTACATAAGTAAAGCATGCGCACAAATTTCCCCCTTTTTCGGGGGGAGATTTTACGGATTTCCCTAGCAGTCAATATGACAAAACGATATGGTAAGTCGTGATTACGCCCTCTCGTGGCAGTCGGGTATCCAATAAATATTGACCGTCTAGGGCCTAGACTACAGTAGTCTTGTCTAATATTGTGAACATGAAAAAAGCTTATTGAACAAACACTGCTGATTTGTTAAGCCATACTAAACTTTGAATCAAACCAAAAACCAAGATTACGAGCCGTTAGTACTGGTGAGATGTTAACATCGCCCACTTTGACATTATAAATATTCACTTTGGATAGTTGTTGCCTAGTCCCAATAATGATAAATTCAGTTTTCGAATCATTTATTATTAGCCTGTTCTGTGCCATCCATTGGCAAATGGCGTGTATACAACTCTCCATACTATTAACAGCTTGCTGCTGAATCAGTAATATTACCTGGTTTGAATGACATATACAATTGAGTATCATCAGCGTAACAGTGGATACTAAGTAAATGTTTTTTAATAATGTCAAATAATTCAGAAGCATATATATGGTGAACAATAATGGTCCAAGGCAGGACCCCTGTGGGACACCACAATTCACATCGAACCGGTCAGAAACTGCTCCTTGAAATAGAACCCGCTGACCCCTGCCTGTCAAATAAGACTATACGCTACACCGGTTATTCCGATCCTGGAATAAAGACGGTCTAAAAGAATTGTATGATTGTCCGTGTCGAAAGCAGCACTAAGATCTAAAATTACAAGCAATGTGATACACTGTAAAAAGATATAAAATCACAAAGTCCAGAGCAGTAAAATATAACGTCGGCAGCTGAAGACAGTGCCCTCTGTGCTCCAGAGGGCGCTGTCTTTTTATGCCTGCTGTTTCACCACAAGCTTGTCCATGGGTTTAATTCAAACATTTTTTTAATTATTTAAAATGATCCAGGACGTAGCCAGAAAACTGGGGTATATCAAGCCAATGATTGTGCAGAGTATGTACATCTTCAAGCAACCCAACATTGGAGGGGAAGGTAAGCACAGAGAACAGTGGTGGATTCAGCCTCATTAAAATACAGGAATCAGTGTTGTGGTCGAGTCACCAATATCGAGTCATTAGCCTCGAGTCCGAGTCTCGAGTCATTAGCCTCGAGTCCGAGTCACTATCCTTGAGTCCGAGTCCTGGTCACTTGTTCGCAAAAATAATGAAACTACATCTGCTGTAGACTGCTGAAGTGAATACGTCATCCCTTTGTTCGTTGCCTATAGGCAATGGCTCTACACCGTAAATAACTGAACCGTGTCCCTGCACTTTTACAATGGTGTTTTATCTGGCAGCTACATGTAGCCATGATGTTTGGAGCCAGTTACCATGATAACATACGTCACACTTCGGCACTCCATAGTTTCGATCACACAATATGTGAAACGATGACAGGCTTATTGCTCTCCTTGCTGGCCTGGTGGGGCAGTGTACATATTTACGTGTCGTACTGTGTGTTTCTGCCAAGAATCGCGTATTAGGCGTGCGAATATATCTCTGTTCTGTTTTATTTAAATATGTGACTCGTCCACCATCTTAGAGTCCGACTGATCATCATTGTAAGATATTGAGTGGGTTTTGACGCATATAATCGGAACGATCTCACCTGGTTTATTCAGCCATGTAAAGAGAAAGAGCTGCATGTACATTAACAACCAGTTTACTGTAACTGCAAGCTGCAAGTAGTATGTGCATTGAGGGTACTATGCATATCTTACATCTCCTCCCCACTAAAATGCTGTAATAAAAAGAAAGGTCTGGTTTTAAAGAATTCAATAAACGGCACAATTCTATTAGAATCCAAGTTTGTTTGAGGAAAAGTCTTTAAGCATGCATAGTCCAATATGAGTCGAGTTATTTGTCAATTGAACATTTATATCAAACGATTGTTTTGTTATTCGGGTTGCAAATTTGATCGTTCTATTTTCTTTTTAAGACTAACTTAACTATAACAAGGACTATATCTTTGTTAAACAAGGTGTTAAACAAGGTGGCTACCCAAGCCAATGGGACCTGTAAGCATGAACATAAGTATGGATCTAGAGTTCTAGTCTGTCAGGTGGTTTGCGTTTCCTCTGGGGGTAACGACGTTCAGTGTCAGGTGGTTTGACGTCTGGTTCTGGAACAATAAGTGGCTGATCTGCATGTGGTTGGGCTGCAGGTACGGTCTTGTCCGATGAAGAGGGTGATGAAGAATTTGGTGCTATCTGGTTACTGGTGTCTGAGACAAGGTAGGGTTCCGGATCGATCAACGTCTCATCTCTGGTTGTTGGTCCATGGTGTAGGGTTTTCCGGTATCGGCATCAAGTAGCTGGTCAATGTGTCTTCGCCAGATGGAGTCTGGACCAATGCGGACTTCATATGACAGGGGCCCAGTCTGTGTATGGATTATCCCTGGAATCCATTTCTGGCGGTCACGATAGTTGCGCACAAGCACCTTTTGACCGATGTGCAGGTGCCGGGTAGTTTTCGCAGATTTGTAGTTGATTGTCTGCTGAATCTGCTTATGGGAGACACGTTGACGAATGTCTGGTTTGATGATGTCCAGTCTGGATCGCAGGTTTCGCCCCATGAGTAGGAATGCTGGAGAACGGCCAGTGGTAGCGTGAGGTGCATTGCGATATATGCAAGAAGAAAGCAGCACAGCTTCTGCAGTATGGATCCTCTCTCCCCCTCCATGGATTTCAGTCCATTTTTGAAGGTCTGGACAAAATGCTCCACTAGGCCATTTGTCGAAGGGTGGTAAGGAGCTGAGGTCACGTGTTTCACTCTGTTGCGTTTCAAGAAACTCTCAAATTCCTCAGACTTGAACTGGGGCCCATTGTCGCTGACAAGTTGTTCAGGGACACCATGCTGTGCGAAGATGCCCCTAAGGATGTCGATGGTCTGACTGGATGTTGCCGTAGAAGTTGGTATAACTTCCGGCCACTTGGAGTAAGCATTGATGGCTACCAGGAACATGTGCCCCAAAAATGGGTCTGCATAGTCAATATGTATCCTTTGCCATGGTTTTGCAGGCCATTCCCATGTGTGTAGTGGAGCTAGAGCAGGATTTCTCTGGGTCTTGTGGCAACCAGGACATTCTTTGGCGAGTTGCTCAATGTCATGGTCAATTGCTGGCCACCAAACAAATCCTCGGGAAAGTGATTTCATTTTAACCACACCAAGATGGCCTTCGTGTAGCTCCTTTAGGACTTTTTCGCGGAACTTTTCAGGAACTATTACGCGAAGTCCCCACATCAAGCAACCATCCTGTGCTGTGATTTCATTTCGGCAGTTATAGTATACTGCCAGGTCTGGATCAGTGTTTGAGCTCCATCCTTTCATGGTGTGTTCATACACTCTGCTGAGGGTCTTATCTCTGGCAGTTACATTCCGAACATCACTGCTGGAAACTGGCAATGTATCCAGCTGAGACACCTGAAATGTGTCAACAGGATCAACTGGTTCGATGTGGTCTGGCTTAAGGGCAATCTGGATAGCCCGTCTGCATTGCTGTGTTTTGCAGTACTTTTGTATTCAATGTCATAATCATGGCTGCCGAGAAAAATTGCGTATCGTGTTAGACGTGCAGCAGTGGTTGATGAAGTGCTCTTTGCTGGATTGAGGTCGGTGGCTGGTGATCTGTCACGAGAGTGAATTTCCGTGCACATACAGTAGAGATGAAACTTCTTTACTCCCCATACTAATGCAAGAGCCTCCTTATCAATTTGTGAGTACTTGCATTCGGCAGATGTCAAAGTACGTGATGCATAGGCAACTGGGCGTTCTGCACCATCTGGCATGACATGTGACAAGACCGTAATATGAGGCATCGCATGCCAGTTTCACCGGCAGATCTGGATCGTAATGTGTGAGAACTTCATCTGCGGTGATGAGAGACTTTGCAGTCTGGAACGCCTTCTCACAATCAGGAGTCCACGCCCACTTGTGGTTCTTTTGCAGGAGTTCATGTAAGGAGTGCAGTTCAGTTGCCAAGTTGGGTAGGAACCGATGGTAGTAGTTTACCAGGCCTAAGAATGAACGCAGTTGGCTCACACTGGTTGGACGTGGTGCATTTTGGACTGCATCAATCTTGTCTTGGGTTTTCTTTAGGCCTTCATGGGTTATCTCATGGCCACAGAAGATTACTCTGCGCTTGAAAAACGCACATTTTGCTTTGTTCAAGTACAGGCCATGGGCCTTTAGCACATCCAGGACCCGTTTCAGATTGCTGAGGTGTTCCTCATCATTGCGGCTGGTGATGATCATGTCGAGTCTAGGATGCACTGTACTCCAGGTATGCCTTGGAGTACTTGTTTCATAGTTCGCTGCCATATCGCTTGGGCTGATGCAATGCCAAATGCCAATCTATTGAAGGCAAACAGTCCCTTGTGGGTGTTTATGGTGAGAAGCTTCTTTGACTCTGCATCCATCACCATATGGAGGTACATGTACGCTTGGCGTAAGTCAAGTTTGGTGTATTTCTGGCCACCTGAAAGTGTAGCAAATACATCTTCAACCCTGGGCAGCGGATAATGGTCAATTTTCAAGTTAGGATTGAAGTCACTTTGAAGTCGCCACATATGCGAACTCCTCCATTTGGCTTGACGACAGGGACAATTGGAGTAGCCCATTCGCTGTACTCCACTGGAGATATGATATTCTGCCGATGTAATTTATCAAGTTCAGCTTGAACCTTTGGGCGGAGGGCATATGGCACTTGTCTGGCTTTCAAGAACACTGGCTGGGCATTTTCCTTTAAGGTAAGTTTTCCTTGTATGCCTCTTAACTCTCCAATGTCTTCTCCAAAGAGCTCAGAATATTCACTTAGCAGTGAATTTAACTTTGTTTCGGTGTTCTCTGTCATTGCGGGCTGGACTGTTTTTATGGCAAGTAACTTTGGCCAGTCTAACTTGATGTGAGCCAGCCAATCTCTCCCAAGTAGGGGTGCACCACTATTTTCAATGACGTACATCTTCCCCATGTGTTGTTGCCCTTGATAAGCAACATTCACTTCAATGTATCCTGCTGGTGAAATTCTCTCGCCTGTGTATGTCTGCAATTTCACCTTTGTTGGGTGTAGGTTTTCTTTGGGGAAAAATTTCTGATAGTCAGTTACAGACAGCAGCGTGATGGCTGAACCGGTGTCTACTACATGTACTTCCATCTTTACTGGCTGGTTGTTAACATCAAGTGTGACCCAGACAGCCGTGCTCATATCACATTTGTTACGGTGCACATTACGGTGCAAAATGTCGTCATCCTCATTTTCTGAGGGAATTTCTTCCACGGTTTTCACTTTACCTCTCTGCCATGGTGGAAGTGGTTTAGGCTTTTTCTGTGGTTTGCCCTGGATACGAGGTTTGGAGCGGCAGGCTGGTGCTATGTGGCCATGTTTTCCACATGAGTGACATGTTGCATCCTTAAATCGGCAACTGTTGGCAGAGTGCCCAGATCTGCCACATCTGTAGCAGGTAGACGGTTTACTGTGTGTTACCGCGTGCACAGCAGAACTTGTTTGCTGCTGCAGTTCGATTGCGTCTCGTGCTGCAGTTTCTATTGCAGTAGCAATTTCAGTTGCCTTTTTCAGTGTAAGTTTATCTTCAGCGAGGAGTCGTTTCTGGATGCTGCCTGCTCGCAAGCCACAAACAACTCTGTCTCGGAGTGCTTCATTAAGATACTCTCCAAAATGACAGTGTTCAGCCAGTTTACGTAATTCGGCCAAATATGTAGTGACACGTTCCCCTTCCTTCTGATCACGTTTGTGAAAACGGAAACGTTCCGCAATCACAAGGGGTTTGGGCACAAGATGCGATGTCAAAATCTGAACGAGTTCTGCATATGGCTTAGATAACGGCTTGTCAGGTGCAGTGAGGTTCTTGAGGAGTCCATATGTCTTGCTACCAATCAGGCTGATAAGTCAGCGTTCGAATTAGCACTGGTCCAATGACAGTTGAAATCATCTCGGGCCAGTTGGAAAGCCTCCCCAAATGGTCCGGCTGTCCAGTTAAAATATAACTTGTACTGGGGAGAACCTCATGACGACAAAATTTTCCTAATTTATTCACTCAAATGTGGTTATTGCAAACATTAAAGGTCGACTGTGTGTAAAAAGAACAACCGGAAATTTTAACCGGGCCACTTGAAATCCCGACAGGCCAGTGAAGACTTCAGCCAACTGGCCCTGTTGGCCAGTTGGGAAAAAAGTTAAGGGCGAACGCTGTAAGTGCTGGGACTTTTCTAGCATTAGCAATATCATTGGCCTCCAAATACTGTTAAAGACGTTTAACATATGAACCAGTCCTCCTCTCCGCTGATAAATGGATCAATGCGACCAATAATGCACCTGTCAATTGTAATCCCGGCCCCGGGGGACCCGGGACTTTGGAGAAAGTAGCGGGGACATAGCCGGGGATGTCCAAAACACGTGCACCCCGCTAGCCGGGACAATAGCGGGGACATAGCCAGGGTTGTACAATTTTGTTGTCCCGCTCTGCCGGGACAATATAGCGGGGACATAGCCGGGGTTGTACAATTGTGTTGCCCCGCTCTGCCGGGACAATAGCGGGGACTTTGCCGGGGTTGTCTAATTTGTTGCCCCGCTCTACCGGGACAATAGTGGGGACTTGGCCGGGGTTGTACAATTTGCAATTCACGCACACCAACTTACGTAGCAGCGCGGGAGCGTTGGGTTATACATGCTCCTCGAATTGTCAGGTTTTGTTTAGTACTTACCCTGTTTGTCACCGGTTTATTTTTACTTTGGTGACATAGAACCTATTACTAGATTTTTGACTGAATTTCTCGAAAGTTATCTTTTCCAGCTGCACTTTTTCTTCCGACATGTCTGTCTTTTTTTTTCTGTCGATAAAAATCGTTGATATTTTTGCATAAGGTCAGTGCAATATTTGTTCAGAGTAGGATTGTTGAGTCTGAGTCACAAAAATTGTGACTCGAGTCCTACATACATAGTAGCTACAATACTGACAGGAATACAATGGATTTCAGGGGGTTGCCACCCCCTGAAGTCCATTGTACATTGTATTTCTGTATTTTAATGAGGCTGGATCCGCCACTGGAGAAATCATTGAGCGTGTTTCTACTGCTAGCACCGGCATAAAACAATTTGTTGCCGACGCAGTGCACAACGCCTTTGACCATTATCTTAGTTGTTTCTAGTAGAGGAAAAATACTGTTAAATTGACGTAAGCGCACAGCAGTTGGAATGACGCGCCTCATTAAAAAGTGTAATTAGATATTTCTACTGGCAAAACCTCCAAGCAGGTTTTAATTTGCTGGTGCGCGCGGCGCCAAATAACCATTTAAAGCTTACTGGAAGAAATACCGAATGAGATTGATAAAACAAAAAGTAAAGTGCAATTTAGGAGCACATTTTGGAAGACAAGTTTCTTT
This sequence comes from Henricia sp. BOLD:AAB3569, assembly GCA_037783545.1. Classification (NCBI taxonomy): domain Eukaryota; kingdom Metazoa; phylum Echinodermata; class Asteroidea; order Spinulosida; family Echinasteridae; genus Henricia; species Henricia sp. BOLD:AAB3569. The sequence continues at coordinate 315,972 of JBBELK010000674.1, forward strand.
TTGTTGCCTGAAGCTGGATTGAGCAAATATGAAAATGCCAACAATTTTGCATATGCAAATTAACTGCACTGCAAATGACATGTATGGGTGACGACTTTTTTATTTATTCGTTTTATTAAATGAGTCTAATGAACTTCAATTCTCAGCCCATAGGCTGAATTGCATATAGCTTACAACCGTCTTCCACGTAAACATCGAGATACATATACATGTAGGTTGGTGGCACCATTGGCAGCCGACGACCAGAGACACCGGGGAATCCCCGAAATAACTCTTCACGAAAAAATGCTCTGGGATCTTTAAAGTGCATTAAACAACACACTGGACCAACAGCTTTACATCCCCTTCAAAGAATGGAGCAAGTGTGTTTAGTGCCTTGTCTCATTCAAGGGCACAAGTACCACGGCCGGGTATCGAACCCGCAACCCCAAGTTTTCACCCGAGTATTGCAAGTCAGTGACCTAAACCACTCTGCCATGGTACCCAACGTTTGTTTAAAAAATGGCTGAAAAACTAACTTCTGTGAAACTTTTCGAATTGTGAATTTTCGAATTCATCTGCTTCTGTATGCATTAATTCATATAGCCTAATAACTGCGGTGCTTTTTGAACAAGACTTTATGAATTCCACACTGTAGCATTGTGTTTTCACCGTGAACGGATGCACGTATTATTTTGTGTCTCCACCAACAGCAGAGCGCATTTTGATTCCAAACAAAATGCATGCATCTGCTCTAGGGCTGTGCCATTTATTTAAATATTTGAATATTCTAAAATGTATGAAGAGGACTCGGTGCATTTCCAGATTGATCTAATTTAGTTACCGAGGGTACTACATTAAAATTTCCACTACGGTATAGGCTAATTTGAAAATTTACACCTACCGTAATAAATCATGACTGTACGTCAGTCTACCGGTAAATGAATATTTGATATTCAAGTAGTTCACACTAAAGTATAGTTAAGGCAGATACATACATGATGTAAGAGGAAGAAACGGATTCGTGTATATACAGCACATACATGCCAGTATATTTGTCACATGTGCTATTGTTTTCCAGTTCCATCACACATAGACGCTACTTTCCTTCACATGGAACCACTGCAACTGACCGGTTTCTGGATTGCACTGGAGAAGTGCACAATGGAAAATGCCTGTCTGCAGTTCATACCAGGATCTCATCAGCACTGTGAGTATAGGTGTCCGCTTCATAATATTCATAAAAAGTAGTGGTAGTCCTCATGCATCCCGATCTCAATAGAGAAACTGCTTTGTTCGACAAAGATTCAAGAAAGAGATTTCGCCTCTTTATTCGACGAAGATTAGAATCTCTTCGTTCGACGAAGCAAAAATAGCTTCATGCATTCAACAAAGTGATCGCTTCATTAAACAAAGCAAACTTGTGATGTGAACGCTTCATTCGTTCGCGACGAACTGATTTGGCAGGACGGGTTGCACAAGCATTGTTTTTGATGCACTTATTAAAACCACAAAGCTTGTCAGACACTTAAAGCTTGTTCGTACCGCTCTTCGTTCGATCTTCGTTCGATCTTCATTAAGTGAAATGTGAACGCACGCTTTATTATCAAATGATGATTAACTAATCTTCATCGAACGAAGCGATTTCTCTAGGGGTCATGGATAATGCAATTTCATAAAAGTAAACAGGACTTGCGGTGTCTATTTTAGCTAACTGCAGATTTGGGTAACATTTTCTTTCTAGATTGGTTTTAATCGCAAAACTTGGCCCACACAAAGTTAAACCTTTACTTTGAAATTTACCTTGACCTTGTTGACCAAGAAACCAAAGATTTTCATTAAAAGCTAGATAAGAATCAACAGTGTTATTGAATGGCACAACATCATAACCAGTTTTGGTTGGTTTAGTTCTTATTGTTCAAATATAAAATGTACGATCGTTACAAAAATTTAGAAAGTGTGCATGCACAAGGTTTTACGTGTACATGTAAATCAATGGGAAAGAGCCCAAAACCGTATTGGTTATGGAGTACTGTGCTAGGGTTTACCTCAACAACAGAAGCGGCCCGCGAAATGAACATCATGGTAGACAACGTCCGGCTACAGTTCCAACCCACACCCACTTACCTCGACGTGAAGCTCGACAGAACGCTGACCTTCAAACAACACCTGGAAGGTGTCGAGGCAAAGACAACTGCCCGTGCTGCGCTGACATGCTGCCTAGCTGGTACCACATGGGGAGTCACCACAAAGACACTGCGCATTTTAACCGAGGCCCCAGTATTCTTCGCCGCCAAATACTGCGCTATGGTCTGGTGCCGCAGTCTCCACGCCAAGAAGCTGAATGCTGCCCTCAACACCGCCCAGCGGACTGTCTCCGGATGCCTACGAGCCACTCCAGTATACCAACTGCCTGTCCTTGCTGGTATCGCTCCAGCAGATATCAGACGAGAAGCAGCCTCTCTCGAATAGCATAGGCCAGTGAATCCCACCTTCGCCATAAGATCGTCACGGAGATGCTGCAGCGCATGAGCCTCAAGTCCTGGTGCACTTTTTCCATGCATGCCAACGAACTGCTCTGCACAGCACCAGCTGACATGTCCAAGGCTGCCTGGGTCCAGGCTAGATGGAGGACCGGTGGAAGTCAGCAGAACCATCTACATGTACTTGTATGCTGCACTGCTGCATTGAGGACCCCATGGAATTCTTGGCCAGCACCTGCCCCGAAAGCAATGGATAACCCTAAATCGCTTGAGGACCGACGTAGCCACTGCGAGTGTGGGGACCAGGGTTGTAACGAGTCTCCTTCTGCTCGAGTCCCAAGTCAAGTCAAGTCAAGTCAAGCTGCCTTCGAGTCCCCAGTCAAGTCAAGTCAAGTCAAGTCAAGCTGCCTTCGAGTCCCCAGTCAAGTCAAGTCAAACTGCCTTCGAGTCCCCAGTCAAGTCGAGTCAAACCGCTTTCGAGTCCCCAGTCAAGTCGAGTCAAACCGCCTTCGAGTCCCAAGTCAAGTCGAGTCAAACTGCCTTCGGGTCCCAAGTCAAGTCAAGCTGCCTTCGAGTCCCCAGTCAAGTCAAGTCAAACTGCCTTCGAGTCCCAAGTCAAGTCAAGCTGCCTTCGAGTCCCCAGTCAAGTCAAGTCAAGTCAAACTGCCTTCGAGTCCCCAGTCAAGTCAAGTCAAACTGCCTTCGAGTCCCCATATATGCAGTCAAGTCAAGTCAAGCTGCCTTCGAGTCCCCAGTCAAGTCAAGTCAAACTGCCTACGAGTCCCCAGTCAAGTCAAGTCAAACTGCCTACGAGTCCCCAGTCAAGTCAAGTCAAACTGCCTACGAGTCCCCAGTCAAGTCAAGTCAAGTCAAGTCAAGTCAGGCGTATTGGTCAAGTTGGGTCAATTCAAGTAGTCACGACAGTAAATTTGTTAAACTAATTTCAAAATTGGTTAAACTAATTTTCAAAACTGCCTTCGAGTCCCAAGTCAAGTCAAGCTGCCTTCGAGTCCCCAGTCAAGTCAAGTCAAACTGCCTTCGAGTCCCAAGTCAAGTCAAGCTGCCTTCTAGTCCCCAGTCAAGTCAAGTCAAGCTGCCTACGAGTCCCCAGTCAAGTCAAGTCAAGCTGCCTTCGAGTCCCCAGTCAAGTCAAGTCAAGCTGCCTTCGAGTCCCCAGTCAAGTCAAGTCAAGCTGCCTTCGAGTCCCCAGTCAAGTCAAGTCAAACTGCCTTTGAGTCCCCAGTCAAGTCGAGTCAAACTGCATTCGAGTCCCCAGTCAAGTCGAGTCAAACTGCCTTCGAGTCCCAAGTCAAGTCAAGCTGCCTTCGAGTCCCCAGTCAAGTCAAGTCAAACTGCCTTCGAGTCTCAAGTCAAGCTGCCTTCTAGTCCCCAGTCAAGTCAAGTCAAGTCAAGCTGCCTACGAGTCCCCAGTCAAGTCAAGCTGCCTTCGAGTCCCCAGTCAAGTCAAGTCAAACTGCCTTCGAGTCCCAAGTCAAGTCAAGTGAAGCTGCCTCCGAGTCCCCAGTCAAGTCAAGTCAAGCTGCCTTCGAGTCCCCAGTCAAGTCAAGTCAAACTGCCTTCGAGTCCCCAGTCAAGTCAAGTCAAACTGCCTTCGAGTCCCCAGTCAAGTCGAGTCAAACTGCCTTCGAGTCCCAAGTCAAGTCAAGCTGCCTTCGAGTCCCCAGTCAAGTCAAGTCAAGCTGCCTTCGAGTCCCCAGTCAAGTCAAGTCAAACTGCCTTCGAGTCCCAAGTCAAGTCAAGCTGCCTTCGAGTCCCCAGTCAAGTCAAGTCAAGCTGCCTACGAGTCCCCAGTCAAGTCAAGTCAAGCTGCCTTCGAGTCCCCTGTCAAGTCAAGTCAAGTCAAGTCAAGCTGCCTTCGAGTCCCCAGTCAATTAAGTCAAGTCAAACTGCCTTCGAGTCCCCAGTCAAGTCGAGTCAAACTGCCTTCGAGTCCCCAGTCAAGTCGAGTCAAACCGCCTTCGAGTCCCAAGTCAAGTCAAGCTGCCTTCGAGTCCCCAGTCAAGTCAAGTCAAACTGCCTTCGAGTCCCAAGTCAAGTCAAGCTGCCTTCGAGTCCCCAGTGAAGTCAAGTCAAGTCAAGCTGCCTACGAGTCCCCAGTCAAGTCAAGTCAAACTGCCTACGAGTCCCCAGTCAAGTCAAGTCAAACTGCCTTCGAGAGTCAAGTCAAGTCAAGTCAAACTGCCTTCGAGAGTCAAGTCAAGTCAAACTGCCTTCGAGTCCCCAATCAAGTCAAGTCAAGTCAAGTCAAGTCAGGCGTATTGGTCAAGTTGGGTCAATTCAAGTAGTCACGACAGTAAATTTGTTAAACTAATTTCAAAATTTGTTAAACTAATTTTCAAAACTGCCTTCGAGTCCCAAGTCAAGTCAAGCTGCCTTCGAGTCCCCAGTCAAGTCAAGTCAAGCTGCCTTCGAGTCCCCTGTCAAGTCAAGTCAAGTCAAGTCAAGCTGCCTTCGAGTCCCCAGTCAAGTCAAGTCAAACTGCCTTCGAGTCCCCAGTCAAGTCGAGTCAAACCGCCTTCGAGTCCCCAGTCAAGTCAAGCTGCCTTCGAGTCCCCAGTCAAGTCAAGTCAAACTGCCTTCGAGTCCCAAGTCAAGTCAAGCTGCCTTCGAGTCCCCAGTCAAGTCAAGTCAAACTGCCTTCGAGTCCCAAGTCGAGTCGAGTCGAGTCGAGTCGAGTCGAGTCGAGTCAGGCGTATTGGTCGAGTCGAGTCGAGTCGACCAATACGCCTGACTCGAGTCGAGTCGAGTCGAGTCGAGTCGAGTCGAGTCGAGTCGAGTCAGGCGTATTGGTCGAGTCGAGTCGAGTCAGGCGTATTGGTCGAGTCGAGTCGAGTCAGGCGTATTGGTCGAGTCGAGTCGAGTCAGGCGTATTGGTCGAGTCGAGTCGAGTCAGGCGTATTGGTCGAGTCGAGTCGAGTCAGGCGTATTGGTCGAGTCGAGTCGAGTCAGGCGTATTGGTCGAGTCGAGTCAAGTCAGGCGTATTGGTCGAGTCGAGTCAGGCGTATTGGTCGAGTCGAGTCAGGCGTATTGGTCGAGTCAAGTCAGGCGTATTGGTCGAGTCAAGTCAGGCGTATTGGTCGAGTCAAGTCAGGCGTATTGGTCGAGTCGAGTCAGGCGTATTGGTCGAGTCGAGTCAAGTCAGGCGTATTGGTCAAGTCAAGTCAAGTCAAGTCAAGTCAGGCGTATTGGTCAAGTCAAGTCAAGTCAAGTCAGGCGTATTGGTCAAGTTGGGTCAATTCAAGTAGTCACGACAGTAAATTTGTTAAACTAATTTCAAAATGAGTCTACTACACACTTAAACTCACATTCATGTTGCTTTGGCCAAGGTTTCTTTAGTGCTGAAATACAATTCGGTCCCCAAAAAGTCTGAGTCTTTTCATTTGAGGTTCGAGTCTCAAGTCAAGTCAAGTCGGTGAAAATCAGGACGCTCGAGTCCCGAGTCCGAGTCATTACAACCCTGGCGGGGACCCAACACAAACTGGAACACATCTTAACCAGCTGCCCCAAACACCGGCAGCCGAATCGTAAATGAGGTCTAATTGAACTGGACGATGACACGTTGGTTTGGCTGGCCTCAACGGAGCTGAAAGTCTAAGGACATAGAAGAAGAAGGGTTGACCTTTTTGGGGGTGATTTGACATGGAATGAGCCTGTTACTGAATTTCCTACTAACCAACAGGCAACCAAGAAAGCAAGTTTGCATAGCCCAGAATAGTTTTGTTTTTGCTCTGTTTTGTACGGCGCTCTGTGAGTGCCATCCTACCGCACATATTTATATAAAATATCTCGCCAAGTCGACTTAGTGGAATTGGGAAGTTGGCTTGGCAACATAAATTATCTCACCAAGTCGACTTAGTTGATTTGGGAAGTCAACTTGGTAACACAAATTATATTACCAACTATGTATTACTTATTAAATCCAGGAAGTGGATTTGGCAACAAATTATCTCCCCAAGTTGACTTAATCCACGTTATAAGTCGGTCAGATAAATTATCTCTGTATCTAAATAAGTAGGATGGCACACACACACAGCGCCGTACAGCCTTGGTCTTGGTTTTTAAAAAATGGAATTCACTTGGCTGGTGAATATTTGAAGCCATACTCACAAGTTAGTGATATTGTGGGGAGCAAGTATGCAGATATTTTATTGAGGGTATGCATTCTGCTTGAGTCAATTGTATCTGCATGACAGACACACCTTGTCACAAAAATAGGTGAAAACAGTCATTTGGGAAACAAAATCCAAAACTGTCAACATACCAATATCCCTAATTTATTGTGAGTAGTGTAATATCATCATCACCTTCTCTAACATTGTATAAACCAAGTATTTTTTTTTGTTCCAGCCGAGATAACGAGCCGTTTCATCAGGAATCCTAAAGGCGATGAATCTAATCTCATCTTCACAGGACCTCGTGAATTGGATCAGGATCCCTCGCTCTTTATCCCAGAGGAAGTGGAACCAGGTGATGTTTTGGTGTTAAAGGGGGAATCAGAGTTTATTTCTCCGCTTTTCACTAGAATAAAAAGGTATCGTATTGATCCTCGGTTACTAGAGAGCCAAATTCCAAATAAAAACTAAGAAAATTCCACCCCTGTTGAAAATTAAGGACAATTGTTCACCGTAAGTTTACCTTCATTTATGTGAACGGACGGATTATGTGAATCTTTGCGTGGTAAACAGCGCCCTCTGTAGTTCAGCTCCGACATATTGGCCGTTTTCAAAACCTTCGTCTTTGTCTCCGGCCTGGTGTATCCCAGCAATATTAATGAATAAAGAAACATCTTGGGCCAATTCTACATGTAATTTGAGCATTCGCCCCTCTTGAGCATATTTATTAACACCAAGAGAATCCACGAAGGTAAACTACACACAAAGGAAAACATCGAATTCAAAATACCGAGCCTGACCGTAAAACACTGAGCGTTTCGAAAATGGCCAATGTGGAACAGATTTTGCATCTACGTCGACTCATCCAGACATATCACGTGCATATAACCGTGCGAATCAGAAGAATGATCGGAGTATCAGTTCTCGACGTGGTTCATTTTATTGTATTTTTTAGCAGCACCATGTGGGATATAGAGTTTTGATAATTTTGTTGTGCCTAATTCACTACTGGGAGCTGAATATTTTGACCGGCAATTTTTGCTGCGTCGGGCCAGAATTTCATTGTATCGGGCCGATACGAACATTTTTGCGTGGGGAGAACCCAGAGTTCCTGCAACTTCTAATTAAGCATGAAGGAATTACGCAACCATGAATTAAATAACCACCGACTCGGTCATTCAGATAAACATTCGTATACATTATTTACTTGAATTTGGCATACACTACAGTTATTTTGAGGCAAAGGTGGTAATGAAATTTGGGCAACCAAAAATGAAACTCGGGCAACCAGATTTCAAATACCCTGGCCCTGCCCGAAGGGCAACCACTTTTTGAAAAATAGTTTCAGCTCGTCAGTATTGGTCTATGGAGCGATTCAGATGCAAACCGACGGATGGAAAACGCAAGACGTATCATGAAAAACGGACCTCGGGAAAGGAGGCTACATGTACAGTACCGGCCAAAAGTTTGAGTACACTTGTTGAAAACTACCGTATGTATTTGCAATTTGTCTGTAAGACTGACCCTCATTTCGTGGAGTAATCACAGCTTGCCCTTTTCTTTACTCAACTGGGGTCCTTTTGCCATTTTACAACAGTTGTGTATGCAAGAAAGGCAAATATAGACTAGATACATGTAGCTATCTGATAGTGGTCAGAAACTGACTGGTTCCAATACTGTGCATTCAGCTACATGTAGTACAAAGTGATTTTGGACACGCTACAGGGACCTCGGAGAACAGTAAGAACACATGCAAAAGAACCTATTACACATAATCTGTTAAATCATACATAATACAATATTGTATTCATTGTATACCTTCAGAGGCTACTTTTTTTATACCGGTATGAAGCCAGAGGTGGTTATTTTGAGGAATGAAAGATAAAGAGACATTTCTGAAGTTTCAAGGACATTTCTATGACATGCATTGAATATATTGGTTGCATAATGTGTTTTTTGTACTGGGCATCAAATGCTGTAAAATGGTACTGAACATAGTTTTTAACAGGTGTACTCAAATTTTGGCCGGTACTGTATATGGTTGGCATTCTCTGCTGTCATCGCCGCATATACGCATGCATGAATGGCGATCTCTCTCAAAATGCACCACAAATGATTGGAGGGGTTATTTACTGGTAGGCAGTGTACTTGTAGTACTCGAGTCAAGGACTCGGACGCGAGTCCGACTCGAGTCACATTTTTCGTGACTCGGACTCGATAAACAAAACCCGTGGAGAACACTAAAGGGTACAAGTACGGTGGCCAAGAATGTCGATGCGGACATTAGAAAGGCAACAGTAGCATTTAGCCGTTGTGGCTGGCCTGAAGAGGCGCTTGGCTTCAGCCATCAAGTTTCTTTGCCTGTCAAATTATGTTGAAAAACTGCTATAATATTTGATATATCGGTTTTAATCGATATTTAGATGCCGATATATCAGTATTGTTAAAATCTGATATCAATGGAGCTTATGGCCTATTAACAGTGTCAGATTACCACTTTCAGAATTACCAGTGAATGTTTACACCCAGTTACCCTGGTAATTGACGTCACACTTTAGTAGTCTGTTACACTCATCTTTGGAACAAAAGGACTGATGAGTTTTTATCACACTGTCCTAGAAAAGCAGAGTTTTGAGTAGGAGGGTCTCCATCTCCATAGGCAAGGTCACAATTTTATTTACATGGGCGCTATTTGATTGCAGGTACCTGTATTCTTATCCATGGCAAAGTTATTCACAAGAGTGAGGCGAATACTTCAGAGAGGTCTAGGCACATTTACACATTCCACATTGCGGAATCACAGGACTGTGAATGGTCGAAAGACAATTGGTAAGCTCTTAAAATTTATTTATAAACCTAAAGTCACATCAGGTTTACATACATGTACCGTACAGTTGAAGTCAGAAGTATACATACATGTACATGTACACCACTACCATCATCACCTAAAATGGTAAACAGGACTACCCGAACCATTGCGAATTAATAAAGTCTGAAGCTAAAGCCAGGCACCACGGGTGCTTGATTGATATTGTCTGATCGATTACAGTGCAGTGGGAAGTACACAATGTACAGGTGATGCCATGTGTTGTTCTTCTGTTCATGCATATTGTTGTTGACGCTAGAACTACACGTGCAAAATTCACAGAGTCCTAATGTACATGGTGGTAACCGAGTGTTGTAGTACTCTAGTCCAGGAGTCGGACTCGAGTCACATTTTTCATGACTCTGACTCGACTTGAGTCGCATTGGAAAATGACTCGGACTCGGATTCGACCATGATGACTCGGACTCGAACATGGTGACTCGTGACTCGAGTCACATATTTCCAAAAAAGGAAAAAATATATATAATCGCGCGCTTAATACAGGATTCTTTAGGGGGAAAAAGCACAGTACGACACGTGAATATATGTACACTACCCCCACCAGGCCGGCGCGGAGCGCACGAGCACGTCATCATTTCACACATCAAGTGTACAAAACTATAGCAGATTCGGTTCATTTCGGTGAACAAGTGACTCGGGACTCGGACTCGGACTCGAGGCTAATGACTCGAGACTCGGACTCGAGGCTAATGACTCGAGACTCTGACTTGGAATCGATACTGGTAACTCGACTACAACACTGTACACACATTTTCCAAGGACTTTACCACTTTTTCATCATTTAAAAAAAAAAATGTAGCGAAATGTACATGTACATGTAGCTGTAATCTTTCCACACTCGAGGTGTTATGCGGTTAGTAAATGTATGATATTGTCAGGAAAAAAACTGTTTACTCAGAAAAATGGCTTTTCTTTCGAGTTAATTCTGCAGTGTCACATCGATGTATGGGTCACCAACGAAGATCGGTACACTTTGCACCCCTGCACAACTTTTTCGTGCGCATGCGACGGTCTTCAACATCGTTCGTTGACAATAAAAATTCCCATAAAAAATTGATAGAATTATTTCAGGAACCACGATACATAATGTATATGAGCATATAATGATTTTTATCTTTAGAGCTCGTCGTATAAGCCGCCCGGTTTATAAACCGCTGGGACTTTTTGTTTGTTTGCAAAATCAACGTATAAGCCGCGGCTCATATTCCGAAAATTACGCATGATCTATTAAACGACGACTTTTATTTGAGTCTAGATTCCATTAACGTATAAATATTCATAAATGAGCCCCAAATTGACGATGTCATTGGATTAAATATAACTGAAGTGACCATCCAATCACAAAAGGCTACTTCAGGCGTGAAGGGAATTTAAATGCCAATATGTACGCCGACAAAAGAGGGCGCTGTTGTGCTGCTGCCGTACTGTTTTATTTGCTCTAAAAATTTGGTGATAAATTCCACATTGATTCGGTTATGCAACTTATTGCTGTCAGTTTTTGGATCAATGGACTAATAGAAGACAGTGCATTTGCTCTTCAAGTTTAAAAGCTACAGATTGTCAATTTTGCAAGATATTTCGGCATGATTTCTCGTCCTACTTCGGTCTGTATTCTGTTTGTACTGTTGGTGTGCTGCTGTTTAGTAATCGTAACCCATTCAATTGGGTCACAAAATGTGATTGGGACTCTGCATGAACGACCACACTTGGGCAACACACGGAATGGAACTTGTGTACAATATACAAGAAAAATGCTGTTTTTTTCTTCGCCGCGAAGCTACTTCCAAGTGAGTCTATCTCTTGTTTAAAAGAACTTCAGATATATATATCATACGAGAAGTCGCCGTGCGGGTCAGCATGTTTAAAATAGACTTTCACAGTCTCCTGAATTCAAGTTCATTCTGGCTATAGTCAGCGCCCTGTAACGTACATTCAAGTCATCACGACCTGTAACAGGGATCAGCCACGACGGACACAATCTACATGTACCATTCCTTACAATCCCAGAAACATCATCGCTGTCGACAGGGACATGAAAGACAATTTGAATGTACTTATGGAATGCCAACTCGGTGAGAAACAAATGTGTTCTTCTCAGTGACTACATTCTTGAAAATATTATCGACATAGTGTTCGTCACTGAAACCTGGTTACGAGAAGTTGATTCAGTTGTGATTAACGAGTGCACACCATTGTGATTAACGAGTGTCACGTTTTTTGTCATTGATTGATGAAGCTGGACTTTGTCAACCTATTTGGAATCCTACACATCGCCATGGTCACATATACTGAATCTTATTATTTCTAACCCAGAGACTGCATTGGTTACCAATTGCCAAGTTCATAACAAACTGTACTATCGGACCACCACATGTTAAGCTGTGTTGTTAATATAGCCAACCCTGGTCCACAGTCTTTCACAACACGCTCTCGAAGTTACCGTTTCATGGATAGAGTCCTTTTCAAGTCATTTCCATTTGATAGCAACGTTGATGACTAGGCTTTATATTACAACGAGGCTATTGTGACTGTTCTTATTGCACATTGTCCAACATCTCTTCAAACTCGCAGTGACAGTCCTCCATGGTACCGGATGAGATCCACTGCGCCCAACGTATCCGAAGGAGGTGTAAGAGGCAGTGGAGGAAATCTGGGACCGCTGCTGATCGCTATCAGTATCTCCACAAAGTGTCTTTGCAAGCTCATTTACACTGAGAAGTGTAAATACTACAATAATCAGCTGGCCGATGCTAATGCTAAGACTGCCTTCCAAGTGCTAAACACACTCGAGGCTTCTTAAAACTTTCTAATGATGATGATGTGCAAATATCCTTAGGAAGCATGTACCAAAGGTGCGGGGCGCATGCATAGAAATCTCGTTTGCCCACTAAAGGGCGCATCTTTGGTAGCCAACGCTGTAGGACTCGAATCCCGATTTTCAAGGACTCCGACTCAGCCAGTTCGGACTCGGACAGTCCGGACTCGGACTAGGCCAGTCAGGACTCGGACTCGGCCAGTCAGGACTCGGACTCGGCCAGTCAGGACTCGGACTCGGCCAGTCAGGACTCGGAGATTTGGGCCGAGTCCAGTGAAAAAAATAAATATAGGCCTAGGCCTACAATATTTTACAAAAAGTACATTATACAGGCGCCGAAAATTATTTGAATTGTCTATTCAAGTGGGGACTCAACTACCGGTACAGCCCTGGGTAGCCAGCGTGCATTGCACAGAAACACTACGTGCTCCAAACCAACTCGTCCGTTGTGCATGTACATGTAATAATAATAATGAAAATTTATAATGCGTCGGTATCCATCAAAAAAGATGCTCATGGAAATGTATATGTATGGGTGCACATGCCTAGGAGCGCTGTCGATGTGCGTCGGAATTCTGACTTTTTCATTTTCCAAGAATCTTATCCCTGCTAACTATATGTTTTAGTGGATAACTTACTTTTCTCATTTTTTTGTTTTTGAAATTTATGAAGGTACATGTACATGTATTTGAGACCTTTGCTTTCTTTACTAACTGAGTGTAACACAATTATCACACCAAGAGAAGAGAATTAGAGTGCGTCACATTAGGGTCAAGCCACATTAGGAGACCTCAACAATAAGTTGGAGGTAGTTTTATAACCCCCACATTTTGTACTCCTCATAACAGGTTGCAACCCACCGAAGAAATGCCTTTTCCTGAGCTGTACACTTCCTGAACACCACTGCTCTTTTATTGGTTCCCTACAGATTATTGGTGGTGCAGTGAGTACACAGATGTACACAATAAATTGTATTCTTTATACGCTTTTGTAATTTTGCATTTTAAAAAAATATATAGGTTTTTCCGGCCAATTTCACCTAGTTTTCAATTTAGTGCCGTTCAATTTCAATCTTTGCACATTCTACATCTTTAAGTTCCGTTCGTCTTTGTAAAAGGTGCTTTAATTCAAATTATTGCATCAGTCATTCAATTTCGGAGGGACCAGCACAGATCGAGGGGTTGTTTGGCCATTCATTTTCATTATTGTGCAAACATTTTTCAAAAGGCATGGCTATACTTCTGACACTATGAGCAACCAACAATGGAAATTGGGCACAAACCAAATGTTGTTTATAACAATGGTTTGTGCCCAATTTCCATTGTTGGTTGCTCATAGTGTGACCGGCATCAGCTTTTACTAATTTGAATGCAACAATCATCAAAATGTGCCCCAGAAGGTATTCTCAAAATGCCACATACATGTATTAAGAATGCAGAATGCAGAAAAACGAAAACGGACGTTTGAAATAAAATGTTGGCTGCCTCAAAATTGAATTTGAATACCACATCTTTGAAAAAGATACCTCAGTTTGATAGGGTGTAAAAAAATGAATGACCAATAATGAAAATTATCATAAAAACTAGAAAATTATCCGGGAAAACCTATAGTAGTCATATACATGTACATGGATTTTTAAGCTGCTTCTTCGTTGTGCCAAATAGAATAAATATATGTATGTGTTAAATGTTAACAAATGTAGAACAAAAGTTAGGTGCCATCCAGAGTTATCAACATATTCATGGTTCTACAAGGAAGGGGGGACGTGGGTCGAAGGCCGCGTATGACTTTAGATGCTCTGTAAAATGTTGACAGGTCGTAAATTGTGAGAAATTAATAAGCTAGTAAAGTTATTCTGCATTTCTTTTGACTTGTCATCTGGCTTTTATGTTTCTGATCGTTTTCTGATTTTCCAGTACTCCCTCTTTTTCATTTAGTTTTGCTTATGCTTTCTTGTCACTCGGTTTTGCTCTTGCATAGCTCTGTCTGAGCTTCTTTCTTCCTTCCTTTTTCTTTTTGCATTCTTTGTTTCAAATCCTTATTGTATTGAGCTCTGGTCTCGGACACTGTGCTTCTTTTGCTTGAAATTCATGATATTGTTTTGTTTATTAAAAATCCACATTTCCCCATGTTGGCTCATTGGCCTAGCTGTCTTCAGTAGTGGTGAGAGAGATTGGAAACTAACCAGTAATATGTCTTGATTAATTTTCCATAAGCCAGTGTCCTTGTTCATATGTGGTGTCACTCCACTCTACTTGGGTAAATTCATTCTTTGCTGAAGTACTGCCGGTTGATAAAAGGCCTTCTTACATTTGACGACACCACCCTTTTATTGGAGTCAATCTTGCGGCAATACTTGACAATATGATATCTTGGATGTTCCTTGTGCCAGGAAAAACTTTTGTCTCGAGTGGCAAGTGGTGCCTTCTTCTTTAAGCTGATGCTTTGTCATGGTTGCCCATCTCTTCCACTGGTTGTCGTCGTAGAAAATGACTCTTCTTTCCTGCATAATACTGAAACCAACGTGGTAAAGTTATAATAGTTGCATCAAATTTTGCCTTTTCCTCAATTTCCAATTGGATTCCCTTTATTTTCAGCTGGATCAAGTTTTTCTACATATTGTGATCACAATATTTTAGTCATACTGGTGACCCTGATTTGGCCCCAACAGTGCACTTTTTTAGTCAATGCTTTGAACAGTTTAAGCCATAGTCCTGAGCCTACAAAGTTATTTTATTCATAACTGACTCACCGGTCTTTTCTGGGTGCATTTTTTTTGTCTACAAGAATGATCCTTCATTGTACCTGGCAGGAGCCAAAAATGCACGATGCTTTTTTTACCTGATCTCTTTTTGTCCTGTTTTTCCTTGCTTGGCACGACATAGCATGCTGTTTTGTTGTGAGCCCTTTTGCTTTATTGCTCTAAGATGGTTGCAGATGTTTGCATACAGCACTGTAGGTCTACAGCCGTAAGAGGCATTTTCTCGGTTCCATTGTGATGAGCGCTTCTTCTTTGGTGTTTACCCTCCATTGATTTGAAATATCTTCTGTGCCAGCCGGCGGCGCCGTTGGGCGCTTATATTTGCCCACCTCTGTCTAGAAATACCCATTGCTCAGTCAAATCGTCCACCTCTTCCAATAAAAATCAAACCAGGTATGCAAACTAAGTACATACCTTCAGGTACTTACAAGTACGTGGGGTACATGTTTCTGAGCTGGTTCAGTCGAGCGATTGATAGTCTTGTTCTTAGTTTGGTTTTGATCCTGTTCTGCACACTAAATGCCCTCTCAGCTTCGGTATTTGATGGCATAATTACCAGCGACAGAAGCATCAACTTGTGCATCTCTGCAAAACTGATAATTAAGTAATTTTAAGAGAAATAAGGCTATAAACTTAATTTTCACAATTCCAATAGTTTGATATAAAGTATATATACTACAATATTTTTGTGCCAGTCCATGCACATACATTGTACATGTGCATGTACATTGGGAAACCCAAATGCACATACTTTGGGAAACCCAAATGCACATACTTGTACTAGTGTATATAGTGTGCGCAAAACATTATAAACAAGCCAATGTGATATTTTGTATTTTTGCTACACAAGAAACAAAGAATTTCCAGGATGCAGTTTGAGCAAACAGCCACAAAATTCACTCCATAATTTCAGTTGTGCAATTATCACAAGAATTACCTAAATACAGTTAGAACATGCCTGGTGAGGATGATTTTCAGATGACAGACTTCAGCCATGCTTCAGCGAATTTGAATGTCACATTTGTAAACCAACATGGAGTACAATAGTCTGGTTCTGGCTGTATACAAGCATGTATTAAATTAGTTGAAATAAGGCACCAGACAATAGACTGGTTCTCAGTCTTTTGAAAACTATAACCAGTCCAGGATAACAGGTGTATGAATCACTATGAACATCTTTTAGGGAATTGCAACTTTCCCCTTAAACATAGGTGTAAATTTAATCCCTGTGTTACCTATAGTGGAGCGAAAAATCCCTCACACAAGATTCCATTGTGTATAGTGCCCCTTAAACATGGGCTTAATTCTTCTCTCGTGCACTTACATGTAGCCATGTTTCAGGGGCTGTATTAAAAATAATGTACACAATGTAATTTTGTTCAAAAGGGATATTTCTGACTGCACTGGACAATAAAGGGATTAAATTTTCACCTAAGTTTAAGGGAAAAGCTTCAATTCAAAGCATGATGAAAATGTCATCATATTTGGGCTTTTCGGTTGCTTGGATCTGCAAAGCTGGTTTAGCTGCGTTGAGGTCGTAGCTCAGTATTCCATACATTTGTCCACACTCATTTGCGCATCTCTGTGCCACTCGCAATGTCTCTTGAACAACAGAGAGGCTTGTGATGGGTTCATTCATGCTGGGTATGTACAGAACAATTTGTTTGGGAAGGTTATCCACATAGAATTTTGCGTTGTACCCAACCCACATTGGGATGTTTTCGGCCTGTAGTGCGTGTTGCATCATCCATATCAGATCCAACTTGCCCCCGTACTGATCAACGTCTGGGAGATTCCAGACATCTACGGAGGTGTAGTTAAACACCGACATTTTTTGAATTTTTCTGTACGGCTCCAGTGGCGTTTCTTTGAATTCAAGGCTTCTCTTCCTGGTTTTGCGAGAAGCCGTGGTTAGCGACATGCTGGAAGAGACCTGTTGAGACTCGCTTTGATATAGGATCCCCATCGTGTCGTGAAGTGTATCTGACCCTGACATGGTGTTCGTTAATTCGTCGAAGTTGTCAAACGCGAGTCCCGTTGGTAGTCCAGACACAGTTCCTTCTGGACAGGCTCTCTGACGGTCTGTGATGGAAGAAGCGAGTGATGTCTCTAGCTCTTCTACACTGGAGTAGTTAATACAATGCCCAAGCCTGTTGAGGATTGTCACGAGTCGCTTACTGCCGGTCATCGATTTTACGGCAATTCCCAAGGCGACATGCTTTCTCGGTTTGACACTGCCCTTTCTGATGATAAAAACTGCATCTTGACAAGAAGATTGCGTGCAGCGCCTCACGCGATCGGTCTGTGTATTTAGACATACTCCTCCATACAAGACGCCGAAAAAGGCGGACAAGAGATCAGGTGGTAATTGGGGGAAGTTTTTCAGATCTTCAACTGTAAATTCTTCCGGAATTTCCGTGACTGGCATGTTTTTTACCAGTTGTCGAAGAAGTAGAGCTGCTTTTGTCACAATTCCTTCTGGTGTTAAGGCAAAGTCATACGCCATGCGGACTGCATCTTCGGCGGCGCCGTGGCCATACAACACTACCCCAAGTTTCTTTCCATCTGGGGAATGTACTTTGAGATCGAGGCCAAATTTAGTAAGAAGTATTTTCATGAGGTACTGTGCTGACTGCACGGGTGGCTCTTCGGCGTCAGTACAGATGTCGCAGTATCGTGAGTAAAGCGATGACAGAAGCTCTGGACGCTTACCCTTTATTACCGATTCGTCGACGTAGGAACAGATGACCTTAATCCCGATTCTATCGGTCTGCTCACGCTCACAACGTTTTGTGGATTTACATGCCCTTTCCGCTCTTGCGATATATTCTTTTCGACAGGAATGGTGATATTTAACCTCCTTTGCTACAAAATCAACGTTCCCTATTTTTGCGAGGATATTATCGTCCATTAACCTCACTGCTGCTGCCTTTATGTTTGTCTCAGCATCTTTAGTTTCACAAGATCCTGTATACTCCATCTTTCCGTTTCGTTTCCTTCTGTCCTTATTGCAAAAGATGCAAACGTTCGGAAACAGCCCTGACGAGGATGTGCTTGGCTGAGCTCCTACAGCAGAGCGCAAGTGAGGCTTCCGGGATTGATCTGCTGCTGTTGCCTCTGACGAATTTCCTTCCACACCTACTGAAATGGCAGTAAAATTCTTATAACACTTGGAATGATACCCGTTCTGTTCACTCGGTTCATCCGGCAATGACTTGACGACAGCAAAATACCTGGACTGAGCAAAATTTTTCTTTGTCGATCTGCATCTTGCCACTCTTTTCAATAATGCCCACTGTTCCGGGACGAAGTGGCAAATGGTTTGGCTTGATATGTTGCCCGCCTCGCCAACGTGCAAAATGCACTTTAACTGTGAGTCGCTGTTGTGTTCTGTAGTCAAGAATAGAAACGGATGTGGCAAATTGGTATGGAACAGTGGGTGTCAATGTGTCAAGGTATTATAAACTAAATTAATTTAGGTATATGCATTATGAAGCAAAAGCTACTTCCATCTAAGGCATAACTTAATTGCCGGTCTGGGGTCATGGATGATTGAGCACTGTTGTCCTGAAATATACATGCATAATCAATGTTTACCACTTTGGAATCAGGTCGTTCAAAATCTGTTAATGGGTTACCACTTTTAAGATGTAAATGCTAATCCGCATCCACAACTAAGTGACTACATCAACTACTTTTGCTTCTTATAAAGTTTATGATTCTATATCTGATTATATAAACCAGCTCCAGTGCTTTGGCATTAAACGCCTTAGGCAACCAGAAGATGCCGGGTCCTAAAACGTCACAAATAAAAATTTAATTTACCCACTTGCCCTTTCGTCAACGTGTTTCTGGGCTCACTGTCGTCCCTATCGTCTTGAACTGATTCCACCTGCTAAAATAAAAAAAAATTAATGTGTTACTTGTTGACAAGTTCAAACTGTGTTACTTTGTCTATAAAATTAATGAGTAGAATTTGGCAATGCCATGCGGCAATCAGCAAATTAATCGCCTATTAGTTCACGCACCCCATCAGCCTCAAATTTCTTAAGTTTCAATCACTGACGGGGGAGGGGGGGGGGGGGGGGGGGGGGGGGGGCTGGGGCTGGTGCCCCCTAATTTTTAAAGTGGGGGAAAATATGTCAATTCCCTATTGCATGAGGGCGCTCACCAAGCACACCCCGCTCCCCGAACCCCAACCCCAACAAGTCATAGCTGCTTGTTGGTATTGAAAAATTCACAACAGTTTATTCATTATTTAACCTGTTTATTCGGTATCTCTTGATGGCATAACAGAGTTTTAAAAAAAATGTGTATAGCGTCTTACAATTTCAGACGTAGTGTGGTCCACAGCTGATCCTGACTTTTCGTCGGAGTCCATTTCCACCTTTTGTGATGAGAGAACTGCAACGAAGCATTGTGATAATGAAAATGCGCATCTCTGTGTACTTCTACAAAAATCACATACGAAAGTCTCTTTCCCCATCCAAGAAGATTGTTTAAAAATATTGGATAGATTGATACTCACCTATTCAAAACTAATGGGCCTATTTGTCTCTTTTGCACAAATGTCCAGCGGTCTTTTCAAATTTAAATGACGTTCCAGCACATTTCCGCTACACCCAAACGAGAACACACATGTGTGGCTAACGACAGGCACTGAGTCCGACTGCAGTTAGGACGACACAACACTATTATTACTGTCAACTACAGGTGTACATGTATGTACGCCATTCCATGTTCTTTTTGTTGAAGGAACATCGCTGCGTACTTGATCTGGTCGGTGTTACAAATACGGAATGTACTGCTATCCTGTTATTATAAGTAGGGCAATGTTTGTAAAATAGCTCAACTATATATTAAGGGTATTACTTTACCTAAACCACAGTGCTCGCTGCTGAATGGTTCAAACTGTCGATTTGATGCTGGCAAGTTTGAGTAGGTGGGGGTTGGGCGGGGCGGGCGGGTGCCTACATCAAACCTGTTCCATCTGTCCTCCATACTTCTAGTTCTTAAGCAGGGTTTGCACCACCGGACACTTTCTTAAGCAGGTGCTTTTGCTTTTACAAGATTATACGAATCCATTGGCACTTGTTTTATTGTTGCACTCGTAATTATGATTAAAGGTGTAATTAGTGCTAATTAAAGGGCTTCTTAATTAGACTAAACACCACATATCTGGTTTTTAAGTATTAAATCCGTGATTGGTGAATCATAACCTTTGAATCCGTACACATTTGAAATTTGTTCTTCGTATTTTGAAAATCGGTGACCTTTGACCTAATTAACCTTTGACCCTTTCTTAAGTAGGGTTCGCACCACCAAACATTTTCTTAAGTATCATTTCTGTTTTCAGCCCTGTGTAAGGATCACACAGACACACGTTTTGTCTTTGCACTCGGAATTATGATTAAACGTCTAATTAGCGCTAATTAACTGCTTTCTTAAGTGGTTAAAGCACCTCATATAACTTTCTTAAGTAACGAATTCTCAATCCGTGTAGGTTGGCCTTACGATCTGCGCTAAAATTGGGTTTGCACTCTCAATTATGATGAAACCGAATTTTTGGGTGACTTTAGGGGGCTGCCCCCTCCCAACGCACCACCCGGGACACTTAAGAAAGCCCGTTTGGGAGATGTCCCAGCTACTTCTACCAATCCCACACTTCAAACCTTTTGCACTCAAAATTATGATGAAATCCTGCTGGGCTCCCGGACTAAAAAGTGTGTTAGTGTATGCATGTATCAATAAATATTAAGTGGTCTTTATTCTAGTGATGGTCAAAACTACATGTATAACGCCCTCTATAATCTTGGGATGACAGCCAACAGGCCTGCTATTTAATTAGGGCGCTTTCACAGGTGGTCAAAAGGTCACGGGTCACTGTTGCTTGTCCTTCAGATTGGGAGAGAATAATAGAACCACGTGGTGAAACGCACGTGCTAGCAGAAAATCACGTGACTCCGTTGTTCTCCGTTGTTTTCCGGGAGACAACAATATCCTAGATCATTTAGAGATTTGTTTCCGGGGATGGGATAGGGGACAGACTTTTCTGGGGGACAGTATCTTTATTATTTTCAAAGGCAGGTGCATTAGATTGCCACATACCATGCATTGTCCTTGCCCTGGCGTGAAACACGCACAACACAAAGGCGCAAATTGCATGTGTCATGAGAGGAGGCTTTTACTATTACATGCATATGCATGTTTTCATGGAACAATATAGCTTTAGGTATACTACGGTCAAACTGGGTGGAGCTTGCCGTGTTGACGATTTCATTGGCCACTGATGACCAGTCAGTCAACCCACGGTCCGACGTACGTTCAAAACGAATGAACGCTTTTAGGGCAGTCGGGTTGGCGTACGGGTTCTTTCCTCGCCTTTCACCTCTGCCGTCCCGGGGCGTGTATGTGGATTGGGTTTGCAGTCCCTACTTGACCGCGTGGGTTTTCCCCTGGGGCATTTCTCAGGGGTTTTTCCTCCCACTTCTAAAACTGCAACTCTTTCTTCGTCATCTCAAGTTGATAATATAGCTTTAGTTAAAGCTAAAACCGTATAGTTGATGGCATAAAGGGCCTTAGTTGCCGAAGATGCCAAAAAATATACAACAACAACAAAACAGTTTCTTTATTCAGGTCGCGTCAACTCTCCACCGAGCACATTAATTTGTACACTCCCGTATCAAAACTTATCGCAATGACATTAGATATAGAAATCCCGATAGTATTTCGCCCCTAAGCTGAACTATCGTAGCAATTCTTGGCCATCTTATAATCCACACGAGCTGGCACCGCCAAATTTTATCAAACTTCAGTCTGTAATTTTCTGCCATACTGTGACAGAATCTCAATGATCGTGGCAAACACTCGCATACGCACTGGGCAACGCAACACAAACTATATGTAATTCGATTGCAGGGAAGACGGCGGCAATCGACACTCGGCAGACGTCGCGAGTCCGCCGTTACCAGTATCGAAGGCGTGGAACAACGGCTTGGGACAACCGGCTGTAAGCGAGCTCTGTCTTTTCATAGTCTTCTCTCTCAAGGTAAAGGTGAAATATTTCCCTAATCTCTCATACTTTGTCGTTATTCAGTAATTCAGAGTTCCCGGCCGCCATCCCATGCTGTACCAATAAAACATTTAAATCCAATGTTCTTTGTTATTCGACTCATTCATTAGAATCAAACTGTTTTTCATTCGTACGTATGAGCGCAGCGAAGAAGAATGAAATGGAATATTCATGAAATTTCAGCCAACAAAGGATTAATACATCCCAAGAAACAAGACGACATTTTCCACTTCGTTGTGACCTATATTCGAAACTTCAAAAGGGATCGTGGTAGGCCTACTCTTGGTTCGTTGCGCGTATACTGTATGAGACTATGAGGGTATATTGCACATGCATGTATACTATATAGCCAGTAGGGTTGCGCCTGTTTTTACGCGCAATGAACCCGGGATACCGAGCTTCCTCGAAGTCTTTCAAAACAAATTTTCTTTTTGTTGAGTACCTCACCCAAATATGTTCATCTTCTACCTCTGGAGTCGCGGGTTCACTTTCAGGATGCAAATGAATCGCGTGTTGGCTTTTCAGCCCTGACTTTACTGGGTTTAATAGATGTCAGCTTAAGCTAACCCCGTATAGTCGATTGCATAAAGGGCCTTATATAGTTACCTAAAATGTTCGCAATTCATGGATGTTTTTTGCGACAATGCCTATAGTGACAGGCTGTTTCGTTCACATTTTGCTTTAAAGACAGATTGCATGACTGGGAAACATTTAAAACAACAGGAACAACAGCATTACATAACCAAATAGTAAAGTTGAAACTGCACGGTTTTTGTTTTATTATATATGAATAAGTGATTATATTTTTAGTTATTATAACCCGTGGACCGCCGAGGTGAATTAATTCGATACAAATGTGGACAAAATGTCCATGATCGAGTTTGGTTTTTGCATTACCGCTGGCACGGAAACATATGGGTCTGTCCACAGTAATGGGGTACATTTGAAAAGTAAGTCAATAATTCCTTTCAGATGTCTTTAGTTTATCTCAGAATTAAAGAAATGTCCTTGTTTTGTTCTCAGGAGATAACTTTTGCCCAAAAAGGTACAAAATTTCTGCCACAACATACATGTTTGAAAAGCTTGTGTACAAATGTTCCTATTACGTAGGTAACGTGGACAGACCATTTTGTGACATTTTTTTCCGTCTTTGTTACACGCGTAATAGGAAAATTTGTGCACGGGGTTTTCAGAAATGTATGTTGTAGGACTATTTTTCTTACTCCTTGGTGAAAAAGTTATTTCCTCAGTTTAGCTTGATAATTTAAAGATAAAATTAAGACATTTGAAGTGAACACGGACCTAAGATCTTGAATGTTACAGAAATGTACCCCATTACTGTGGACAGACCCAAATATCTATTGTGTTATAAAACGGATACGCAAATGTCTTTTTTTTTCAGACTGAGCCAAACGTCGTATTTGTGAGTTCGCAAGCATCGTCTCGGAGTCCAAGTCACGTAATCCACAGGTGTACCGGTGACACATACAAAACCCCCAAATGCATGTTTTTACTATAAAGTTTACTGCAATATGCCATGCCAAGGGCGAATAACACGTATTTATTTCATATACCCAGTGATGGTGATGGAAAGAAGTTAGTATTTGATCATGTCTTTAGAGCAAGTGTATACAAAACATATACGAGACAAATTGAAAAACTTAAGTGTTTTCCACAGAATCGTAAACGTTCTCACTCATAAATTTGGGTTTTCCCATCAAATCCACACTTCCCCGTCCTAAAAGAAAAAAAGTTCAACTTCTCAACTCTTACCCAAAACACAGCGAGGCCGCTCCGACTTAGTACAGAGTTCAAAATTCAAGAGTTTTGTTTATTTGCAATTAGGGCAATGTATGTTTACTTTTAAAACGCATGCAGCTATAGGCTGAGATCGCAGATATAATTGAAACAACTGTACGTGTTCTGTTGAAGTGCAAAGGAGGAAACAACCAGGTGAAAAGTCATTGGTTGCATTACAAAACTAGGGGAGTCATCACATTGTTCCAAAACCCAAACAAAACCAATTACCAATGGAAATACTACCTATACATTTTCACAATTTTTTTTTAAACATCAGTATACCTGTATTACCATGATTCCAAATGATCCTACATGCATGTGTATTGCACCACGCAAAAATAGCTGACATTAAACAAAAGCCAACGATCACGACGAAGCAAAGAAACAGAGACCATATCAAAATGGGGATGGGTCGTATTTTTGACAACCACACTATTCTTCACGGTCCTACCAATTCAACTGTAGGATGATTACACTGGAATATTCATGACATTTCAGCCAACAAAGGATTACTTCCCAAGAAACAAGACGACATTTTCCACTTTGTGACCTAATTTCGAAATTTCTAGGGATCGATGGTACCCTTGGTTTGTTGCGCGTATAATGTAGGAGAATCTGAGATATATTGCACATGCATGTATACACTCGGGTGGCGCCTGTGTAATGAACCCGGGATACCGAGCTTTTAAAACAAATTGTCTTTTTTGTTCAGTACCTCACAAAAATATGTTCATCTTCTACCTCTGGAGACGCGGGTTCGCTTCCAGGACGCACATGAATTATGTGTTGGTTTTTCAGCCCTGACTTGACTACATGGGTTTAATAAATTTCAGCTTAAGCTAAACCCGTAAAGTCGATTACCAACTACGAAACAGTATTTCAAGGTAAGTTCTGCCTCGTTTATTTGTCTGGTCCGATCGGTGGATGGTGGGAGACAGTTTAGTGGTTGCTATAGCGGTCGGTTTTGCAAACCTTTCTCGAAGATTTAAGCCGAAAGTGTTATTTTTTACCTGTATGGGTTGTCGTATATAACGTTACTTACACGTTGTAGGCTGTGTGTAGCGACGCGATTAGGCTACAAACGACATGCGTACACCATACTCTCTACGCACGACCTACGTGTAACTTTCCCCACCCCTCCCGCCGGGCTGCCCCACCTAAGAGTATAGGGATTGTCACTTTTCGATTAACAAATTTCCACCCCTGGGGCAAAATGTGGGTTACAAACTCCATGTGTTTAAGTTCCCACCCAAGAAGGTGTGAACCCACCTTCCACCGCGGACGTCCCATTATTCCTCTTTAGTTTGGACTTAGGTTTTTTGGCGACTGCTTCGAAATCGCAGACGTCCTTGGTAGCGGCGTATTTACGGGGCCTGGGCCTGGGCCCTCCAATCGCTTCCAGCTACTTTCAGATGCTGAAAGAACACCCAACGAAGTGTGGAATGAAATCAAAGATAGCATCCATACAGTTGCAGGACAAGTCCTATAGGAAACCCAAAACCTAGTCCGAAGAAACTTTGGATAAGTCCAGATACACTTGCACTCATTGACAACAAACGACAACTAAGGTTGACGTCAAATGAAGCAAACAAGGAGTACAAGGCAATGAAAAAGGTAGTCCAAAGTAACATTAGGCGAGACAAAAACAAATGGTTTAGTGACGAATGTGATCACCTCGAGGAGCTTGATGCAAGGCACAACTCGAGTGCATGAGTTCTTCAAATCCGTTAAGAAAATCACCAAAAAGCGAAATGATAATATTAGCAAAATCAAAAGCAAGGACGGGAAACTGTTAACAGACCCCGATGACATAAAATCCAGGTGGAAGGAATACACCAAAGATCTCTATTGCAAGTCTGACCAGTGTCCTGACATCGAAATACCGATTACAGAAGAGTCAATGGAACCAGACATTCTTCGGGACGAAGTCTCCTATGCAGTATGCAACCCCAGGAACAAGTCCCCAGGGGTCGACAACACTAACAGAACTGCTTAAAGCAGCACCGATCCCGAGCAGCAGGGATTGATATGCTATGGATGCTCTGCAACAACATGTGGAACACAGGAGTTTGGCCAGAGGATTGGATATCCTCCGTCTTTATCACAATTCCTAAAAAGGGGGACCTAGTTGACCAATTGCGATAACTACAGAACAATTGCATTAATCTAACATGCCAGCAAAATTCTTCTGTCAATTATCCTAAAAAGAATTGAATCAAAACTAAATGTGGAAATCCCAGAGGAACAGGCAAGCTTCAGGAAAGGCAGAGGCACAAGAGATCAGATTTTCAATCTACAGCTGCTGCTACAAAAGAAATTCGAAGCCAACACTCCTATCTACATAGCATTCATAGACTACAAGAAGGCTTTCGACTCTGCACGGTGAGTCACCAAGCGATGACCCCGGATCCTGCTGGAGATGAGTTTCCCCCAACATATAGTTGCCGTAATTCGTGCCCTGTACATACGGTAACATAGGGGTGCATGCGAAGCTTGGACAATAAAGAAGGCAGATGGTCAAGGAATCAATTCCTTTGAGATGTGGTGCTTCAGACGAATACTACACATTACGTGGCGTGACAAAAGACCCAACCAGTTCATTCTTAACGAGATAGCCCCCAAAGAACGCCTCATATATGCAGTATACGCAGGAGGAAACTCTACTACTTCTGGCATGTGGCCAGAGGAAGTGCCGGTTATTTAGGGAAAATGATCCTAGAAGGCAAGGTGGACGGAAAAAGATCAAGGGGATAAGGCCAAAAACCACATGGGAGGACAACATGAAGGAATGGACTGGACTTACTATTCACACAGCAATCCAGCGTGCTCAAGATCGTCACACCTGGAGATCTATGATCACAGTTGGCTGCCACCTACCCTCTATTTGAGGATGGCACATGATGATGATGATGATGATATTGCGTTAAAAATGCAAGAACAAGTTGGGAAAAAATGTGAAAACGATCTATACCTACCTTTAAACTGACTTGATGTCTGCTGAGAGTGCTGTATGCCCTGATTATACATGGAACGGCAATACAG